>OY987302.1:63558414-63920592 GCA_963920635.1 Pseudeuparius sepicola
AATATTAACACATCGTTTACACCATCGCATACCGTCACCTTCTGTCCTTACGAAAGGAACACTCGCAGCCGCAGCTTCACCTTCCGACTCCTCGATGTTCTCCAACAATCCTTCATTGTCATTCTTCGGTGGAGCGACTGGTTCCTGCTTGATGGCCTTTCTGACGGGGGCACTGGCAACAACGTTGTTGTTGTGATCAGTTCTTCTCAACGACTCGGCTACGGCAACGGGATTGGCAACAACCGGTCGGCCGGTACTATCGCCCAACATCCTGGAGGTGTACTGCCACATTTGCCCGATGTTCCCCATGACTTCTCTGTACCGTTCAAGTTCTAATCTTCTGTTACGTTCCAGGTGATCTATATCGGTTTGGGTCTGGATGGTTCTCATCGGTACGTTGTTTCTGTTGAGGTTCACATGTGGATACAGGCTCAAAGATTGCATTTCGATGCATAGAAAGGAACACGGCATGTTCGTTTCCTTCAAAACGAGGGTGTAGTGAAGCATGCCGTCTGACAAGAGAGCAAAAGCGTTGTTTCTGTTGCAGAACATCTGAGAATACAGTGGTGCTCTAATGTTGGGCATTTGACGCAAAAGTTGGCGATAACCGTCAGTACAGAATAGATTGCATTCGAATACTATGGTGTACGGTGTTGGGTAGTGTTCAGTGAGCAACTCGTATCTGAAAGACACTTTTGCGACTAAGAATGATAGTGATAAGTTTTAGTTGTATACCTGCATAAGATAGACGCTGGATATGACGCGCTTGCAGAAGGAGCTGGCTCTACATCCCTTCTACGTCTTGGTCTACCTCTACCACTTTTCTTAGTTTGAATGTTGACGTTAATGGCGAATTCATAGCCTGAATAGCCATGGATCTCTTCCAAAAGTGGCTTGACTTGGACGTCATAATTCTGCAATAATATAATCATAAAAGTGTATCTACAAAGTTATACAAAACAAATCTTACTGCTGGATAGACTGGTCCAGTGTGGGCAGGACAAAATTTCATCGAGTAATCTTGAGTAATGGGACTAAGGTCCAAGCAGTGACGGGTATTCTTAACGTGACGGCAAAACAAGCCGAATTTTCCACAAACGCAGACGGGGTGGCCTTTTATGCAACTGTAGAATGGCCAGTAGGCGGTGTTCAAGACCAGAGCGGTTGGAAATACTTGGTCGAACAAGTCGAAGACCTAAAATTGAATGAAACAAAGCAGAAAAATAGGTGCGGTGTTGATCTCTTTGTTTGTGTTGATAACTTGGATATATCCAATCCACTCCATGACAAGGGATAGAAATAAAGGTTGAAAACGTTTATTATTTAGATATTCGGCAAATTGTAGGGAACAAAATTAGCACAAAACTGATAATAAAGAAACTTTTGGGTTAAGGAATTAATTTTTGACATTATTTAGAGTAAGAAGTAAAGTACTGGAGTCTTTCGTAACTTTAAAGGAAGATTGAATTAAAAAAAACAGTGGCTCGGGAGAGCTACACAAAAATACAATATTCAAAATAAGAAAGCTCCCTATAGACCTAAGTAGTAACTCCTTGGAAGGCCCTAAATGCATTTCAGTCATTTTAACAAGTAAAGTGTTACATACCTTGGCAAGTGTGAACTCCCCAAACTCCACATTGGAAATCAAGAAGGCCACTTCCAAGCTCTCCTCAATCACCAGCTTCAGGTTGTCCGGTTGGCTCATCGGAGGTACGAGTACAGGTAGACGTAGAGTAGCACTGGGATCGCCGAAAGTTGGTGGCAAGTTGGGGAGATCCATCGAAGTTACCGGAGCAAATGGCGAGGCACCGCTGTTGAACATCTTGAACTTGGAATGGAGGAGAGTCGAAGCAAAATGGCCATAGGTCTGGAGCGGTGGGGTTTCGTCGGTGGACGTTGGTGCTACGTGCAAAATGTGGAGCTTGGTGGGGGTAGACGGGAGGTGTGCACCTTCAGATTGTTGATGTTGAATCGCCAATAAAAGAGATAAGAAACGGGAAGAGCGAACGATATTGAAAACGATTAGAGGAACGGTTGGTCGAGGGTGCGTTCTTGGATACGGGAACACCCAAAAGTTGTGGTGAATGCGACAATTGAAAAAACAGCTCACAAATATTCCCGAGACTAATCAATTTATACAATAAAAACGTCAGTTTTTTTTTTAATCCAAGCAGGATGATTTTTATAGCAAAATGACCTTAATAAAAGTTGTAGGGGATAAAATTCTGTACCTGTATCTCTAATACTTCACGAGTGACCTACAGCGCATTTTATGACAAAAATTCCGCACACTGTAGGGGTGGTCTTGTAAACATCCTTTACTAAGAGTTTTAAAGGATCAAATTCTTACAAACTTTTCCTTATAATTTTTTTTGTATCTGTAATAGGTACTCTTAGACAAGAAAAGAGAGAGTACCCTGCCGTGTATAGATTTAGTTACGTTGTTTTTAACGGCGGCCATTTTATATGTGGCAGACAAAGCGAGTACGTTGCGAGTTCATTTCGTGAATTTGTGAATTAAAAGTAACACTGATTAAGGGGAAAATATACTCTTACGATGGTGAATTGTTCAGCGTTTGGTTGTAAAAGCAGAAGTGAAAAGCAAGAGCCCGGGATTTCGTTTCACAGGTAAATATTTAACAAGCTACCTTTCAAAGAAGCCCTAAAACTTTATTTTTTCTCAATATAACTTCTTCAAACTCTTTCTACCTTTTAGTATGACAAAGTGAATGGATTTGTTTGTAAATAAGACCAATGTAATTATTTTTTAACATCGTTTTTATTGAAAATTTCTTAATTGATTATGGGCTGGTTTCCATGAGCGTACATTATTTATTTTATTTTGATTGATTCGAAATCGCCACAAATAAATAGATATATTTCAGCACTTGACACTATCTTTACATTTGGGAAATTATCTGCAAATAAATAACAATATTTCAAATTACATGTAAGTCAAAATTAACTACCTTTTCATTTTTAACATTTTCCTTGTCTAAAGGTTATACTTAATGATTTACAGGGTATTATATAATAAAAATCGTTTACCACAAGACTGGTCTTGTAATTTTTTTGCTTTATAATATTTTTTATTATCTCGATTATCTACTTAACAAGTTACCTACAAGTTTTTTTGCTACAACTTTATTGGATACAAATTTTGATTACTAAGATTAAGTTTCGATTTGTTTGGTCATCACAGAAATTATTGGTAGAGGCAAATTTTTTTGACGTATTGACCCCACGACAATGTAAAAATGAGCTATCACAAGCATGATTGGGCGTTTTTTTTTAATTTATTTTCATTACTGAAATATTAAGGGTGACTAGGTTTCAAATGAACGCACTGTATATTACACTGGAGGAAAGTGTAATAATCTTGATTGGATTTCAATAAAATAATCCACATGAAAGAATAATACAATTTTCCCCGTTTTTTCAAATTCACGACAGATTTTTGATAAATATCCACCTAGAAATTTTTCTTACCTGCAACTTTTTCGACGAACCGTAGAAGCTTCATTATATTCTAGTTTGAATCATTTTAAAGCTTCATGGTACTGAACATTTTCGCTATAGACAATTTCAATTGCGATAAATTGATAAAAAGCTTAGTAAGCACATTCTATATGCGCCGTTTTAAAATATTCAGAATGGAATTTTTCAATAAAATAACTTATAAGAATTAAATGGAGCAAAGCCATTTTCTGACTTTTTTTTTACTTAAACAAACACACTTAACTATACTTACCATTTTTCATTTGAGTTCTTTTTTTAAGTACTTACATATTTAATGTAAGCGTGTCTACATGAACTAGGTCAGCCTAGTTTTTTAATAGGGTAGAAATGCATTGTGTCATTCACTAGTTTTGTTCACCCTTACTTGTGACCCTAATAGTGTTGGCCTAGTATTAGGTATAGGTACCTACATGCTTATTTTCGTTTTCTTTTTATAATTTAGTGTTCAGTTATTCATAGGAAAATAATAGTATAATATAGAGAGTATGATATTAAAAAAATGTTTAATTTCACAAACTCGTATAAAGTGCTGTAGATCCCAAGGCCCCATTTTAGGATATACTATGTTAATAAGGGCTTATAGCCCCTCGCTATTTCTAGCTTGCCATTTGCCATTGACTTCCTTTTGTAGCAAAAAGAATAATACCCTCATAAATTTGCGATTTTTCTTCCCATCTTATTAATATTTCATGGAGGGGTAGCTCCTTTTCCTTTAATCCGGAAAATGAATCCCAAAGGAGGAAGGGCATCCAAGCGGATCCCAATTTAAAAAACAATCAATCAACCTTGTCGAATTGTTTTGGAATTTTTTCTTTTTTGAGAACCTTAAAATACTTTTTGTGTGTCATAGTGTTGGTACGGAAGGTATTACGAATTCCTTTGACCCCTGTCAACTATACACTGTACAGCCGAGAAACTTTGATAAGTTTATAGTTAAACTTCGCCTAGTTTAGAAGATCGAATGCAACTCCGAGTAAAACGTAATTAGGAAGTTTCTCTTTATTATATTATCCTAAAGGTAAGCGGCCGAATAATTTTATATACGACAAAGTAAACTGTTAATCGAACTGCGAATTTATACTCTTTTCTTTCGAGAAAATTTTAAGAAACATACAGGGTAGCCTATTTCAAATGTTTTTTTTTTTTTCTAAAGATAGGTCACAACAAACAACAAACTCTACTTTAATGCCAAATTTCAGGTGTTAATCTCAATTTTCAAGGCCTACTACGAAATTTTTTTCTATTAGTAAAAAATGACGAAAACCGTTTAGCGATTTTTTATTTAAAATCTGACAACTCAGTGTTAATCAGGACACCCTGAAATCCCCACATACCAAATTTGAACAAAAAATATACAGGGAGTTCCTTTCTGGGGTTTCTCAAAGTTGAGCAAAATAGGAATTTTAAAGATATCTGGCAAAACAATTGAATGGTCAACAGGAGCAGGACCACTCAAAGTGTTGGTGTGTAAAGATCCAATAGAAAATATACAGCGTGTCTTTCTCGGTGCCATCTCAAAATAATGAATTTTTTTGTGTCAAAAACCGAGTATATCAAAACCGCCCCAGACACTATAAACGAACAAATAAGTCTAAAAATACAGAAGCCTGAGAGTCAGTAAGTCCATAATGAGTTAAGGTGGCTGGTGTGCCGCAACAGGAAACGCACAGAAAATGTATCATTTTAGACAGTGACTTTATTGAGAAAGGTCCAATAATTTAAATTATTTTTTATTTGTTGGTTGGCATTTTGTAAAGAAATAAATTACTTTTGTGTTTACTAATGTTTTTTTTTTAATAATTCCTGAACACTCTTGGCAAATATAAAGTTTCATAAAAATTCAGCATTTTGTGATGGCCCATAAAAATACCCTGTACACTTTTGTATTGAATCTTTGCACACCAACACTTTGAGTATTCCTGTTGATCATTCAACTATTTTGAGGGGATTCCACGACACACTTGACTCGCCAGATGCCTTTAAAATTCGCATTTTCATTTTTCATGTTTGGAACCCTGTTCAATAGAACACCCTCTATATTTTTTGTTCTCTGATTAACGAAGTGGTGGCAGATTTCAAATAAAAAAATATTAAGTGGTTTTCGTCATTTTTTACGAGAAAAAAATTCGTAGTAGGACTTTAAGATTGAGATTAAGGCCTGAAATTTTGCACGAAAGTAAGAGTTTTTTTGCGACCTATCGTCAGAAAGAAAAACGGTTAAAATCGGATGAAAAATAAAAAAATTACGCGGTGCTTCCATTTCACCATTTCACCCTGTATTATACAGGGTGAAAGAACAAACTCCTAAAATCAATAGAATATTGAATAATATTTCTTGTTTACTCTATAAAAAATTTTCTAGCTCTAAAATAAATGCAAATTAATGTTTTAAGAAATACGAGTATGTGGACTTTACTGAGTATTTAACAAACTAGTGGAGATACAATGTCGTGGATATTCAAAACTGTCGAGAAAGCTACTGAAAATTTATAACAAAAAAATAATTTTGTATGGAATCTTTCCAAAAACTGTTAGATTTGAAAAATGGGTCCCGGGCAATTTTCTTGGTTCCACATTCCAATGTGAAAACGATGACTGGCAATATTAATTCAAGCTGAAATTTATTTCCTTTCGAAACCCAAATGACGAATGGCCTCTAAAATTTCCGCCTTAGTTCCTTTATTTTGGCAGATCGAATTTATGCCCTGCATGAGATTTGTTCAAGTAAAAATTTCGTAAAAGAAAAAACTTTCAGACTGGAAAAAGAAATTCATCTTTCATTGTTCCCATTTGATAAAGATATGTTTTTACAATTTGTAAAACTTTTTATGAAAGCCTATCTTGTACAACAGCAGCACACTACTAATATAGTCAATCCAACAGTAACTGAAAATTTAAAAAATTAAAAAAAAAATCGAAATACTAAAAAGATTTTTGCATACTGGCTAATAGGGTCGTAACAGGAATTTCTTGATTCATTTCAACTCTAAGCGGAGGCTGTTTGTCGAGCTGAGATTTTATAGATTCCACATTTTCTAGCTTTGGCTTTGCGGCTTCTTTTCGGACGAGTTTTTTCAAATTGTTTGCTGCCTCTGACACCATGTCAAAAAAACTTTTGGATTAGTTAGAAAAGTGACAAGACTAGAACCGTATACCTGGTGAAAACTTCAAACAAAGTGTCATAACTTATTTCTTATTAGACAAGCAAAGATAGAGGACACCTCGCGTGCCTACCCTGCCGCGTGTAGATTTTGTTACGTCGTTTGAACGGCGGCCATTTTATATCTGGCAGACAAAGCGAGTACGTTGTGAGTTAATTTCGTGAATTTGTGAATTAAAAGTAACAGTTATTAAGGGGAAAATATACCCTTACGATAGTGAATTGTTCGGCGTTTGGTTGCAAAAGCAGAAGTTAAAAGCAAAAGCCCGGGATTTCGTTTCACAGATAAATATTTGACAAGCTACCTTTGAAGGAAGCCCTAAAACTTTATTTTTTCTCAATATAACTTCTTCAAATTCCTTCTACCTTTTAGTATGACAAAGTGAATGGATTTGTTTGTAAATAAGACCAATGTAATTATTTTTTAACATCGTTTTTATTGAAAATTTCTTAATTGATTATGGGCTGGTTTCCATGAGCGTACATTATTTATTTTATTTTGATTGATTCGAAATCGCCACAAATAAATATATTTCAGCACTTGATACTAGCTTTACATTTGGGAAATTATCTGCAAATAAATACCAATATTTCAAATTACATATAAGTAAAAATTAACTACATTTTCATTCTTAACATTTTTGTGATATTGGCTAAGAACGCGTTTCATGCTACGCCACTGGCCTGTCGTGCGATGTGGCAGTCGGTAACACGGCCGCGAGCACTGTTTCCTCTTTCTTTCCTTGTCTAAGTTCTAATACCTCGAAAATGGTAAATAAATAGGTATAAGTAGTTAAATTGCGATTTCCATTGGTTTCTTGTAATTCTCGACAGGACGAAGAGAGTCGCATTTCTGGAGCAAATAGAATTAACCGAAGAAATGCAAACAGCAGCAGCAAGTAAACCTGTTAACTGCAGATCACCACCAGCAAAATTATTGAAGCTTATCAAAGAAAAGCGAAATTAGAAATCACTTCACTTGCATTTCTGAAGCAAAGATTAAAGTGCTAGAAGTTGAAGTTACCAAATTTCCTTTTGCTTGTATTTTTTAAACAAACGAAAAAAAAGTTCTAAGGAATAAAACTAGCCACCTAAAAATTCAGAAATATTATTAAAAGTCTTCAAAGAAATCATTATCCCAAGTAATATTGTATGAAAATGTTAGGTAATAAAAAATATTTTCATGTTTTTATTTATAATGTAGCTATTGAATAAGGTATAATGTACAATAATAACTGAATTAGTTCCCCTTATGATTATTAAAATATGTTGTTTTGATTAAGTTGTATATAATTTCTCAACCTACAAAACCAAAACCAACAAAAATCTTGGACCTATGTTGTACTGTGTACTAAAATAATTTCCATTTAACACAAAACGACAACCAAGACATTACATTATTTATGGAACCCACCCGTATAAATTATTTCCAATTTCCCGCCTCATTTAGGGTTAAAAATGGCCGTCAAATTATTCCCCCGGTCGGACGTCTCTCTTGCGCGGTATAGTATGTACAGTATACAGTGTGTCCGCGGATGGAGTCCTCAAGAGTACAAATGGACCAAAAATTTCATTTTTAAAAGATGTGTCCGATCGTCACTTTTTAAACAAATCAGCCAACTCCAATTTTTTTATTTCCAAGTGTGAAACTCCTTTGTTTTTAAAAATACCAAAAACATTTATTTAAAAAAGTTGTTTAGAATTAAAAGACGTGCTCGACTGTAATTTTTGAAGCAAATCGGCCGACTTTGATTTTTAATTTTTTACCTATTTAAATCAAAGTCGTCCGATTTCCTTAAAAAGTTACAATAAGACACGTCTTTTAATTCTAAACTACTTTTCTAAATAAATGTTTTTGATATTTTTAAATACAAAGGAATTTCACACTTGGAAATCAAAAAAATCGGAGTTAGCTGATTTGCTTGAAAACGACTTTTCTAAGTAAAAGTTTTTGAAATTTTTAAAAATAAAGGTAGTTTATTCTTGATGGTATTTCAGGTTTTTGTATTTTTTGGGCACCCTGTATAAAAAAAATCAGAAATTCTCTCCGTAGACCATATTTTTTCAAGAAGCAGAAACTTTTGTCAAGAATGTCTTTTTGTCGAAAAATTAAATTGTTGGCCCATTTGTCCTCTTGGGGACTCCATCCGCGGTCACACTGTATATATATTATATGGTCATTAGTCATTAATATTTTGGAAATGACACACTATGGAAGCGTGCAATACAATAAAAACGCACAGTATCTTACTCATAAAGCGTTTATGGGCCCAAGTTAATACTAATTTTTATTTTTTATCTTTAATTTTAGTGATAATGTTAATTAAAACAACCATTTCAACATGTAGGCTCATTATATTTAGTATAATCATTAACAGAGTCATACTGACATCAATAAATAGTTCCTTATTGGCTACAGAATATTTTATACACAGTGGAATGCATATATAACAGGTGTGTCAGCAAAAATTGTATAAACAAATCTGTAGACATAACTTTCAGTATCTAACGACTAATAATATAAATATCATAAGTATTCTTTATTGTCATCAACTTGCATTTTATTATCAGTTTTATGTCCTATTACTAACTTTTTTTAAAAGGAAATACCTCAGAAAAAAGATAATTTTGTCCGAGGCAAATACCTATACTATGAAAGGGAAATTTAAGGTTCATTTTTCTTAAAATCTACCTTTTCTTTTTGATATACATAGACACCAATAACTACAACACAGATTATTGTCTGTTTCCTTAAACCTAATCTAAATTTGAAATTGACTAGGGTCGATATTTTGGAGAGGTAACATATCAAAAAATATCACTCTAGTTTATTATTGTCATTTTTTTGAAAGTATGAAAAACATAAATATTCTAAATAACAATTTATGTTATCCCTCCTTTTATTTATAAATTAAACAATATTATAACTATTATATATATAACACATTAAAGTGGCAAGGATTGCTTCAATTGTAGATATGAAAAGTTTCAATTAAGATATGTTTCATAAATATGGCGACAATTTTTAGATAGGTACGAAATTTAGATAAATATTAGGACGCAAGGAAAATTTAGAAATTGCTCAATAATTTCTTAGCGCTTATAAACAATTTTTATTTTTTTATTTGTTGCTATACAGGGTGATTCAGTTTTATTCTAGGACACTTCAATATGTGATAGAAAACCACAAAATATTAATATTTTGTGGTATAACTTTTTTGCAACAGCAAGTTCCCCAAATACCCAGTGGCGGAGATATGGGTATACATAACATTTGTTTATCAAGAAAAATGCTAATACGGTCCTATAAAGAATTTTCTTTTATGCACTTGGATAACTTTTTTCTTTACATTTTTTTGCATCTACCCTAGTTTTTTATTATTTACTGTACAGGGTGGGCCAAATTGGACACATTTAAAGGGAAACTCCTATTTTTAACGGAGATAGACGAAAGTGGCCGTAACTTTTTCAGGTTGAAAATTTTGTATTTCTGTAAAAACAATTCTAAGTACTTTTTTACGTAGAATCCAATGTTGCTACTACATTTTTTTCAAGTCAAACCACTGATGAAAAAAAAATTATAAAACCTATTCGTAATTGATAACCAATTAAGTAAATTGTTGTTATGTATTTTTGGAATGGTAATTTTTGCTCTATTAAAAAATGCAAACATATACACGGTGTTCCATTTAAAAAATATTTTTTTCATCAGTAACTCTTAAACCACTGACTTGAAAAAATGTAATAGCAGCATTGGATTGTACATAAAAAAATGCTTTATAGAAATGTTTTTACAGAAACACAAAATTTTCAACCTGAAAAAAGTTATGACTGCTTTTCGAAAAAGGCACATTTTCATGAACGATTTGCGGTTTTCGCCATTAAGTTTATCATAAAAAATTAGCCCCAGTTTTCGTCTATCTCCGTTAAAAATAGGAGTTTCCCTTTAAAAGTGTCCTCTCTACGATAATACTTTCTTTAATATCCTTTGATTAAATAGAAAGCAGAAGGTGTCATTTTTTCAAATTACATAATTTTGTCTCGCATTTCGAAAAATCAAGTTTGCCGTGAAACTGTGGCAGATACAAAAAAATGTCAAGAGACAGTTTTTGCTCGGAAGAAAAAAGTTGTCCATGTGCAATGAAGAAAATTCTCTACAGGGCCGTATTAGTATTTTTCTTGATAAAACAAAAATGTATAGTGTATAACCATATCTCCGCCACTGGCTACATTGGCAACTTGCTATTATCACATTGTGTGAGACTTGATCAGTGCATGCTATGTACCAAATTTCGTTTAAATATCTTTAACGGTTGGAAAAATAAAAAATTAAACGTTAAAATGTTGGGTAATTTAAACAACCTTGTATCTCAAAAACGAGGCCGCCTGTGGATAAAAAGTTATACAAAGGAGTCATATTTTAGGGTTTTCTATCAATTGTTGAAGTGTCCTAGAATAAAACTGAATCACCCTGTATATTGCAAGAAAAAAGTTTATAAAGATTTTTGAAAAATTCACTCGTTTTTTGCCACAAAAGCGTTTCATATTTTTGTGCAAGTTTATCACAAGTACATTTCGTTCAATGATAAAACAACAGGTTTTATTATGAACACTTCAAAAGTTTGTCATATAAGTAATATTATTTATTATAATAGTATAGTGTGATACAGAAAAAAAATTAATTTATCTTCGTATTTTTTTTCGAATGAAACTACAACTAAATAATACATGTATTGGAAAATAAAATATCTACAGAAAAAATAAAATTTAAGTACAGGGCGCGGCAAAGAATACCGTGCATCTGGAGAACCAAACTGAACAAAAATCTGAAAATTTGTAAACTTAGGTTATCGTGCCGGCCCATTTGAACTAAAATATTTTCATCTTTCTTACTTCCTCATTTCAAATATAACACCCTGTATATTATTACATATTCGGATTCCGTGCTAAATTTTAATGTAAGGTTGTCTAATAAACTGCATACTTAAACATCACATTTTCTGAGATATTCACAGATTTTCGAAATTTTGCCGGAGTTGTTAAAATTCTCCTTAACTTCAAGGCAGTTGCAAAAGTTCAAATTTTGCCAACGCTTTATTATATAGTTGGAAGGTTGGTTGTTACTAAGAAGGCAGCCATTTTCATATTGATTATACAAGGTGATCGAAAAAAATTTAAATAGAGGCAAAACTATCGAACCGGAAGTTGCAGAAAGTTGAAAATATTTGAGTTCAAATGGCCGAGTGCGATAAGATTTTCCTCCAGACATTTTTAATGCGCTGTCTTCGCATCGCACCTTGTAATTTTTTTCTGGCTCAGTATTATTATTGTCTTATTAAAAGCTTTTATTTAACTTGCAATGTATGTATGTATGTATGTAATTTGTTCGGGTGGAATCTTGCAACTCAATTTTGAAGCAGATATCTTCAACCGATCGAGCTGAAATTTTGTACACACGTTTAATTTGGATGACAATGCATGATTATATGTGTGACGTCATTCTAAATCCAACATGGCGGATCACCCAAGATGGCGGACTAGTTAAATTTCAACCGATCGAGCTGAAATTTTGTACACACGTTTAATTTGGATGACAATGCATGATTATATGTGTGACGTCATTCTAAATCCAACATGGCGGAACACTCAAGATGGCGGACTAGTTAAATTTCAACCGATCGAGCTGAAATTTTGTACACACGTTTAATTTGGATGACAATGCATGATTATATGTGTGACGTCATTCTAAATCCAACATGGCGGAACACTCAAGATGGCGGACTAGTTAAATTTCAACCGATCGAGCTGAAATTTTGTACACACGTTTAATTTGGATGACAATGCATGATTATATGTGTGACGTCATTCTAAATCCAACATGGCGGAACACCCAAGATGGTCATTAGAAGGTCTCCTCATTGAAGAGCTAGACTGTTCTAAACTAACCGGCAAACGACCTTGCAACAATGATGCGTTAACTGAGATGAATAGACTCAGACACCTGGCCAAACTAAAAATTACAAAATAAATTAAAAGTAAAAAAATATTTTTAAAAAAAGCTTTTATTTAAATGCGCTAAAAAGAATAAAATAATCTTTTCTTTTAAAACTTTTACTATCAACTTATAACGTCATTCCACAATTTATATGATATAAAAGCTTGTCGCGAGATTTAAGTAGTGGTATTTACTTAGTTTGAAAACTTAAATCTCGCGACAAGCTTTTATATCATATAAATTGTGGAATGACGTTATAAGTTGATAGTAAAAGTTTTAAAAGAAAAGATTATTTTATTCTTTTTAGCGCATTTAAATAAAAGCTTTTTTTTTAAATATTTTTTTACTTTTAATTTATTTCTTACGTCGTATTTTCACTCAACTAAAACTATATAAAAATAACTTACGTTATTGTCTACGTCTTTAGATTTGCGCGTGATATTTATAGTTCTTTCCTAATATCTAAGGTACATTAAATATTAATATTTCTTTCACTCTATAATTTTTTTCTTAACTTACAACTTTAATACGTCTTATCATCTTCTTCGTCGTCGTAACTATGCAATGTAGGACAACACAACCCTTCGCTTCCGTCCGCTCTGATGCAAAATAATAAAGTTTCCGCTGTGCTAACTTCATGAGGCACTATACCGTGGAAATCTTTCAACTCGCTAGCTGGAAACCACGCTTTTTCGTTGTCATCGATTATATCGACACCTAGAAGCCTAAGACGATTTTTCTTCTTTATATCTTCTTTTTTATATCGTCCCAATCTTACCTCAAAATAGCTGCTCCTGGTATCCACAACACAGAAAACAAAATCAAACATAGAATCAACAAAATTGACCAAACCGGCCATGTGTGCCTTTCTGTCTCCCCTTTTGAGGCAACCCACGCCGGATATCCAGAACCATCCATGGCAATTTCCACGAAGCTTGCTATCAAAATGGAAATCATGGCAAGCGGTGACAGGTATTTCCAACATAGCAACCAATAGAGCCCAGGGCGTTGACCAGTCATCATTTCAATGTCGTCTGCAAACCTACAGAGGAAGAAATGGAAGAATGGTCTGGAAACGTTTGTTTTGTTACCTTTTCAAGCCATATACATATGAGACTCCGATGCATTCGAACAGTGCTATTATAAGCAATGGAAAGTTTCCGCTAAAGTTGTCAAATAAAAGAAAAACGTAACTCCCAGCGCCGTGGGCAAAACCCATCGATATCAGGCAACAGGTCAAACATATTCCTAAAGGGACATACTGTATTTTGTGCCACAATATTGTATTTATTTACCTCCTGTTAAAATTTCCTTAGGCAAATTGGGAAAAAGTTTCATGTCAACAATTGAAGTAACCACACCTTCCAAAGTGCCAAATTGCGAGTCTATCCCGAGAGTGAACAACATGAGAAAAAATAAAACAGACCAAAACTGTGCACCAGGAAATTGGTTTATAGCTTCTGTAAATATTATAAACGCCAAACCGGTTCCAGAAGCTGACTGGAAGAATAAAACTCATATTATGATAATCATCAAGATGTTATCATCTTACATTATCTAGTTCTTTCTCCAAGTCACATACAGGCAAAAATGGTATGGATATTGTCCTTATAGTTCCATTGCTATGAGTAATATTAAAAGAGCCACCTGATTCTGGAAAGTTGCTGGCAAAGCTTGCATTTCCAATCAAATCAAATATGGTTTCATTCCTAGAATGCAGACACTTTTCGTATGTCATGGTAGCCTTGAAACCTATGATGGAAAACACTACAATTCCTGCAAACATTGACGTGAAACAATTTGTTAGAGACACCATAACAGCGTCTCTATAGCAGTTGTTGTTGACCTAGAAGTCGATTATTAAAAATCAATCAGCAGGAAGGTGGATACTACTTACTGGGTTATAAGATGAAAATGCTATGAGGCCACCAAAAGCAAGACCCAACGAAAAGAAGATCTGAGTTCCCGCTTCAAGCCATACGACAGGATCCAAAATTATATGCCAGGAAGGCGTAAACAGGTGTCTTATTCCATCTCCAGCACCTACAATTAAAAAACATTGTCATATAATTTTTTAATGTGTATCAAGTTCTTACCTTTGAGTGTAATGCCTCTGAAGAAAAATATAATCAATACAATGTAAGGAAAAGTGGCTGTAACATACACAACTTTTCCGGATGATGCAATTCCTTTAATCATACACATATAAACCAATATCCAGGCAACCACCAAAGCTATGGCTATTTTCCAGTTAAATACTTCTGGAGTATCGATGTCTTTTGATACCATAAGGGTTGTTCGGTACCAGAAATATTGTGTTGGACTGCTAATCTAAAAAAAAAGACTTACTATTTGCGATTTTTAAATTTTTCGTACTTACAACACACTCCGGTTCATCGGTATACGAACCATTTGAAAAATACTTTTTCGGGCACTCCGACCAAGGCAACTGAGACTGGAAACTTTGAGCTAAATAAAATAGACACCACGCTATTATTGTGTTGTAGTATAAGGCAACGTTAAAGGAAACTACCGCACTGCTAATACCAATTCCTAAAAAACATTGTCAAAGATTACAAACATTTCAAAAATGCAACCCTACCTGACAAGTATGGTGAGACCTGTGTCCAAACCCCTATAGCACCTTTACGTAGTCTTTGGCCAATAGCAAGCTCCAGATAAAAAATCGGTATACCCTCGATGCACAACATCACGAAATATGGTATCAAAAATGCACCCCCTCCATTTTTCTGTGCCAAATATGGAAATCGCCACACGTTTCCTAAACCTACCGCATAACCAACTGTTGCCAACAAGAACGTGAGCTTACTATCCCAGGATTCGCGTTCGTCCTCACCGCTTTCGGGCTTAAAAACTCCTTTCCCATCCTAGAATCTTTTTTTTATAAAAAAACGAAACAGAAAAATATTTTCTTGCCTGCGATCCCCTTTTGCTAGACTTGCCGCCTCCTCTATTAGGACTCGTGTCTTCGAAGGCGGCGTTCGTAGCCCCGTACCTGCCGCCAAGGCCGCCGTTTTCGACAACCAGCCTCCCCCTCATTTCTTTCAGCTCCAAACGGTCTATGGAGCGCTGCGAATTCAGATCCCTGGAGCTTTGGCGCCTGACCAAGTGGGCGGTGTTGGCCATGGCGGTGGGAGGGGCTTAGAAGAACGGGGCGTGGCCTTGTCGGTCGGTGGGAGTGGTTAAGTTATTGTAGGCGTGGGCATGGTTTTTAGTTGCTGAAAAGAAGGGATTTGATCCGTTGAAGCGGAAAAGGAGTGGCGTGTTTCAAAATAGTATTCTGGAGCATTATTTAGGGAAAAGTTCTTGAAATCTTTCTATCCCTGTGGCATTCGATAAAAACGTAAGTAAAAGTTATATGATAAAAAAACTTTATATGGCAAAACAAAGTTAAGCGAGAAGTTAGGCAAGTCTGGTGCTTATCCAACGAAACTGTGGTTGTAACAAATTTATGGAAGTATAAAATCTACATAAGTTTCAAGTTACGAGGTAAGTTTAAATTTATTTTATTTTGGCTTCTAGATCATTAACATAACATCGATTTTTTTACTTTGGTTCCTTATGCTATTATAAAATAATTTACAAAAATTCTAAAATATCAAACAAGACTTTTTCTAAATTATTGTAGCAAATCGGATTAGTTTTTTTATAACTCAGGATATTCAGGGTGATCCATAACAAGGAAACTTACATTTTCTTCTATTTTTATTTTTAAAGGAGTTTTATGCTTAAAATTTATTTTAATAGGTTACATAATAGAACCATTTAACGATTTTTGCTTCAAATAACTACAAACTTCAAGAAACGCAGAAAATAAATGTCCGTGTGAAACAAATTATTTCAAAATGACATATTGATTTCAAATAGCCTTTCATCTATGTGTAAGTAGGTAATTCGATTTCATCTACACGACTATACTAAACTGTAAGTACTTTCAAGCTACAACAACATCGATTTTCGTCCAAAAATTCGCCACGAATGTCCAAAAATCGGGCTTTCCTTACTTGATTTTTTTCCCAATTTTTTTCTCGTAATTGACGTACCTGTCAGAGTTGGCGTGCAAAAACGAGGATGTCCCAACGTCGTAGGCTACAGGCACGGACTCTGAGAGGTGAAAGAAACTTCGAATCGATACTGGTGCATGCGCACAACAAAAAATTAATCAGGGGTGTACCTACTTTAGATTTTGACATGACATAGCGTTGTAGTATGTCATTTAATATGTTTTAGAGGGTGATGAACACGAATTTTAAGTTATGCTAACTGCAAAATCGACGTGGAATTGAGTGAGAGCAGCACCCACTTTTTATATTTGAAAAAAATGCGTAACGAAAATTTTTTAGTACGGACCTGTGCATTATTTAAATGCGTCATAAGGGGGAGGGGGTAGAAAGAGAATATTTTCTGTCACCCTCTAAATTGGGGTAAATTTCAGAGATAATAAAGATATAGTAAAAATGATTTATTAAAGGATTTAAATTCGTTAACAGATTAGGAGGTGATAATAAGGGAAGGTTAATTCTTGTTATTATTTACACAGAAAACCCAGCGCATTCACCAAATCTTTAAAAAATGCAACTTGGTGAATGTCTTTAAAATTATGTCGTTACAGATCTCTCATTATTAATAACATATTGTGTTATGGCTAACAAATATGTAACATTGTTATTTTCATCTGCATTTTTCTTATAAATGTCCAGATTTACAGCATTTTCAAGACATTTAACAGTTTCTTCTTTATAAGCATTTAAATTACTTAAACCCTCCTTAATTTTATTTAAAATATTACAGAAGAAAACATAAAAATCATATCCCATTTGCAAAATTTTTGAAAGTGGTGGTTGCACAGCATTTCCTTTTATTAAACTTGTTTTATTTTCCCAATTTAAGTCTATCGTAGATTTTTCTAAGTTTGATAGTCTATTTTTTAAATCTTGGTTCAATAAATTCAAGGCGTTACTGAAAAAAAGAATTATATAATTAAATTTTAACGATTTAGAACATTTTTCTTACATTTGACTTTTTAAAGTTGTTATTTCTTCTTCAATATCCAAAAGAATTTTGCTCTGCAAGTTTGTTTGAATTTCCTCAAAATTTTCTATACAACTTTTCATGTCAGCCCTAAAAAATGTTATTAAGATACTTGCACCTTTCAGTTTGTTAGATTTTTACTGTTTTATAAGCCTTATTTGCTCTGAAAAATTGACTATCGCCCTCGTTGGATCTTTCGCATTTACTAAGGCTTGTTTAAACTTGGCTACAAATTTTGGCAGTACTTCACAAAAGTTTACAACATTTTTCTGTACGGCACTTTCAAGTTCTTGCATGTTTTTCTCTGAAACACTCATTTCTGTGCACAATAAACAACAGAAACACAACACAACTATTATTTATAGGTTATGTTAAAGCTCCTGCAATCTGAGCTCCTGCAAGGCCCAAGAACGACGTTATTGTGCAAGGCCTACTCACAGAATATTCTGTGGCCTACTACCCTTTCTTTTAATTCGCCTACTCTCTACCAGATGGCGCAGCGTCGCTCATATCGATCATTTTCCCTTTCGGCAAACATCGTCCGTTTCCGCCAACAATCCGTGCCTTTCTATTGGTCCATCGTCCTGCAACATCAACATGGAAGGGACCCCCCGGCCAGACTCTTATAATATCGCGCCACATTTCGAAGGCGGCAGGATGGTGATAGTGTGACAATTGACTGTCGCCCGCGATAGAAGTGAAAACATCTCGCGAAAATGAGTGCCAAACTGGTGACCGGGATAACACACGAAGAGTGCGGGAACGGGGACATTTTGCTGAACCCCTTTGTGCATAATCTAGAGTTAGGGACGACGTACGAGAAGATCAAGGTAGGCCGAGGGTTGAAACTAGAAAATTCCAGAGGGGTGACAAGTGAGTAATAACAGAGAACTTCTCTGGTAATAACTTGTGCCTGGGAAGGTTTTACATTCGATTTTTGTTAAAAGTAAAAGACTGATGATTTTAGATAAAAAAATAATAAACGAATCTTGATAAATTAATGAAATGTGCGTTACTTATAGAGAATTTATTGTGACATACAATTTCTTTGCATTGTTTTATTTATATTTGATGTCCAATAAAATCCGAGTCGGTAAAATGAAGCGTATAAATTTAGAACGAAAGTGAAAATGTCACTGAACTATTTTTGTTGTGTTATTTTATTCGAACCGTGTTTAAAGCAAGTTAGAAAGTTTTTGTATCGTCAATTTTTTTGTTTATTTACTAATAAAAGTCGTAAAAATACATTTATTATTTAGTGCACACAATACTTTTTCTACGACCGTTTGAACAAAAAAGTGGGTCATTCAAACTCGATTTAAATGTATATGAATAAAAAAACGAAATGGCAACAAAATCTACATATTTTTATTGAGATCAAAAGAACAGTAAATTGAGACAAAACTGAAATTTTTTTACAAGTAACCTATACCCCTGTAACTCATGCAGGAAATATAGAGCATAAAAGTTCATAGAAAAAAAAGGCCGGCGAGAACACAATTTTCGTATAACTTTTAAATTAAAAAAATAATGGCAATTTCTAAATGTGGAAATAGATATAACCCGCGCGCTTTTCTTAAAAAAAAAATTAGATTCAAACAAACAAACAGTTTTAAAAATAAAATGGCTAAAATATAAGAACACGTGAATAAGTATAAATTTATGGACAATTTAACTTACACTATACTTTGCACGTACGTTACTTTAATGAAAACATAAAAATATTTATAAAAAAAATATTGTAATAACGACACGTGCGATAAAAATAAACGATACCTGCATAAAAGAAAGTGATCTGCTCTTCCAATGCCAATTACAATAACGAATTCCCTACTAACATACATCGCGCGCTTTCCAACCCGTTACCTACTATAAATAGTTTTAGCGGGATCCATAAAAGTAAACAAAAGGATTTTAGTGCGTTTTATTAAAATCGGATGCGATAAAATTCTGTTTGCGCCCTAGAAAAATGTGTTTGTTTTACCTTACGCGTGGTGGGTACTTTCTCTAGGTCAGGAAGCCCCACAATAAGCATAATTAATTATACCTATTATGGCATTAATGCTTGAACATTTTAAAAATGTTACAATAGGTACCTACTATGCTTATCACAAAAAATGTACGCTACCTACATATTTGCTTATGCTTGTAAAATAAGGACGTGAACATAGGTATGTCGCGTAGGTATATTCAAAGATTGCGCTTGAACTTATTCACCTGTTGTGGTTTCGGAGAAAGTATACAACAAGATTCAAGAATGACGGCTTTACAAAACAAAAACATAAAATTTAAATAATTTGTTTACATGAACTTGAAATAAATGTACAAATGTAGGGTACCCCGTATGTTAAATTACAGCCCATAAACCGATTTGAACGGCAGACTTTTACAAATTAAAATAATTTCACTGAAAGCGACATTATTTTCTCTATTGCAAATAATTTTGTATCAGTATGCCGATGATATTTTGAGGACACTACACTACGAAACTAATAAGTGACTATCAATGCGCAATTTGTAGAAAGTCAAGCAAAAATATATTAGGCAAGTGAAAACATCATTTGCAATTACTTTAACAAGCATATTATTTTTTTATTGAATTTATGGCAAAAGTTAAGGTACCTATGTACCTACATATATGTACCTACTTGCTGTTGTATGTAACATCATCCTCAATGTATCATAGAGTTTTTTTTGCTTCACATTCATACTTCTAAGAAAAATCAAACATAACTCATTGTTGTTATATTAAGCTATGAAATCTGACACACAAAAGAGTTGGTAATTACATTTTCTGTAGGTATGTAAGAATAGAAAGTAAACCTAACGGAATTGATACACAAACACACAAGTATAGAAAACGGTACGAGTCATAATATGGGTAGGTACATACGTAGGTACACAGTTTTCGTTTTACAATCCGAGATACTCAAATATTTGCCTAATAAGATGCACTAATTCGTAAACATTGTCGAGAAAAATTGAGGTTGCATGTTAATTTTTTCCAGTGGCTTTAATGTCAGTAAAATTAACACACTTTTTGAAGAGATTGTTTGATGTATGCAAATATTTCCTTGAGTACTTAATTAACTAGTTAAATGCAAGAAAAATACAAGGATACATACAAATTCGAATTATTCTGTTTTTTTTTTCAGACTGCAATTTTAACGGTAGTATTGTTGCCCATCAGGGTGTCAGTGATATGTTTCTTCGTGGTAGCAGGTTGGATTTTGGCAACAATAGGACTGATTGGAGTTACAGAGGAACAGCTCAGAGAAAAACCTTTAGATGGCTGGAGGAAGTACGTATATTTTGAAAAAATAATCATCCTTCAATTTTTAAATAGCGGTCTAAGTTTTGATTGGTTTAAAGTTTATTTTTATTAAGATGATTTTAAACTCTTCTACTGTTGACTGAAGGATTTATATCCTTCACATCAACACGCTTCTACTTTCACCAGTTACCATTGATTAATACCTTCTTGTAAATAGAACAAGATTGCTGTAAATATTTTCTTGCTTATTTCTAACTCTTTTTTCACCTAAACTGTCGATAGCTTATTTTTCTTTTAGAAATCGTTAAAACATTTTAAATCGATATTTTCTTTTGATACGTTTTAGGTTCCTGTCTTTATCATTCACTTAATAACAAGTAATTCTGCCTGAAATACGGTTTGTTTCATATAAACACAGCTACGCATTATTTCCAAATAGCTCTCCCCTGAAACCACGCCTTTCCTTACTTCAATCCACTCCTATTATACTCCGTTAACCTACAAGCCCCTCCCACTCCAATCCTGATAAGTTCCGCCCTCTAACTTTGATGGTCACTCCTCTTTATAAGCCCTCCCACTCGCTTCCCTGGCCACTCCCATCCCGCCGAGCCCCGCCCCCCGCCCGCCGCGCCTATTGGCCACACACCCACAATTTGCGTGTGCTCCTCCCCGCAGCTCGATCAGGCGGTGTTGCGCGCTGCTGATTCGCTGCGTGTTCGTCGCCGGCGGCTTCAGGCTGCGCGTGATTGGCAGGAGGGCGACGCGGGGCCACGCCCCCGTCGTCGCGCTGGCCCCCCACTCGTCGTTCGTCGACAGCATAGCGATGGTGCACATGGGCGGGCCGAGCATCGTCGCGAAGGCGGAGACCGCTTCTATACCGTTTTTTGGGAGTAGGTGGACGGTTGTTTTGTTTAAAGAAAGTCTCTCTTTTAGTGAATAGAAATTCAGCGTGGTGGTTTTGAGTTTTAGTTGTTTTCAGTAAAAGAGAGAAAGAGGTTTCTGTATCTACCTTTAGTGCATGATTTTTTTTATGTAATAGTATGTAGATTTAATATTATTTTTGTATGTTTTACTATAATATATTTTTCATATAGCTAGAAACTCATAGGTGTAGGATGATATCATAAAAGTATGTCCTCATGTATTTCCGTGATACAGGTTAATGGTGCTTTATACTATATGCGACAGATTTTGCCAAAATAACAGCATACCAAGTAGTATACCACCAAATTTTAATGTACATACAGCTTTATTTCTATGCTATATGCCAACTTTTTTCTTGCCGTTTTCAATGGCATTGCTTCTATATACCAGGTGTTACCTGCACTTCTATTTAAACTTTTCGACATTGGTGGTGGTTTTTCCGGTCCGATATTGAACTTATTCACCGCGGCAACCGTCTTTCCTCAGAAAACTAAAGGTGGCGATCTGCTACCTCGGCACGGCCAGTTTTCGGGCAGGTGGAATGAACGTGGTGGTCAAAGGCAGACAGGCCAGCAGGAGGGAAGCCCCGATTTTGGTGTTGGCCCCGCATTCGACCTTCTTCGACGGCGGAATCGTTTATGTCACTGGATTCCCGTCGACTATATGTAGGAGGGAAAGCGGAGCCAATTGGCACATAGGCAGTAAGAGATTATCAGAGCGGTGGAGGGTATACAGTTTAGAACTATGGGGTTTATACAGGGCGATTCTTTGATTCCTGTCAATATTTTGTATCTGTCAAACTAGAATTAAGAGTCGAGTTAAGAATCTTTGTAAGAGTGAAATAATTGTCCTGTAATATATACCGGGTGATCATAGGGAGGAATATCTCAACCACAACTTTCTAAATATACAAAAAGGGTGTTACAAAAAAGTAGTTTAATAATCTGCGGACCTACTTTTGTGTAAAAGAAACGCGGTCTTTAACCTTAAACATTCTCACAAAACCACGAACTCAAAATCATTTCAGAACTGATCAACTTCACCCAACCAGTGTACGTGTGGCGCGACGATCCGGATTCCCGGCAAAACACCATACGGGAAATAATAAACAGGGCCACGAGCCCTCTGGATTGGCCCCAAATTCTCATTTTCCCGGAAGGTACTTGCACCAACCGAAGTTGCCTCATTACCTTCAAACCGGGAGCTTTCTATCCAGGAGTACCTATTCAACCCGTCTGCATTCGGTACCCAAACAAATTGGACACGGTTACTTGGACCTGGGAAGGTCCCAGCGCGTATGTTTTATATTTATATATTAAATCTGTTGTACATTTTTAACTTCCAGGCTAAAATTATTGTGGCTTACACTTACACAACCATATAGCAACTGCGAGATTGAATTTTTGCCGGTTTACACGCCGAGCGAAGAAGAAAAAACGGACCCAAAGTTGTTCGCCAAAAACGTGAGGGCTGTTATGGCAAAGTAAGTATGCAACCCAACAAGCAACAGTCATCGTGTATGACTGGCTGTGACGTTTTTGACATCTTAGGTAGACGGGGTGATATACCATTTTTAGGGCACTAGGAGTTCCCGTAGTGGACTACACATATGACGACTGTAAACTAATGACGAAAGCCAAAGAAATGAACCTACCGTTCGCAACGTCACTGGTGGAGGTTAGAAAGTTGAGACATAAGCTCGGTTTAGATCAAACGAACGTCGAAGAAAGTTTGTTGACTACAGATTATTTGTGTAAAGATTGCAGTAAGATTTCTTACAAGGAATTTGTGCAGGTTTTAAAAGTGCCGCCAAACGATCCTACCGTTCATCAGTTGTTCAAAATTTATGATAAAGTAAAATTTTAAATTTTTTCTTCTATTTTTTTTATTTGTTTAATTTTTAGGGGGACAAAGGAACAATAGACTTTAAGTCATATCTACTGGGGGTGTTAGGCATTTCCAAAAACAGAAACACTTTGGAAGTTGTGAGGATAGCATGCAAAGTTAGTAACGAAAATAAATAAATTTCGTAACCCATTTATTTATTTTTTTGGCAGATTTATGACAGGAGCGGATATGGCCGGTTAACCCCGACAGATTTCTGCAATGCGGTGTGCCAAACTTTGGCGTTAAGCGAAGAATACGCCTTGGAAGTTTTCGATCAAGTTGACAGAAATCAACTTGGCTATGTTACATTTGGTAAGAATCTAGTCGGCCATATAGTTTTCGATAGAAGTTTGACGGTTGTTTCACAAATGCCATTCTTCCCTAGATAATTTCACTAATTACGCCCAGAAAAAAGCAGAGTTCGCGAGTTTATTCAGCCTGTCGATGGAAGAGAAGTTCACGCCGAAAAACGGAGAAATTTGTCCGAATTATTATAAAAAGGTTGACTGATCTTTGCTTGTGGACGTCGATGTGACATAACCTCAGTTACAAGTGAGGTTATAAAATGGAGGAATCTCACAGTATTTTCGAAAAAATATTTTATTGAAAGTGACGTAAGTATAAAACAACAAGTAATAAGATGGTTTTCTCGTTTAAATGGAACATTTTTGTTTGTCACTTATACCTACTTATTACTCACACTCATATTTAAAACGTATATTATACTTAAATTAAAAAAGTGATATTAATACTTATACAAATTACAAATGTTTTTAAATTATGCTGTAAATATCGCTACATCAAGTATAAAAATGTTCAATGTTACTCAAAATACATATATGTATTATTTTTGTTGTTTTGTTTTTAAAAATTAGTTATTAAGCATTATTATTTATTTATTATAAATATATGTATATTTTTGAGTTCAAATATATAGTTTTATATAGATTTTTGTCTTGTCTACTAAATATTTCTTCCTATCATTGGGTAAAGGAATTCAATGACATCTCACTGTTTGTTCATTATGCTGTTACAGACACAGAACAGAGTAGCAGTTTTTTGTGGTTGTACACCTAGTTGAACTGAACCATAAAAGTTAGGTTCTGTTAGCAACAAAAATGACTCAAACCTTACTTCCACATATCGCTCTGAATTTAGGCACAGCGCTATTGCAACAATCTCAACTTAAAACTTTTTTTCTTTTGCAGCAATGTTTACTGCAAAAAAGCACTGTCTTGTGGAAATAAGTTTTGGCTGATTTACAAATAATCATATGCAAAAAAAATAATCACAAATAA
The DNA here is from genome assembly GCA_963920635.1 of Pseudeuparius sepicola. NCBI lineage: Eukaryota > Metazoa > Arthropoda > Insecta > Coleoptera > Anthribidae > Pseudeuparius > Pseudeuparius sepicola. Next base: position 63,583,524 of record OY987302.1, read on the forward strand.
TGGAAGCATGTAAATTGTAAACTAAAAAAAGACCAAACAAATAGCTAAAACTATTTACTTACAAACAATCATGAACACATAAAAATATACTACTTCTATTTACTTCTCCAACGGGGCATAATTAAGCAACTTTTCGATAAGGTCGACGTGGCCGAGCAACATTCTGCGGCAACAGTATCTCTTGAGTCCCAAAGCGTCCAAAGCATCACCTTCGGTATATTCTGCTTGTAGAAGTCCCAAATAAGCTTCCCATTTATTTCCTATGACTTTGCCGCAGGTGAAACATCGAACCGGGATGATCATCCTAAAAAATAGTTATTTAGTTTTTGTAGAAGTTTTACGCAATTTTGTCTACATACTTTCTAACGTCTCAGGTAATTTATTATTTTTGCCTTGTTCTGAAAATTTTACACAATTTCTGCTCTTGGATGTTACGCTCTCGCCTTCGTCTCGTCCAACATCAAAATTATAATAAAAAGTTTAGGTTTAGGTAAGTCACAAAATATATAGGTTAAGGTAAGTGACAACCACAAAACATCTTTATTAGGTTAGATTCAAGTTACGACATTCGTAAACAAACCAATTATATGAAGTTAGCTACAGGGTTTGTTCCAACAGTTCTGAACTGGTTCTAGGCGATTTAATTGATTGAAAACAACGTGTTAACAAAGCTACAAAATACATCTATGCCCTTCTTTAAATACCCGTTTTTAAATAAATTTGATCTGGAAATACCGCCGAAACGAAAATGCCAATTGCAAATTTTACTGTAGAATTTTTATGGTTCTTAAAATCTATTCTCAGACATATTTAATTTTATTGCATATTATTTATTGTTACCACACGGTTAATAACTACAAATTTATATGAACGTGAAATTTCCGTTTTCAAATTTCCAGGAAAACTGGAAGGAGCTGTTACCTTGAACCACAAAAAATACAAGCAAAGCAGTTTGAACATCCTCAAGGCATCACCCTTTATACGCAAATATGCTGACTTTGCAGTTTTTTTATTTGAAAAATACTCGTTTTCCTGCTCGTTAAAAATATATCTTGTTGGTTTCTGTTGGCTTGATTGCATTTTACAACGAAAACTTCAAAGGGATTTTTTGTTTTGGCGTCCTTTTTTCGAATTTCCCGCCGGGCACCATCTTGTCGACAAAGATAAAAGATCGATTTGTAAGATCAAAATATTAGAGTTCTTCGTTGACAATAGATGGATTTCTTCTGCATGTTAGTGGAACGGAGTCAGTTGCTACAAAAAAGTAAGCTAGATTTGTAAAAATAAGTCAAAATAAAAGTGGGAGCGTTGAATAACAGCGCTGTGTGTAACCGGAAGTGATCGTCCGTCCTTTTCTGTCAAAAAGTCACTGACTAGCGCAGTCGCTTCCGCTTGCAGCTTTGCCGCTGCCGGCCATTATTTAGCAAGCGGCGGGTTCTCGTGCTTGTTTGAGAGACCGTTTTAGGCCCCATTGGTTGCCAAACCGCAGATTTTCAACCTTAGAACCTACAGCTTACGGACCACATAAAATGGGCGACGAGAAAAAGGTAAGTCCGCCGTTTTCGGCAGTCCAAGCCTGGGCGGGATGCTGACGCCGTGTTTTGCCCTGTTTTAGAGCAACGAAGCCGAACACATCAACCTGAAGGTGTTGGGCCAGGACAACGCCGTCGTCCAGTTCAAAATCAAGAGGCACACGCCGCTGAGGAAGTTGATGACTGCCTATTGCGAGCGAGCGGTGAGTACCTTTCAACTACCACGTTTTTAGGCCCTTCTTTCTTTGTAATTTGTTCAATAGACGCTATTAACGGCCCAGCAGTCCTTTAGACCAATCTAGTAATCGTTCTTGAGTTTGAGAACAAAATGTTTCTCGATAATTACGTACACAGACTATAAACCTCGCATTCTACCGATAGTTCGTCATTTCTGAGGTTAGAAGTGGCTGCAGATTTGAGATTTGAGCAGTTTCCTTTTGGGGTTTCCAGAGCATCAGCACCCAGGTGGTGCGGTTCCGTTTCGATGGCAACCCCATAAACGACACAGACACCCCCACGTCACTGGAGATGGAGGAGGGCGACACCATCGAGGTGTACCAGCAGCAAACCGGCGGCTGTTAATTCTAATTCTAATTATTATGATTATTTTTTTATGTACACTCCCAAGCAACCCATCCCCATTGCCCATTCATAGTTTGTGGTTCAGAGGGGGCCCACCGTCGTTCCGGAGTAGTTTTTAATGTAAAAATGTAGGCCCTAAGTTAAATAGCGTGGTTCGGATGTGCTAGGTTGGACGAGACAATTTTCAATTATATATATATATTTTTCGTTCCGAGTTTCAGTTCGCTCGTTCTAAATGTTTTGCGTTTGAGGTCTGATCTTTTGTAATTTAAAAATTAGTAGTAATAAATCACATTTTCATAAAACGGCTCGTCATTCCCAAAAACTTTCTAGGTTACCTTTGTAATGCCCAGACCAGCGCATAAGGCCAGAACATTTAAAACTATAATATTCCTACAGTATATCCTAGAGAGGCCCCAATATTCATATTCCTAAAACTTAAAACCCTCCGTTCTTATGGAGATCTCCCGGCCGCACGTGTCAAGGCCAAAGCGCGAACGTCCAAGAAGCGATCATGCCACCCAGCGACGCTTGCGCCGCGGGGACCTAGCCGGACCCCTCGCGAGCGTGTATAAAAGGGGAACCGCCTTCCTCGGTTCTCCAGTGCTAATGCAGCCTCAACCAGATGCCAGGGGAACCCCTGCCCGACTGAAGAGGGCAGCTGGCTACCCCTGCAGCCAACCAGTCACCCAGTAAAAATGAAGAAAATCAAGAAAGAAATACTCTCCTAGCACCGCAGTAAGTTTGGGCTGACCAAAAAGCCAAATATTTGTGTTTTGATTCCTTTGTGTCTGAATTGCCTTTTTATTTTTGAATTTTGAATTATTTTGGAAACTTTTAGAGAAATTGAATTTATTGTGCAATTTTAATTAATTAAAAATAATTTAATAACTTTTGTGAACCGTATTATGATTTTTGGGAATTTATTTTGAACCATATTATTTCACTGTAGATGTCAGAGTTTAATTTATTCAAACAGAAATAATCTTATAACTTTTATTGGGAAATTTGAAGGGAATTGGGAAACTATTTAGAGTCAATTATTTTGGGGTTGAAATTAGAATCTTGTTTTTAATGGAACTATTTTATGTCAGAATTTTCGAGTAATTTGAATTACATTTTTATACGAACTTGTGCTGGAAATTAAGCAAAGCTATACAGGGTCAAGTAATTTTATCCTATAGAGTCAAGTAATTTTATTCTAGTCAAGGAAATCAAGTAATTTTATTCTAGTTGGGGAATCTTTTGCAATTTTTGTATTTTAATTGGAAGGTTTGTTCTTTTATGCCATAATTATGTATTTGTGTCATTTTGTCATATTGTTTTGTGTCTTATTTTAAATTCTATTGTTTATCAGTGTATCTTGCGAAACGTTTGGATTTTGTTACTTAGAAAGGGGTCACATTTCAGATATCTTGAGTGTAGCATTGTGCGAACTTATAGATTTTTAATTTTATTCAATAATAATTATTGCACATGTGTTTAAACTTCCTATTGTACTGTATTTTGTTAACCCAATGTACGGTGTCGTATTTAATTCTAATATACATATCAAACTATCCCTGTGTTTCCGTCATACACCTTAGGCCCACACTAAAAAGAATATTGTGGCTCGCCCTATACAAATCCGCTCGCCAACTTTTACCACCAACAAAAGGGCTGAGATCACCACACCTTCTGTCGTCAAATGGCACATTGTAAAAAAATGTAACAAAATATACAGAACAATAATTATTATGGTATGCTCATTATTGAGACATGATAGTAGTCAATCAGGAACCTTCTGTTTTGATGTCAAAAATAAAACTGAGTGAGTCTTAACGTCTAAATGATTTATTTTGACAATAATTACAAGAAAAGGTGATAATGGGCAAACACTCAACAAAAAGAAAAAACTAGTAACCCCATACACGTGTTTCATGCTACTTGGCAATCATCAGTACGGTGTAACATTAACCAAATCAAAAGATAGGCATGATTTGGGAAGCAACAAATGAAGTCCAGGCAGGAGCCAACAGCACATTTGCAGCTTCAGTCAGCACATCCCCTATTTTGGGGCTTGTACTAACGTCACCGTACTGATGATTGCCAAATAGCATGAAACACGTGTATGCGGTTACTACTTTTTCTTTTTGTTAACTTTGAGTGTTTGCCCATTATCACCTTTTCTTGTAATTATTACATTTACACTCGCTAATCTTACATCTTTATTGTATATTGGGTTATGAAGATTTCCACGCAGGTCGCTTTAGCAGCCTCCGTGGCCATGTTAGTACAAGCCCCAAAATAGGGGATGTGCTGACTGAAGCTGCAAATGTGCTGTTGGCTCCTGCCTGGACTTCATTTGTTGCTTCCCAAATCATGCCTATCTTTTGATTTGGTTAATGTTACACCGTACTGATGATTGCCAAGTAGCATGAAACACGTGTATGCGGTTACTAGTTTTTTCTTTTTGTTAACTTTGAGTGTTTGCCCATTATCACCTTTTCTTGTAATTATTACATTTACACTCGCTAATCTTACATCCTTTTTGACAATAATAATATTTAACTTAAATAAAAACGTACAAATAATATCAATCACATTTTCACAAACGATTTTTTAATCCCAAAGACCATCATCATCCAATAAACATACCAGTTCACCTTCCTTGGGAGCAACGGTTGGCACAAGGCCTTCTATAACAAATATTTCTAAAAAAATGCAGAGACAAAAATAATACGAAAGTTTAATTTTATTGCATATTATTTATTGTTACCACACGGTTAATAACTACAAATTTACATGAACGTGAAATTTCCGTTTTCAAGTTTCCAGGAAAACTGGAAGGAGCTGTTACCTTGAACCACAAAAAATACAAGCAAAGCAATTTGAACATCCTCAAGGCATCACCCTTTATACGCAAATATGCTGACTTTGCAGTTTTTTTATTTGAAAAATACTCGTTTTCCTGCTCGTTAAAAATATATCTTGTTGGTTTCTGTTGGCTTGATTGCATTTTACAACGAAAACTTCAAAGGGATTTTTTGTTTTGGCGTCCTTGTTTCGAATTTCCCGCCGGTCGCCATCTTGTCGACAAAGATAAAAGATCGATTTGTAAGATCAAAATATTTAGACTTCTTCGTGAACAATTGAAGGATTTCTTCTGCACGTTAGTAGAACGGAGTCAGTTGCTGCTAAAAAGTAAGCTAGATTTGTAAAAATTAGTTTAAAAAAAGCAGGAGCGTTGAAAAACAGCGCTGTGTGTAACCGGAAGTGATCGTCCGTCCTTTTCTGTCAAAAAGTCACTGACTAGCGCAGTCGCTTCCGCTTGCAGCTTTGCCACCAGTGTTGCCAACTTGGTGATTTTTTCACCAGATCTGGAGAATTTGAAGGTGTCGTTGAGACTTTTTTTTTCGTATTTGCGACACGTCTCAAGTCTAGAGATTTTCAATGTATCAATGAGAAATATCTGATGACTTCGACGAGCGACGACATACCTACCTATTTATCGATTATTTTTTCTAACTTCTGACGCATTTTATTAGTGTCTTTATCGTTTGGGTTCTATGTTTTTTATATTTTACCGTCAGTGTTTTGTGTTTTTAGCTTCTAGAGTTTGCAAACTGTTTTAGGACCACTGACTGACTGTCAATTTGATCATTATAATCCTCAATATATTTCTAAATTGCTAACTTCTAAATATGTGATTATTATTTATTAAAATTTCCTGAAAGAATAATAATAGTAGATATATGAAACTGAAATTCAAATAGTTCATCCAAGATCCAAGGTATCTTTGTATATCTTATTTTTATGATGAAATAAGTGAACGCACCCCAACAGACATCCGAATATTTATTATCGGTGAAATTGAAATAACGAATATAAAAGTGAATTTTCTTTAAAAAAACTTTTTTTTTGGTAAATTGGAGAAATTCTGGTGATTTTGTAGTTTCAAAATAATCAGAGAATTCTAGAGACTTTGAACCTTTGATGTAGAGAATTTCAAGCAGCTTGAGTTGGCAACACTGTTTGCCGCTACTTCGCGCAAGCCGGCCATTATTTAGCAAGCGGCGGGTTCTCGTGCTTGTTTGAGAGACCGTTTTGGGCCCCATTGGTTGCCAAACCGCAGATTTTCAACCTTAGAACCTACAGCTTACGGACCACATAAAATGGGCGACGAGAAAAAGGTAAGTCCGCCGTTTTCGGCAGTCCAAGCCTGGGCGGGATGCTGACGCCGTGTTTTGCCCTGTTTTAGAGCAACGAAGCCGAACACATCAACCTGAAGGTGTTGGGCCAGGACAACGCCGTCGTCCAGTTCAAAATCAAGAGGCACACGCCGCTGAGGAAGTTGATGACTGCCTATTGCGAGCGAGCGGTGAGTACCTTTCAACTACCACGTTTTTAGGCCCTTCTTTCTTTGTAATTTGTTCAATAGACGCTATTAACGGCCCAGCAGTCCTTTAGACCAATCTAGTAATCGTTCTTGAGTTTGACAACAAAATGTTTCTCGATAATTACGTACACAGACTATAAACCTCGCATTCTACCGATAGTTCGTCATTTCTGAGGTTAGACGTGGCTGCAGATTTTTATGTTTAGCCCAAAAACGATGTACAGTTTTAAAAAACACATTACAATTTAATATTTTCTGGAGATTTTTCACATGTATAAAAACGTTATTTTATCTTGTTTTGTCCAGCAGTGGTCGACAGCCGTTTAAGTTGAAAGTACCAAGAAAATGTTTCAATAACTTTGAACCTGCCTGGCTATTTATACGTCCGACGTATATAAAAGTCTGTATATGTCTTGTGCTCACATTGGCGAGTTGAATCACATGACCTCTTTGGACGTCCGAAGTAAACTTATTTGAAGATAGATCGGAAGTGCACTTTTCTCAAGCATCGTTGTAATAAGAAGTGTATGCCCTCCTTTTTTGGTGATAGGCGCTGCCATATTGTGGGAGTCGGTAGTGATGGGCGCTACCGTACGAAAAAAGAATATCGAAATACAGGAATTATTATAAATTCACTTCCAACATATTTCCAAATAAGTTTACTTAGCAACTTCAGTTGTCTATAACTGCCAATGAGAAGGCAAGACGTATACTGACTTTCATATACGTCGTATGTATAAATAGCCAGTTCTATTGTTTATTTCCTGGTTATCACAACAATTAAAATTTCTTGGCACAGATTTTTCTCAAAGTGAAAAAGGTTTTAAAATAGCCGTAATTTTTTAAATTTTTGTCGATTTATAGAAAAGGCATTATTTTTGGGGAAATTTTATAAGAAAACATATTCTTATTTTTTACATACGTCCATTGAGTCTACTCAATTGTACGTCAGAATTTCTTTTTTTTTTTAAATTTAAAATTTTTGTTAAATTGCAGTAATTGCAAACACGAAATCCAACATGAAGGCTACTAGACTAGACTCGTCCTTTCTTAAAAGCATTTGACAATAATAGTTCTTTACATTTTGGTTTACATGGTCTTTTTGTATATTATTCCTAATTATACAATGGTTAAATGGGGGAAAAGTTGCGCAATTTTAAGGTCAATAAAATGGTACAAACAGATTTTTAATATCTTTCGTTTTTGAGTTATTTTGAAAAAGTAAAATTTTACCTTTTCGATTTTATTTTTTTCTGAAGTTGTTATCGTAGATAGAAAAAAAAAGAAAAACACTTTCTTATGGAAATTTTTAACGGGCTTTAAGATGGCGTTTTTAGATTTGTTCAACAACGTTTTGATTTTGAGAAACCATCTTCAACTTTATTTTTTTAAATACGGACCTGGATTTTTTTTTGCAGATTTTGAAAGCACTTTTCATTGCAAATACCATGATGTATGATATGAAACATTTTTAAAATGTTTTGAGTCAATTATACTGAAAATTCCTTTTTTTCCATTCATTTTTTTTAATGCGGCCCTGTTTTAATAATATTTCGTGTCATACATCATGGTATTTGCAATGAAAAGTGCTTTCAAAATCTGGAAAAAAATCCAGGTCCGTATTTAAAAAAATAAAGTTGAAGATGATTTCTCAAAAACAACATGTTGTAGAACAAATCTAAAAAAACGCCAGCTTAAAGCCCGTTAAAAAGTGCCATAAGAAAGTGTTTTTCTTTTTTTCCTGTCTGTGATAACAACTTCAGAAAAAAAAATAAAATCGAAAACGCAAAATTTTACATTTTTCAAAAACTCAAAAACGAAAAAAGATATTAGAAATCTGTTTGTGCCATTTTATTGACCTTAAAATTGCGCAACTTTTTCCCCATTTAACCATTGTTTTATCTCTCACCGTTTGCAAGATCCCCAGCTGTTCATTCTTATCCGGGACACATTGTATATAAAAAATAAATGTAATTTTTTTATAAATTCATTCAAATTTTCAAATCAGAATTTTGTCCATCAACATAACAACAGAAATTGCCTAGTTAACAAATCTTATTAAAACAACTTTTACAAATACCCCAAACACCGTTGAATGTAATATTTTTGAGTCACGATTATATTATAATCCTAATGTATGTCAGATTTTAGTTTTAGCCAATTTAAATTTATCATCATTCTTCCAAATAATTTATTAAGTATCTGTAACCGACAAGACTTATAAGTGTGAATTCTGTCTGTAAACCTAAAAAAATAAAAATTACCTAAAAGTTGACAAAAATTTGAAGGTGCCCCGGAGCCACGTACTTTTTTCCCTTAAAAATTTACACTATTTCTGTCAATTTTACAGATTATTCTGTAAATTTTACACTTTTAATTCTGTAAATTTCACACTTTTCCTATAAAATTACATTTTTTCTGTAAATTTTTATTCTGTAAATTTTACACTTTTATTCTGTAAATTTTACACTTTTATTCTGTAAATGTTACACTTTCCTTTCTGTACATTTTACACTTTTCTGTAAATTGTACACTTGTGTAAAATTTACAGAAAGGAAAGTGTGAAATTAACAGAAAAAAGTGTAAAGTTTACAGAATAATCTGTAACATTTACAGAAAAATGTGTAAATTTTACAGAAAAAAAGTGTAAAATGTACTGAAAGGATAATCTGTAACATTTACAGAAAAGGTGTCAAATTTACAGAATAATCTGTAAAATTGACAGAAATAAAGTGTAAATTTTTAGGGAAAAAAACAAAAAAGTATGTGGCCCCAGGACGCCTTTGTACATATAAATCGTATTGAACCGGTTTTTATAAAAAACCAGTAGACGCCAACTTATCCTGCATACGTAACTGTTCTTTGGCAAGCTAATAGAAACAATTGAAAAAACATCCACACAAAGTGGTGTATTTTGAAGTGGATTTTTCCGGTTTTGAGCAGTTTCTTTTTGGGGTTTCCAGAGCATCAGCACCCAGATGGTGCGGTTCCGTTTCGATGGCAACCCCATAAACGACACAGACACCCCCACGTCACTGGAGATGGAGGAGGGCGACACCATCGAGGTGTACCAGCAGCAAACCGGCGGCTGTTAATTCTAATTCTAATTATTATGATTATTTTTTTATGTACACTCCCAAGCAACCCATCCCCATTGCCCATTCATAGTTCGTGGTTCAGAGGGGGCCCACCGTCGTTCCGGAGTAGTTTTTAATGTAAAAATGTAGGCCCTAAGTTAAATAACGTGGTTCGGATGTGCTAGGTTCGACGTGACAATTTTCAATTATATATATATATTTTTCGTTCCGAGTTTCAGTTCGCTCGTTCTAAATGTTTTGCGTTTGAGGTCTGATCTTTTGTAATTTAAAAATTAGTAGTAATAAATCACATTTTCATAAAACGGCTCGTCATTCCCAAAAAGTTTCTAGGTTACCTTCTTCTGTCGTCAAATGGCACATTGTAAAAAATGTAACAAAATATACAGAACAATAATTATTATGGTATGCTCATTATTGAGACATGATAGTAGTCATTCAGGAACCTTCTGTTTTGATGTCAAAAATAAAACTAAGTGAGTCTTAACGTCTAAATGATTTATTTTGACAATAATAATATTTAACTTAAATAAAAACGTACAAATAATATCAATCACATTTTCACAAACGATTTTTTAATCCCAAAGACCATCATCATCCAATAAACATACCAGTTCACCTTCCTTGTGAGCAACGGTTGGCACAAGGCCTTCTATAACAAATATTTCTAAAAAAATGCAGAGACAAAAATAATACGAAAGTTTGCCACTTCTGATGAGGTCTGAAAATGTCAATATTAAATAAAAATGGACATTATAGATCGATATAATATATCTTACCGCGTAAGAGAGTTAAAACTATACAAAATGTGAAAAAGTTGCAGGGTATTAGGTAATTATATTTTTTGCTTTTCTTTTCGAAAAACGTGAAATTCATTAACCAATCTGAAAACTAGAAGACTAAATAGGTAAATATATTTTGTCAAGAATATACTTAAAACTTACCGATTGTGTTAAACTATCAAGTTCAACGTTTATTTCAAAAAATAATTCGTTGTCAATGTTGCACATTTTTAATAAAAACCCATATTTTCGCTCGTTGATATTTTCATACCTAGTTATTATATACCTACCTGAGCAGACAGATAAGATAAAAAGTAATGTATGTGAACTTTGGTCTTTTTTTAGTGCAAAAACAAGATTAACTACTATGCAAACATTGCACTATAAAATAATAAAACTCTTAAATATTGTTGCTTTTATCATACAGAAAAACAGACACTTTGCCTCAGCATATCTGAATTAAATATTAAGTACACATAGACTCGAGATGCACTGAATCAGAGACAGTCTGTTGTTTGCAATCACAGATCAAATATACAGGGTGTCCCGTTAAGCAAGTTCATATTATATTTTGTGCCAAAATATTACGATTATATGCAGGTCAAATCTCAATGGTTACTGAGATACAAGGTGTTGAAGCTGAAGATGTCAATTTCTACATATCTCACAGAGGGATCGGGCTTTTCCTCGTAACTTTTTTGGTCTTGCAGGTCCATCATTTCAGTGTATCTTTTCATTTTGCAACAAAAGGGTACTCTTGTTTCATAACAATAAAATTAACCGTTTGCGTTGAAATTGGCAAAACGTGCCCCAAAACACCTGTTAACTCCAACACCGCTCTCAAATGTCCCAGATGAATGAAGAAAAAATGCCAAATAGTTTTCTAGAAATAGGAAATAGGGTGTCCAAAATTTGCAGAATTTCGATCCATTTATTTATTTTGAAAGCAAACAATTTTTGGTACATTGTTCATAGGGATTTTTGTCTTGCTTTAAATTTTACACTAGATCTGTAACATTTGAATGCGGTAGGTGAAAATTTTATGTTTCGTATGTTGGAGTTAACAAATGTTTTGGTCCAGATTTTGCCAATTTCAACGCAAACACTTGGTTTTATCGTTATGGAACAAGAGTACTGTTTTGTTGCAGAATGAAAAGGTCCACTAAAATGATGGACCTGCAAAACTGAAAAATGAACTTCAACACCCTGAATCTCAGTAACCATTGAGTTGTAATCTTTTGGCACAAAATATATGAAGTTGTTCTATGTATCATTATTAACGGGACACACTGTATAATAATATGTGTGCACTGGCCACAGAGTCCACCTTTTGGCGAAAAAATTTTGAATTTTGTGTTGCCAGCGCCATCTATCGGTATACTTTTCAGTTGCCTCCGATACAGAAACCTGCTTGGGAACAATATAATTGAAAAAGAAGTTTACCCTTTACACGTAGATGGCAGCATCTCTGAACTTCTGATTCGCTAAAACAGATTACTATTTTCCTGTTTCAAACTATTGTCAATGTCAGGAGCATGCTCAGATTCGTTTTTGGAACGTCAACCTTTGAAAAAATTTTAGGTTAGAAGTTAGAAATGCACTGCGTACGTCACGAATATAGAATAAAGTATGTTTATAACATTTTTATGCATTTTTAACTAACAATTATCGAAAATGAGTGGACGATGGAAACCTCAGAATCCCTGGAACAAAAATACCCCAAGTCAAAAACAAACAGGCGTCGATAAAAGTAAAAATAACGTTTTTTCCTCTGACACGAAGTTTAAAGAGGCCCATCAAAGATTGCAGAATGCTGTTAAAAAACATATTAAAGATTATGAGTCTTCTTCTTCTGAAGAAGACTTGGAGTCGACCGGGGTTATCGGTGAGTTTTTTTCAGAAAATAATGTCACGATTCTACAGAGACGTTTTTAGAATCCATTTTGAAAAATTATACACAAACTGGAGGCTTGAACGAACAATTAGGACGTACTCAAAAGTTTTTAGAAGATGCCTTTCTTTCGGGGGCAGCCACGTGTTTAATATGTATATCGAGAATTAAGAGAGAGGAACAGGTAAAATAATTACATAAAAAAATTATCGAGGGTTATTTTACAGTTAAAATTCCTAGATTTGGAGTTGCACAAACTGTTATGGCTTTTTCCACCTCCTCTGTATTCAACGATGGTCGAAAGACACGATCGTTCAACAAAAACAAGCAACAGACGACCATGTTCCTTTATTCAAATCTAAAAGATTATTTTGGTGCTGTCCTAAGTGCCGATTCGAGTATAACCCCGAACAAGTTCCTACCAAGTATTTCTGCTTTTGTGGAAAAACCGAGAACCCCAAGTTTGAGCCTTATTTGGTGCCCCACAGCTGCGGGGACATTTGCAGGAAAGATTTGCAACCGATTTGCGGACACAAGTGCCTACTTTTATGTCATCCAGGTAAAAAAATACAAAAAATTTAAAAACATTTAATAAAGCACACGTTTAAGGTCCTTGCCCTCCGTGCCCGGTAACCGTCTCAATTTCGTGTCACTGCGGCATTTCCCAACCCCAAACTAAACGTTGCAGCAACAAACTGTGGTGCTGCGGCTCTAGGTGCGGCAAAACTTTAAAATGCAACAAACACACTTGCTCGGAACCCTGCCACCCCGGCGAATGTGGAGTTTGTACCAAAAAAAGCGTTCAAAGATGCGTTTGCGGGGCCCAACAAAAGTTACGAGACTGTTCCGAACCCACCTGGCATTGTGATAAAGTAAGTACATGAATACGTTTTAAACTACCCCAGTAGTTCATTCGCAACAAACTTGTTACATTTGAACTATTCCGGTAATTCAATGGCAACAAATTTGTTACATTTGAGCTAATCGGGTACTGCATTTGAACTATTTAAAGGTGTGCAACAAGCCTCTAGAGTGTGGAAACCACAAATGTGAGCTTGTCTGTCATTCTGGAGTGTGTGACGTATGTGACTTGAGTAAATTGAGAACTTGTCCTTGTGGAAAAAATCAATATCAGCTGCCTTGTACCGAGGAAACCCCAACTTGTTTGGATACGTGTGATAAATTGTTGGAATGTGGTTTACATACTTGCAACCAAAAGTGTCATCGTGGAAAATGCGAAACAGTGAGAATTATGAAGAAAACCTATAAAAAGTTGTGTATAATTGTTTTTTTTAGTGTTTAGAAACCGTTTTAAAACAATGCAGATGCAGGGCACATTCCAAAGAGATCCAATGTTCAAGACCTTATTTTTGCGAATCGAAATGTAAACAAACGAAGGACTGCAACAGACATCCGTGCAATCGTAAAGTAGGTGCATTTGAACTACTCATTTTTTAAACTACCATTTATGGTCCTTTATTTTTCTAGTGCTGCGACGGGAATTGCCCGCCCTGCGAAAAACCGTGCGACAAAACTCTCAGTTGCGGCAACCACAAGTGCCCCTCAATCTGCCACCGCGGCCAGTGCTATCCGTGCCAACAAACCGAGTCGGTCACTTGTAGGTGCGGTTTTACCAAAATCGCCGTCCCCTGCGGCAGGAAACACCGCACCAAACCGCCCAAGTGCAACAAGCTCTGTCTGTAAGTGTGGAGTAGTTCGGACGTAACTTTTCGGGTGGTACATTTGAACTACTTTCTGTAGGAACCCCCCAGACTGTCACCACGCGAACAGGGAACAACACAGATGTCATTTTGGAGACTGTCCGCCGTGTAAACAAGTTTGTAATAAAACCAGGGAGAATTGCGATCATTTGTGCGTAGCTAGCTGCCATTCGGCGGTTTTGACGAAAGTGGAAACGCAGAAAGCGACAATGCCGTGGGAACAGGGGAGGGAAAAGGTGGAAAGACGGTCGCTGCCGTGTCCGGATTGTACATTTCCGGTGGCGGTGACTTGTTTCGGTTGGTACTAAAAAAAATGATTGCGATCGAAAAAATATATTGCGTATTTTAGGCGAGCACGAAACGTCCGAATGGCCGTGTCACCTGGCGAAAGTTTCAAGTTGTGGCCGCGCCTGCGGTAGAAAATTGGAATGTGGAAACCACTTTTGTAGCTTTGAATGTCATAGAGTGGAAGGGGGGGATGATATGAAGGTTGCGAATCGAAAGTTTATATTTTATCGATGCAAATTTTACTATTTTAGGCTGGAAATAACTGCGAACAATGCGATTATCCCTGCGAAAAAGCGCGACCCGAAGGTTGTACGCACGAATGCCCCGAACCTTGTCACGTCGGAAATTGTCGGCCGTGCAAACAAATGGTTCGCCTAAAATGTCATTGCGGTTTGACGCAACCGTATGTCAAGTGTTCCGATTGGTTGGACGACAGTAAAAAGGACCAGCTACGCAGCTGCGGCAATCAGTGTCCCAAAAATGTAAGTGGGTCGAAGCTGGGGGGTACCACGAGGTTGCATTTTGGGGCCGCTTTTCTCACCTCTTCCCTTTTTTTGCAGTTTTCTTGCGGACATCGGTGCAAATCCAACTGCCACCCCGGCGATTGTCCAAATGCGGAAAATTGCAAGAAAAAAGTTAAAATTTCGTGCAAATGCAAGAGATTGAAAAAGGAATTTTCGTGTGAGACTGTTAGAAGAAACGAAGCGCTAGTAGAGTGTGATGAAGTTTGCAAAAAGTTAGAAGAAGAAAGAAAGAAAATAAAAGAAGAAATGGACGAAAAAAAGAGAAAGGAGGAAGAAGAGAAAAATAAAAAAGAACTGGAAAAGTACCAGAAAATGTTCGAGGGGAAGAAGAAGAGCCGCGAAAGGAGAATATATGAAGAAGAAGAAGAAGTAGGGTTATTTAAAAAATATTGGTTTATTTTAATGACAGTTTCGTTAATTTTGTTAGCAGTAGCGTTTTATTATGTCATAAATTATTAAGAGAAAATTGTGACATAGCTTACACCTTGCACTTTTATTTAATAAAAATCTTGCAAAACTTAACCGCATTTATTTATCAAAACAAAAGTACTTCAGTTGTTATTTTATTAAATATCAACCTACAACATTGCTGTATTTATACAGTGATAAATACGTAATACAAAATCAAGTAGGTATAAAGAAAATAATCTAAAATGATTAGTTAAGTGGCTATTTATAGATAAATTATATATATTCAGTGGCCAACAATTGTTCAAGGACTGTAGATTGAATTTAAAATGTTGAACTCTAGTTTTTTTAAGCCAGGCACCGAACTCAACAATTTTGAATTCGAATCGGTAAGTAAAATAACATTGAAACTCGCTGCTGCCCGCCACCTATGATCGAAGATGTGAACTAAAGTTAAATTTTTTACTTCAAAGTTTGTTTGACGGTTGTGGCTTCTATTTTTTCCTCTTTTTAGCCTCTAAATTGGTTCGTAGATTTCTCCCCGTTTTCCGCCCATTACAATGAACATCCTTCGTACATGCTGTCAGCGTTCGCCTTCATGTTCGGGGCCTTCGCTACTCTCTTACATGGTAACTAACGTTTTCCCTACAGGACCTAACTTTTCCCTACACGACCTCACTTTTTCCCTGCACGACCCCACTTTTGCCACATGGCCTCACTTTTCCCACACATACCCTCACTTTTTCCCGTATAACCTCACTTTTTTAGCACTTGTCAGAGGTGGCCGGCTGCCATATTTGTGGCTGTCAATTTTTCTACACGGAATCGTGATAGAAACCGTCCTAGCGACCGTTGAGGAAGTGGATAATTTTTGGCACGGACAAACGCCAGTGATGTTTTTAGGGAGGAGGCTTCCACTGCATATTATAATGCTTTGTAAAGGCACGAGACGTTTCTAAAATACTTCGATCGTAATAAATTTTTTCTTAGATCCGTGTTTTACGTACAGCGCATCCGTAGCGGCGGCAAAAATGAAACTTCCCGTATGGGCGGAACCTTTTGCCGTGGGGCTCATAGATACACTCATAGATTTGCCGTATGATATTGTTAGTATAAGATTCGTGCATTGGATTTGGCATGATACCGACCCGAATATATACGACAGGAGTTACTGGGTTCCGTGGAATTCTTATTATTTTCATTCGACTTTTGCTGCCGGATTTACGATATGGTTTCATTTGAGTAGGAGGTTGATTTGTAGCAGCAATGGAAAGTGGATACCCGATAAAAGGTAAGAAAATATTTCAATTTTCATTACGTTCTTATTAGAATTTATTTTTAAGATGGAAGGAACTGCTTTGCTCGATAATACCGGCATTACTTGGTGCTCCCACGGGGGTCTTAATGTTCGTGCCCTTATACCACCCCCTTAAGGATCTTTTTCTTGTACACAATGAAGTTATCTATGTCGTCCTATTTTCCATATTTCTTATGATCGTTTGGTCTGGCGATAGAATACAAAAAGTTGACGATTTCATGAAAAACATACCCAGAAAAGTTCATTGGTCTACTTTCATACTTATAGCTTATTTAGTGTTACATTATGGAGTAACTTTGGCTACCATATTGTTTTACAACCCTGGAAAAGAAACTAGCACGGGTTTTCATCAACCAATTGGAAATTGCCAAGAAACTGTTCCCGTTTATACACCTTTAGGAATGGTTAGTACAAATTTCTTCGCAGGTTTTTTTTTACAGAAAATTTTCTTTTAGATCCTTTCAAGAGGAAAATATTTGTGTTTAGAGGACTATGATGAAAAATATTACGACTTTAATTGTATTTCAAAACCGCCTACAAATGGTAGTATATGGTATACTGCTTGTGGAGTACCATGGAATAATTCCAAATTTGAAAATGTGGAATACACTTTTATTATTTCAGCAGTTTGTCTCTTTGCTTTTGGATTGTTTACTAATCTTCATTTTTTCTCGTTTGGAGATGCAGTGTTTGAAGAAAAGACTGTTAAAAGCAAGAGTGAAAAGAAGAAGGTTAAAAAACATTAATTAGAAAATAAAAAAAATACGAAACGAATGAAGGTATTTTTATTTGAAATTTTGGCGAAAGCAATGGTTTACAGCCGTTTCATATTTGTTGCAATAAACGAGCGAAAGACATAAAGGACGCAAAATGTCTGAAGTGAAAATTTCAGGCATCCCCACAGTGACATCATCAGTCACAAGGTGAGAGACATCAAGAGAGCCGCGACGTGCATGTCTAAATGTGGGCGTGGTCTGAAAGGTGCCGACAAACCGCACGACAGGGTCGGGAGGGAATTTATTTAAAAAATGCGGCGGTAATTTGCCTATCCGTGCAATTTGTCCCCGCCGTCACACCTGGGAAGATACCGCCAAAGACATCGAGGTGGGCTATGAATGTGCCCTCACACGTGGCTTCAAAAATTCAAGGAATCCTCCGAGGAAATTCGCCAAAGGAACCGCAGGAAGTACGGAAGAATAGTTAGGGATATTTTGTGCTAAATGTAAATGGTACTACAGACTACAGCCCATATAGCATCTAATATTTTTTGAATGTGCAAAATAAGTTCCTAATGTGCAAAAAATATTCCCCCATATTTATAAAACATTGTTGCAATATTTTACGAAATATGTTCAGTAATTGCATATAACCCAGATATTTGTTAATCGCAGATACAAATATAATATGATAATATGTTAGATGAATGTCCAAATGATGTATATGTTTGTTTTGAATAAGAAGGGATATTTCGACAATATCTTGTGTAACATATTCCTAACTTAGTGGTTCTATACATATTTACAAATTACAAATTGAACATTTACACTATTTTTAGGTAATATTTCCAAGTACGTCGATGGCTCAGTTGGTCAGAGCCTTGAACTTGTAAATCGATGGTCGTATGTTCGAACCCCGCAACTGGCGTTAGTGTTTTTTTTATTTTATAATATAGGTACACGTGAATATTAAATGGATATACATAGAACATACAAAAAAATTTTGTATGTTCTAAATGCTTCTGAAGTTTTCAAATGAATCTTCACTGAATATTTGTGGAACATACATTCAAGATATTTGTGAATATTTTTTATTATGTGAAATGGTACCTTCAAAAGGCGAACACCTGAATGTTGCCTGAATATTCAGATAATGTTTCTACAGTTTTTACGAATATTCCTACAATATGCATATTCTCTGAAAAAATATTATCAGAATATTCCGTCAATGTAATTTTGCTATATGGGAGTACTACTCACATACAGAATGTTCCATCTTAGATGAAATGAGCATCATACATAAGTATTTTAATTTCCAACTTATGATTTATAGTGTTGTTTTTTATCTTTCGAAAAATCTTGGTCTATTTCTCGGTGTACCTAAAATAAGTACCTAGTACATAAAACATACACTGTTTTGAAAAAACCTTCTAAAGTATTAGAATAAAAAAATCTGACATTTAACCGACCATTGCCATGGTGCTCACGCTCACATGTTTCTTGTCTACAAGACACAAAACCGAGACGATATCTAGGATGGCTTTGAAATGCGATATACGCCGACGGAACAGTTGCAAGTGCAATCCTTCCACTTCCCGAAGATCGTGGTAGGCTGTGTTCCTGGAAAAAACAAAAGCCCAATAGTCACGGCCGCCTTGGGCCAATTTGGACAAGATCGTAGGTGGTTTTTTTAAAACCGAAATTTGCATAAATATGTGGCACAACCGTCGAAAAATTTTAGTACGTACTAATCATTTTCCTCGGCAATTAGTCGCCCGTAACAAGCTTTTAACCTGCTGCTGTTAATTAGGTACCGTTGCAAAAAAATTAAGAGTGGCCGCTCGAAACAAAACTCAATTAAACGTTTAAAATTTTCTGCCCATTAACAAATTAACAGGGCAACGTAAATTGTTTGTTCAAAACAAATAAAGAGCGTTTCGAAAGGCGTGGGGCAGTAAAAGCGTTTCCCCTTCAATCGTCGAGGATAAGGAACATAAAATTTGGGGGTAAAAACGATGAGACACTCGGGATTTTATAGGCGTACGCTTCCTCGGGTTACGCTAGCCAGAGTTCAAGTTTACTACGTTCGTTCGTGTAAACAGAACAGAAATGCACCCATATGATTTAGAAGTATAATAATTAGGAGATTAAGTCTCTAGTTTAGACCGAAATAAACATTTTTTTCATTAATTTTAAAGATTTATAGGTTATCAGTTGTCAGTTTGAAAAAAAAATTATTTGGCCCCTTAAACCCGCGATTGCAATGAGATTTTAACAGTCTTGATATCATATTTTATTGCTCTAGGAATATTTTCATTTTTTGCCAATAATTTTAATATAATTATAATGTTTTGTTTCAGATTAAATCTGAACTATTTTATAGAAATATATTTGTGGCCACTGTGTATTACAGCATTTAGTACCTTTCTGGGCCCTCCTTTATACTGTCCAAGTTTTTTGTGCTCATTTTTTACTAACATTAATTTTTTTGTAACTAAAATTAATTATTCTGTGTTCGTACTGGTGAAAACGGCAAATTTCACAAAAATGCGCGAAGTGCTGATCGAAAAACGCTTCAAATTCGCTCCTGCTGTGATCCAAAAAGACGAAAACTCTTTTTCTGTTAGAGTTTTAAATAAAGATGTTAAAGTGTAAGTTCGTTTATATGTTTTTTGTCCATATAGAAATATGTGGTCTTGCAGAAAAACATCTAGGCCAGAGATATGCGAAAAAGTAACCACTGAATATAGAATAGACTATAAAGGAACATCCCCAAAAAAGTAAGTTACAATTTTTTTAAAACACGTTTTATATAATTATTTTATTATGTTAGGTACGTGTCCATGTTTACAATTTCTGCAATACCAGTTCCATCGTGGTACAAAGAGTCTCAAACTAGTCGAAAATACAGAGAAAAATTTTATTTTGAGGTAAAGTAAAGTAGTTATTGTTAAGAAATTAAAGCACTATCCTGCAATTGCGTATATTTCAGGGCAACGCAAATTCACAAAAATATTCGGAAAAAATGACTACACAGTCGATAAATGCGCCAAAAACGTATGTTACAGAAGTTTTCGTACAAACCGAAGAATACAATTTCCAAAATTCGTTCGAATTGGAAAACGAACACAAAGAAATAATGGTAGAACTTCCTGATTGTTGCCAACATCAAACGCAATCCGTGTTTCAAAGTCCTAGAATGAAGTCTAGAAAATGTTTGTTCGAAGAATTGCACGCTCAAGTTGTTTGTTCACCCTGAATGTTATTTTTTTACAGATTTCAAATAAATATTTTAGTATTTATAGAATTCTTCCTTCGCCACTCCGCGCCACATGAGCTTAGAAACTTTTATTGACTATAACCGTTTAAGGGTTCGGTTTTTACGAGTTATTTGTTAGTAGTTAAAGTAGCCTCTAGCCCTTAGCGTATAGAATTGGTTCCAGACACCCAGCACTTGCTAAAGACGATTTTATTATCTAAATAACGTAAAAATCTAAGAGATAGTGACGTATAAACAAAAATCACGACGAAAACTGAGATGTGTGACAAGTAAAAATACACAGATCAGACAGTATGGACGTCCCCTAGTTATTCTATCTAAAATATAATTTGCCTTTGTATTCTTCCCCCGACATTTATCAACAAAATTATTTCTTTACCAAATTATCAACGCCATTCCACAAGAATTAACCGCCTATTCATGTAATATTTCTTCCATTAATCAGTTCTCGCCTCGAATAATACTCAAATTTGTCAATAAAAAAAAATCCGCCACGTCACCACATTATTCCTCAGACGCTCATAAGCATCTCATCGCGGTAGGCTGGCCGCTTCATCACCGCAACGCAAAAACCGAGTTGGCCGAGGCGGTGGAGATCACAGTAGGCTTATCTGACGTACTTCCGGTCACCGCCGCGCCGACCAAGATCAAGTTTCAAAACTAATTCGAAACAGTGGATAATCGCTCGCACCTAACTTTCGATTTTTTAAATGGTTTTCTGGGTATATTCGGTAACGTGATTCTTATTCCTGAAGATTTCCAGATTTTCGGTGTTATGTAACTGTCGTTTAAAATTTCGAAGATGTGGTGTTCGTCATAGCACAGCCGGCCGTGATTTTGACGGAACATTGACAGGTTGACGTTTCTGATTGGCACGTTCTAGAAGGCTAACTAGATCTCGCAAGTCGTAGCTAGTGATTGATGGCAGTGCGTAGAAAAACAAAATGATAGAATCTGAAAGTTTATGCCAATTTTAAAATGTAGGTGCCAGCTTGTCTGTTCTCTGGTATAAGCATTCTACGTAGACTAAAAAAAGCGATTTCAATAAAATTTGAGAACGGGATTTTATAAAAATGTAGATATACATATAGAGTGTGCCCGACTTAAGGGTAATCCACCTCTATAAAATTTTCATTTGTTCGTCGATTTTGAAAAACTTTTTTTGTTGAATGGCTTTCTGAAAATGGCATTCGACGCACTATTAATTTTTTTTTAAAACCGAATACATGGCCAACTGTGATTAGTTTTAATGGTCCAAATTTGGAAAAGTGCTATTAGAAATTTTTTAGGACTAAACTGACGACGGATTTAAACATAACTAGACAAAGTTTCATCTTGTTCCCATACAGAATGTTAAAAAAATAATTTTTAAAAGTTGCAATATATTTTTTAATAGACAAGGTAATTTTGATCTTCCATCACAAAATGGCATTTTTAGTAAGGAAAACAAAATGTTATTAATTATTATTATTAAGATAATTTATACAAAAAATATTATTGATATCAGAAGAAACCAAGGAAACTATTGATTTTATTCGATTAAATTAAATATTAGTTTGTTTATTTAGACCACCATTGACAGATATGCATTTCTCAATTCGCCGGCTGTTGTTTTTAACCACTCGTCTAAGCTGCTCCCTAGCGATTCCGCGACAAGCTTCAGTAATACGACTACGGAGACCATCTAGCGTTTGTGGCCAATCAACAATTTTTATTTCCAGGTTTCCATGGCCTCCTCTGATCTTAGATTTTTTTCCAAATTAAAAACAGAATAAATGTAGATTTTATGAAACATTCCTCCTATTCTTTTGTCCATATTACATAATAAAATAACGCATGAATAATTCTCTCAATAACATTTTATTTTCCTAACTAAAAATGCCATTTTGCTAAGGAAGATCAAAATAACCTTGTCTATTAAAAAATATACTTATTGCAAATTTTAAAACTACATTCTGCATGGGAACAGGATGAAACTTTGGTGGTCCTAAACAAGAATCCG
This sequence comes from Pseudeuparius sepicola, assembly GCA_963920635.1. Taxonomy (NCBI): domain Eukaryota; kingdom Metazoa; phylum Arthropoda; class Insecta; order Coleoptera; family Anthribidae; genus Pseudeuparius; species Pseudeuparius sepicola. Next base: position 63,606,041 of record OY987302.1, read on the forward strand.
TCGTCAGTTTAATCCTAAAAAATCGCTAATAGCACTTTTCCAAATTTGGTCACAGTTGACCATGTGTTCAGTTTTCAAAACAAAAATTGAATAGTGAGTCGAATGCCATTTTCAGAGAGCTATTCAACAAAAAAAGTTTTTTAAAATCGACTCATAAATGAAAATTTTAGAGGGGTGGCTTACCATTAAGTGGGGCACACTGTAGATAGTTGCCACATTGTTGTGGGATCAATGCCGTATCATAATTAATTTAAATATTTATTGCTCTACTAAGTAGGTAATATTTTTTAGCATATCCCCCAAACTTTTTTTACTAAGATCATTGCAATAATTATTAACAGAAAGAAAAAAGTTAAAAAATTATAAACACACGGGCCACACGGGTGTCTTAGGTTTTAATCGTATGCGATAGAACCTACATATTAGTTACGAATTTTTATGTTTTAAAGCTTCGTTTTTGAGATAAAATGTATTAATTTTATTATTTGTTTTTGAACATTGTTTTGATTGTTTGAATTGCTGACCAGGGGATTATCTATCAAAATTTTAGAGTGTTTCTACTTCAAATTGGGACCATTCAACTTCTAATTGGGAATAATCAATTTCAAATTGGGAACATAAAAAATAATTTTTATAAAATTTTTAAAAGAAACAACAAAAAAGTTCTTAAATCCTACCGAAACCTGCTGTTTTAGTGACGTATTATATTGGGTATTGTATATTGTATGTACTTAATATACAGTGTGTCCACGGATGGACTTAACTATACTTGTAAAAAATTTTATTTTTAATTCTTCGAAAAAAGTCATTCTTCGTAAAAAAGTCTGCTTGTTCTTAAAATAAAATTGGCATGGAAAAAGTTGACATTACTTATACTGGGTGACCAGAAAATTAAAGAAACGTTAATTAGCATAAGAGTAAACTACCTCTAGTTGTAGAGATAATGAAAAAAATATGCTCGGCGTGGTAAGCTACTTAAATGTACAAAATTTCAAAGCGTTAGGCCTACTTCGATTTTTGATTTTTTCTTGTTTTTCTTCGATTAAATAATTTTCTGTAGGTAGTAAGACAAAACTTATAAATAAAAGTTACTCAGAATAGGAAACTGTGAATTTTTTAAGAATCCAGGCTCACTTTGCGTTTCCTCCAATATTTTCCAAAATACAAAGTAGGCCTAGAATCCTAAAATTTTGTCATCATGCACAGTTTTCCATTCTGGGGAAGTTTTCTTAATACAGTTTTGTCGTACTATTTACAGAAAACCATTTATTTGACAAAAAAAATAATAGAATCAAAAAATCAAAGTAGGCCTAACGCTTTGAAATTTTGTACATTTAAGTAGCTTACCACGCTGAGCAAATTTTCTTTATAACTTTTTTCATTATCTCTACAAATAGAGGTAGTTTACTCTTATGCTAATTAACGTTTCTTTAATTTTATGGTCACCCAGTAAAGTAATGTCAACTTTTTCCATGCCAATTTTATTTTAAGAACAAGCAGACTTTTTTTATGAAGAATGACTATTTTCGAAGAATTGAATATAAAAAATTTTACAAGTATAGTTAAGTCCATCCGTGGGCACACTGTATATTTCTTGAAGAAAAGCTGAGCAAAGTAAAGATAATAAATAATAGCGTCTCATAATATGTTTACTCATATACACGTGCGCATTACCCAAACCACCACCCACCTGCCTATTAGGTTTATTTTCATATTGAAAAGAAAAACGATCCTATAAGGGCAAAACGCCATAAACGTCATATAAATAAAAAATTATACAAATAAACTGCATGGCCAGTGCTATAGGTAATTGGAAATGGTCGTAAAATCTCAAGGGGTGTCGAATTTTGTGACCATTTATGCTTAAATGCCTTTAGAAGCGAGGTGGTCGGGTCACCGCGTTTTGTTTTATTGCCAGAAACAAGAGGACTTGATTTTTGAAACGGTTATTATAACAAAGAAATGGAAGGATCGCATCGCGAAGATTAACGGAGATGTTAATCTTTGCTATGCTGTTTGGTGGTCTTTTTTGGGAAACTGGAGAAGGCTCGTGCCTCGAAAAGCCGGCGTTGGATGTTTTTAATTAATAGTTGACACACTTCTGAGACAGCAAGACAAAATACAAGAAGAAAAAAAGGAAGAATCCAGACTAGCGGAGACTGCTTCAAAAGTCAGAGCGCCCCTTGTTTTTGTTCAATTCGGCGTGCTAGATCGAGGCGGCTACGGAAATGCAGTGGCGTAGATAAAATAAGTTTAAGAAGTTGCAATTTTGGGCGAAACGTTATAGAAATTTTATTAAGGGAAAAATGAAAAAAAAGTGGAAACAAAAATGAGACGTGGTTAGAAGCAAAATGCTTTCGAAAGTTTTTAATTTTAAAAAAATTTCGCACCTACGCCTATGTGGCGGTATGTTGACGACAAGACGAGACGTTTTTGCTCCAGATATGTTTTTGATTTATTACTTGATTTCCTTTAATAATTTAGACTTAATTAAAAGAGATATAGGAACGGAAATTAAAATGGTTTATTGATGGTAATTTAAGTTTTAAATCTGATTTACAACATACAAAATTTTGTAGGATAGCGTTTTTTAAATAGAAATTATTTTTTATGGGTAGGTACCTATTCAAACGAATATGCGGTTGAAGTTGCGTTTGAAGTTGAAGTCAACTTAGGTATTTCGAGAGCAAAAAAGGCCAAACAATAAAACCAAATTTATGACAAATCAAATCAGCCATGATAATAAAACTGACAATCAAAGTAGGCCGTAAATTCAATATTTCTATTTACCTGTTTAGTCTAAAATGTTGCTTGCAGGAAGTGTGATTAGCAAGAGAAAAAAAGGGTTTAGAATTTGAGGACGAGAAAGAACGAATTTTAAATTATTTCAAAAGTAATATCTCGCTGCATCTCTGTGATTTTTCGTTATTTTTTTCCGGAAAATTGTAAGTAGGTACTTTTCCTACGTAAATTCTCATTGAATCGATTAACGCCTTCAAAAAAATTCGATGTCGCTTCTCATCGTCTCTCTAGGTCGACGCCGAAGATGATTTTCGAAAATCCGCCGTCGTACAGAATAAACAAACGTTGATTAACCTACACCGAGTCCCAAAAAACCTTTTACCAACCTTCTACCTACTTAATCGAACCGAAAACTTGTTTCCCACTCACGATGTACGTCAAAGAATAAGGTCGTCATCTCTTGACCCCACCGCGTGTCACTCCATCAGTTTTCACGGGACTTTAAGTTGAATACACTCAATCAAAGCGTCGAGAGGCGGGGTGGATGGTATCATGACGTAGAAGATATGGAAAACCACAAATTTTTCCCCGCGTTACTTTATATGTAACCCAAGAGGCGTACTTATGATTTTTATTGCATTCTGGGCTCCCGAAAGTGCATCTAAGCACAAATTATGTTTACTTTATAAACCTCGATAAGATTAATTTGTAATTTGACGGCGTCTCAAGTAGCCGCTTTGTACTTTATGGTCCTGAGACAGAAAATTTTGATCGGACGTACCACCCAAGCCGAGAAACAAGTAAATAGAATCTTTTTACCGGTCAGTAAACAAAGTTGGAACTCTATTCGTATTTACCTACTTTAACTTATTTTTTCGAGGTATGAATGGAAAGCAAAGTTTGGTGAACAAATCACATTTTGTTTGGTTAGGTAACAACGGGTGACAATCACTTTAGTTTGATGTTTCAATAAAAATAGTTAAAAACGTAATCTCTATTATTTATTTCTTGAGAAAGAAATGAAAATTTTGTTTTACAAGCTTTTATTTAGAAGCACTTCCTGGCATCCGATTGAGCTGAAATTTTGCATACATACACCTTTAGTTCCGGTGACAATACAATATGCAATACTCAACATTGCAATACTTTCAAAATGGCCGCCGCTCCAAGATGGCGGATGATGTATTTTTGTCAACCCCTTAATATGGGTATCAAATGAAAGGGCTTGAAGAGTAGAAAACGATAAAGTTAGTGACATCACACTAAATTCAATATTATTACCTATTTGATACCCAACATGGGTATCAAATGAAAAGGCTCGACGGGTAGAAAACAATAAGGTGGAAGACTCCATACGAATTCCAATATGGCGGCCGGCTCAAGATGGAGGACTAAATTTCTTTACCACCCTCCTGACATGGGAATCAAATAGGCACTAAAAAAATAAAATTGAAAATAAAAAAACCATTTTAAAAACAAGCTTTTATTTAAGCCATGTACTAAAACGAATAAAATAAGTTTAAATTAAATTCCAAATTGCGACAAGTTTTTGCAAATTTAAAAGCTTGTCGCGCGAATTGTAAAGAAAAAAATAGGTACACACTTTGGCAAATACCTAGGTACTTGCTTATCAACCAATTACTGTCCAATAAAATTAATTGGTTCCTACTTTCATCAACATTTTGCGCTTTTCAATTTACAAAAACTTGTCGCAATTTGGAATTGAATTATCTTTACGAAAACGTAAACATATTTTATTCGTTTTAGTAAAGATTGTTTTTAAAAAGTTTTTTTTTATTTTCAATTGTTTTATTTTGTGGCACCGCATTCATTTTCAGCTTCGCTCTCATGTTGACAGTGAAAAAATTTGAGAGCATTGGAAATGCTATAAATATTATAAAACACAGTTGATATTGTATTTAAAGAAAATAAAAAAATATTGACGATAAAATATTTTATTATAAAAAACGTATCATGAGTTCTTACACAACTTTTAAGAATACGTGAACGTAAAAGTAAGTTCTAAAAACTTTATACAAAATGCCTAGAACATCACGCGTATGTCCAACAAAACTAAAACTAAAAAGTCATTTTTCTTCGCGAAAAAAAAATAAAACTACACTAACAAAAACACTGAGCCTTCTCAAGAGTCACTAAAGGAGTTTATTTTTCTGTATAAAACACATCCTTTTAAGTGCGGAGATTCCTTCTACAATAATAAACACTGAGATTCAATCGATCACCTTCTACATATCACATGGAGTAGTGACCCCAGGACTCCCCGCTCGTCTCCGTACAGTTGGAATTATTAAAAACGGGCCTCTGCGGTAAGTACTGATACGAAGGCAAGTACTGCCCGTTCGACGAGTAGTACCCGCCCTGCGTCGCGCCCACCGAAGACTGGTGGTAGGTGTACAAGTTCGACGCCTGGTACCTCTCGTCCGCGTACGTCTCCGGAGCCGCTGTCCTTCTACCTTTCAAATTGTTGTTGCTCTCCGCGTAATTGTTGAACTGGTTGTCCGCCAGGATGTACTCCAAGTCGTCGTCCTGCGGATACGAGTACCCGGATTCGACCTGGTAGCCCTCGAGTTCGAGCGGTACCTTGCCGGGTGCCTGGATCAGGACCTGGGGGCTGTGCGGTTGCGACGAGCACGTCGTGGAGGGCGAGGTGGAGCTGTGGCTCCGCGGGGAACCGGGGGTCAGTTCTTCTTGTTTAAAGGACTTGGGGAAGGGCAGCGGTTGGGGTTCTTTTGGCTGTTTTCGGCGGCGCGGCTGGTACTTGTAGTCGGGGTGTTCGCGCTTGTGGATCACGCGCAGTCGTTCCGCCTCCTCGATGAAGGGTTTTTTGTCGGCGTCGCTGAGGACTCTGCAAAAAAAACCGTACGGCTTTATGTTTAATTTAACAATCTTTTGTAAATAATGGGAGATGTGTCGCAACATATATGAGGAAAAAGTAACGCTTTCTTATCGACAAAGGGGGAGATAATAGTATCTTAACTTGGGGTGATATTTTTTTGTTTGCATAAGTAGGTAACATTTCAAATGTTCAGTTGCCTGTTTTTTACTTCTGACATCAATGTTGCCAAGTCATCATTATTTGACATAAATAAGCCTCACGCTGTGGGCACGATATTGGGCACGATATTTTCTCAAAGATACCGCTCATTTCATTAGTATTTCCTATTTTATATGCAAGAGTATAGGTCATCAAAAAAAAACTTGTATATGCATTCAGCTTATAAGGTAAGTACCGTAACGTTACAAAAAAATTGCAAGATCATATTTCGACAGTTCTTGAAAAATTTCACACCTAAACGATAATTAAACGTATGTATTACCAGATTTTGGGTTACTTAAAAACCAATATAATGACTAATAAACTTAAAAGTTTTTAAGAGAAATTTCGTGGCAATAAAAATTTGAAAAAGAAGTAAACAAACAGTACAAAACGGAAGCTATAATCTTTAATTTTAAGTGTGTCTGTGTTGCAAATCGCATGATAAGTCTCGTTTATGAGTCTTTGGAAATATTATGAATGAAATTTATCACTGAAGAATACTTTATAATAATAAAACTGATACGCTAACATACACGGTGTCAAATCTTCAAACAAAATGTTCAGATTTTTTTCTCAAAATTCGTGATGCCGACGTTATAGAAGCTAAAGCTTTTTTAAAATTTGGGAAAACAAGAAAAAACCGTTGAAAATTAAAAATTCTGCAAGATAAATACAAATTGAATATTTATAGACTCTACGTACCTATGTATTTTCACAGTTAAAAGTTTCAGGAATCCCTATCTAAAAATGTAGATTGGCCCTCAATAAATGTGTGTACGGGATGTTCAACAAATAAAGTCCAATGTCGACACAAAAAATGGAATAGTTATTTTTGTTACAAGTACCTAAAATGAAGTCCAGAATCGCAGATGAGTCCTGAAGAACTTCATTTAGGTACGTGTGACAAACACTATTTTTTGTCATACGCTCTCAAAATTTTGTTATAAGCTTTTTACAATTATTCAGAACGCTCAAATTTGCAAATTTTCCATAATTTTTGAAACCATAGCAACAAGTTTGTTTATTTGATAATTCTGTCATGTCATTCGAAATTTGTCAGAAAGTGACATACGGACTTAAATGATTCCGTAAAATAGCTATTTTTGGAAGCGTATCACAAAAAAACTTTCTTGGAACGTATTTTTGCCCTGCTGTGTACAGGGCGACCCACCTAAAAGTGACACCCCCCCTTATTTTCTTATATTTTCATATTTTTGACTAGAAAAAAGCATTCTATGTAACTTTTTCAACATTTTCTAAATCTGCATTTAGAAGAGCAATAAAATAAAAAAAGCGGTGGTTATGTGTATTTTTATTATATTAACACACAGTATATTTTTCCTTCTTCGAAATCTACGCTTCTTTACGATAAAACGATATAAATTCTCCAACCGTTTGGAAGATAGATAGATAAAATTTTTATTTCAAAAATAAAAATAGCCATGGAGAAACAACCTTAAGAAAGTGCCAGGAAAAATAGGAATAGCCATGGGAAAACAACCTACATGTTTAATTCAAATAGCAACGTTTTAAGATTGCTCAATACTAGAGAGAAGAAAGATATAAGAAATGCCTATTTATCGGGACACAATTATTGTCGAATAGAAATTACGAAAATTTAAAAAGCAAAAAGTCATTTAGTTCTATTAATCTGGTAAGAAATTTTTAACGTACGTAGCACTTTCTTAAGGATGTTTTCCCATGGCTCTTCCTATTTTTCAAAATTTAATCGTTTGTATCTTCCAAACGGCTGGATATGACATATTTATATCGTTGTAATCGGGAAGAAGCGTAGATTTCAAAAAAGGAAAAATATGCAGGTTGTTATAATAAAAACACACCAAACCACCGTATTTTATTTATTTCACATTCAATTGTTTTTCTGAATTCAGATTTTGAACATACATTTTGGAAACGTTTTATAGGATAGGTACTCTTTTTTCTAGTAAAAAAATATGAAATATAAAGGAATAACTGGGAGTGTTACTCTTGGGTGGGTCACTCTGTACAAAGGTGGTGAAATGAAAGACCAAGGGTTGTTTATTTTTGCTGCATCTTTTGCATTGAGAAAGCTGCTGTCTTTGTGATTTTTACTGTACGCGCCAGAGGGCGCTGCTTGTCAACATATTTTAACGATTTTCTTGAAATTTTTTAATTTTATTTAAATAGAGTCAAAACATCCCCACAAGTCAGGGATAACCGCAACTTTCTATCTCATTCCTAAGGAAAGATATTAGCGAACGACACATACTAATTATTAGGGAATCCGGCGTTTTCTCTTAACCGGCCACCCTGTATATATCTTCTTCGAGTTGACAAAAAGTCTATCTCGTTCGATGACCGTCACATTCGATTCAGATCAGCTGGGTGACCTCCCGTCCCGACCCCATCGTATATCTCCGGTCTGTTTCTTAAGGCGCTACTAAAAATAAATTAATTTTTCCAATTTGGTCGAGATAGTCCGTGTGTTTTCATCTTTGCCGAAAAAACATTGTAGCGGTGGCGATTTTGTTTTGAAACTCGACTCCTCGCGACAAACTGCAGACCAGATCCATTCAGCAGCATTCAGCTACTTATTAACACAGGAAATGTTGAGAGATAAAATATTGTAAGCGTAATGTAAATAGTTTTGTGTAATTTAGCCGACGCAGAGCAGAGAAGCGCATATATTGGCAGATGTGGCGGTTTTTTGTTTTCGATTCTAAACCTAGAGTTAGGTACTTTATTGGAAGATTGTCTTTAGAAACAGGAAATAGGCTTGATAACCCCCATTGCAAATAAGAAGAATCTAGGGAATATGAACAAATAGCACGCTAGCAGTACGTTCACGTTCTCTGCCAAAACTCATTTATAACCCGTATAATATTTATTACATTTGGTGATTTAATGTTTCCAACGAAATGTCACTTGATGCCAAGTGTGTAATATTTTAAAACTACTAGGATGGTCGATTTCGCGCCACCTCTACACATGCTTAATATATCTTGCAGAAAAAGAACAATTTACAGTTTGCACCTGGGATTAAAATAAATAGGGTAATGTTATGTTTGTTTAAACTCGTGAATCGACAAACATCGTTATCAATAAAAAAATATATCGGATATAAAATTATTGGAATGCTTCAATAATACAGGAAATTGATCAATATTCATTTCTTATCTGTAGTTCCTAGTGGTACTCATTTAAAACCGCCGCGTCTTATCACAGAAAAGTAAAAAGTCGTTTAAAGGCCGACACATTTCATAAATACATACTCACCTCCACAATTTTCCAAGAGTTTTCGAAAGTTCAGCATTGTGAAGATGTGGGTGTTGGTCGGCTAATTTCCTCCTAGCCGCTTGCGCCCATACCATAAAGGCGTTCATTGGTCTTTTAACGTGAAGTTTTCGTTTGTCTGAAGCGGTTCTGCAAGAAAAGAAAAAATCTGAAAAATTCTGTTTAATATTCTGGTAGAAGAAACACAGAAACACTTCAACAGGTGATAGAAAACCAAAAAATAATCGCACTTTCGTTATAAACTATATGATTTTAAGGCCTTATAAAAAAAGTTACAGGGTGTTAAAGTTGTAAGAAATATGTGAACTTATATTGAATATTTACCAAACTGGTTGAGATATTTAAGTCATATTTGGTACACGTTATAACGGCATGGGTTAGCATAAAACCTGTTAATATCAAACACCTTGAACAACCAGTGGCGTAGAAGTGGGTAATTGTATAATTGTTTTTAGAAAAAAAAAGAGAACCACCTTGTATAGCAATAAAAAGTATTCAATTTCCTATGTAAATTTTAATTGTAAACAAAAACGTTCTCTTAACATTTTTTCATATGTATCATGGTTTCATAGCAAATTTGATTTTTTGTATTATTTTGAAGTACCTATTTCTGAAAAATTAACTTAAAAATTCGCTCCATAAGTAAGACTCAAAGTATAAAAATGTATTTCTTACTTTAAATACAGTAACTTTTCCCAGTAAACTTACCCATTCAAGGTTTTACTTTTCAAGATACATAGCGTGACATTAATAATTCTACAGGGTGATTCATTGGGAATGGGAAATCCCGAAACTGGGGGTAGGGGAGACCAAAATATTGCGATTGAGTCCAACATTGCTTAAACAAATGTTGTTTGTTTGAGAGATACAGTGCGTTCAAGTTCTTCTTTTTTAGATTGAATTATGGCTATATCTACCAAAATAATCAAGCTGCTGAACTGAAATTTGGCACTGCTATGTTTTTGGGGATGGAGAATAAGCTGAAAATGTCAATTTCAGCGTATCTCACAGAGGGCGCCACTTGCGCGGTTTTTGGATCGCGCTTTTACTCGTAACTTTTGTGAGGTTATCTTTTTGGTCCTGCAGGTTTGTCATTTTAGCGCACCTTTTCATTCTGCAACAAAAAGGTACTCTTGTTCCATAATGCCCAAATCAACCGTTTGCGTTTAAATTGCCAAAACGTGCCCCAAAACACCTGTTGATTTCAATATTCGAAACATAAAATTTTTACCTACCGCTTTCAAATGTTTCAGATCAACCGTACATTGAAAATGAAGAAAAAAATGCCAAATGAACATTGGTCGAAACACATTTGTTTTCTTGAAATAGGGTGTCCAAAGTTTGTCGAGTTTCAATCTGTTCCATTTTGAAAGTGAACATTTTTTGGGACATTGTTCACATGGGTTTTTTTTCTCGCTTTAAATGGTACAGTCGTTGTGCAATATTTGAAAGCAGTAGGTGACTATTTTATTTTTCAAATCTTGAAGTCAACAGGTGTTTCGGGGCACGTTTTGGCAATTTCAACGCAAACCGTTGATTTGGGCGTTATGGAACAAGAGTACCTTTTTGTTGCAGAATGAAAAGGTGCGCTAAAATGACAAACCTGCAGGGTCAAAAAGATAACCTCACAAAAGTTACGAGTAAAAGCACGATCCAAAAACCGCGCAAGTGGCGCCCTCTGTGAGATACGCTGAAATTGACATTTTCAGCTTATTCTCCATCCCCAAAAACATAGCAGTGCCAAATTTCAGTTCAGCAGCTTGATTATTTTTGTAGATATAGCCATAATTCAATTTAAAAATAAGAACTTGAACGCACTGTATCTCTCAAACAAACAACATTTGTTTAAGCAATGTTGGACTCAATCGCAATATTTTGGTCTCCCCTACCCCCAGTTTCGGGATTTCCCATTCCCAATGAATCACCCTGTATATCTTCCTTAAATGTTTTTAGACCCTGTATCTTAAAAAGTATAGCCTTAAATAGTTTATTGGAGAAAGTTACTTTATTTAAAGTAGCAAACAGATTGTGTTACTTATGGAGCAAATTTTTAGATAATTTTTCAGAAATACCCCGAAATAATACAAAAAATGAAAAAATCAAATTTGCCATGAAACCATGTTTCATTACCAAGAAGACATTTTTGTTTAAAATTAAAATTTACATAAGAAAAAAATACATTTTAATCTATAGTGACCGGCAGAAAGTTGGACACAAAAATTTAATATTTTTAAAGTCTGATTTCGATTAATTTAAATTTCTAGCTGCTAATTGAACAAAGTTTAGTAGCAAATTCATGTATTATCAGATGATAAGTTGCGCTTGCGGTATTTTGTTTTTTGTAATACACAGAGCGGTCGAAAAAAATACAAAAAAGTCAACTTTCTTTTTTTTTCGACTAGGTGGCTGTGACTTTAAATCTGACATCCACCTTTGATTCCAAACAACTTTTGTAAGTAACTTTTTACCGTTTTTTAAAAAATAAGGGTACTATACTCTTGAGTTATTTTGACATTTTTGAATTTACCTCGTATCCAAAAAGAGATATTTAAATTTTGATATGTGCGTTTTGAGTTTGAAATGATGCACCAACTTTTATCAAGAATAAATTTTTTTAAGAAATTAATAATAAAAAAGTTTTCCATTTGTGTCCAACTTTCTGCCAGTCACTGAATATTTTTTTTCCAAAAACAATTATACTAATTACCCCCTTCTACGCCACTGGTTATTCAGGTTTTATGCTAACCCATGCCGTTATAACGTGTACCAAATATGACTTAAATATCTCAACTAGTTTGGTAAATATTCAGTAAAGTCCACATATTTCTTACAACTTTAACACACTGCAACTTTTTTATAAGGCCTTAAAATGATATAGTTTATAGAAGAAAGTGCGGTTATTTTTTGGTCTTCTATCACCTGTTGAAGTGTATAGCGCAAAATCGCTAGGTACGAGGTATAGGTACACTTGTGACACGAGTTACTGATTGAATTTTTAGAAGATACCGATGTATCGTGTGCCTCCTTTTAAAAGAACCAACGTTAAAAGATGAAACAACTGGGTAGTCCAATTAGTATTACCACCTTAATTAACTTTGTACGTCCCGCAACCGGCAGCCATATTCAAACACTTTTAAAAGCCACTAAACACTATAAATATACCGTCGGCAAAGTTCGAGTTTCATCAAAAAGAAACACCGTTTCTGGTTAGTTACACAAGAATTTTAGTTAGTCAACACGAGACCCAGATGTATATTTTATATGGCCTTTTTGGAAAAAAGGTTTATAGTTATTTTTCCCCTTAACTTTTTTTTAAGTTTTGACCTAAAAAAGGTTAAATAGAAAAGTTGTTGGGTTAAAACAGAAACAGAGCTACTTGAATGCATTTTCAAAAAACAATAATTGAACATCGAGTAATTACAGATATGGATGTACACTTCAAGATACTAAAACACAAGTATAGTTTGCCATATCTAAGTGGAACATCCTATATAATTTTTGACAAATGGTTAAGAAGTAGGTACACGTTTCTAGCTACAACTTTTTTATTTGGCATTTTTTCTAAGTCAAAAAATAAAAAATTGAAATTAAAACGAAGAAAATAAGTTTAGGTTTTCGTTAAGATAATTCAATTCCAAATTGCGACAAGTTTTTGCAAATTGAAAAGCTTGTCGCGCGAAATGTTGATGAAAGTAGGTACCAATTAATTTTATTGGACAATGATTGGTTGTCCTAGTTGCCAAAGTATGTATTTTTTTTCTTTACAATTGTTTTTATAAAGGTTTTTTTTTATTTTCAATTTTTTTGTGCTTTTTAGTACTACCTATTTGATTCCCATGTCAGGAGGGTGGTAAAGAAATTTAATCCGGCATCTTGGGGCGGCCGCCATATTGGATTTAGTATGAAGTCATTCACCTCATAGGTAATCCGCCATCTTGGAGCGGCGACCATATTGAATTTAGTGTGATGTCACTAAGTTTATCGTTTTCTACTCTTCAAGCCCTTTCATTTTTGATACCCATACTAAGGGGGTTGGCAAAAAATACATAATACGCCATCTTGGAGCGGCGGCCATTTTGAAAGTATTAAAATATTGAGTATTGCATATTGTATTGTCACCGTAACTATATGTATACAGGGTGAGTCACATCTAAAGGCAGAGCCGAAAACGCAAGGTAGAATTCGCTAAAATAGGCACATATGCTTAATAAACATAACTCAAAAACGCTTGGTTCTCGGTTCTCCATATACAGCGTGTTGAAACCTTTCCAAAAATAACATATATTTGTTTAATTTCTGTCGAACCCGTTTAGGAATTTCAACAAAATTTGATACATATTATGGATTGCCATTTTGTGCAATAATTTGGCCCTGTTCAGATGAGCAGCGGCGTAGATACAAATAATTTTATTTTAACTGCCAGCATAATCACCTTGGCACTAGTTTAAAAATTCCGAAATTAGGAAGAAACTACCAGAAATAAAAAAATACCAAGAGGTGCCTTTTGTTCCAAATTGAATGGGCTATCCAAAAAAGGCAAAACTTTTGGTTTTGCAAAGGACCGTACTACTTTTTTTACAATTATTTACAGTAACTATTTGTATCTACGCCGCTGGTCATCTGAACGGGGTCAAAGTATTGCACAAAATGGCAACCGTCCAATGCATAATGTGTACCAAATTTGGTTGGAATTCCTAAATGGGCTCGAAAGAAATTAAAAAAATATGTTATTTTTGGAAAATTTTCAACACGCTGTATATGGAGAACCAAGCGTTTTTAAGCTAATGTTTATTAAGCATATGTGATTATTTTAGCGAGTTCTACCTTGTGTTTTCGGCTCTGCCTTTAGATGCGACTCACCCTGTATAAAGGTGTATGCAAAATTTCAGCTCAACGGATGACAGGAAGTGGTTCTAAGTCAGCTTGCAAGATTCGACGGTGGGTGAAAAAAAAACTATGTATTAAATATACTTACATTATATGAAACTTAAAAAAAATTAAACAGGTACATACTTTATTTACGCTTCCTCCTATCAAATAAGGTGTTCAAACTCTTGGGAAGGGCATACCTAGGTATACGAGGTGTAAATTTGTCGGGTGCTTGGCTTGTTGGTAAAAAGTTGAAAATACTCTTGTAAAACGAACGCTAAATGATTTTTAATTTGTGGAGTTTACTTAGAGGCCTTAAAATAAAAGGCGCGGACGTTTGGGTAAATATCCTTTCGGCCTTTTGCAAAAGCCTTCCATTTATGTGGAAGCCATGAAAAATTACACGAGTAACGCCCAAAAACACAATTTACGTTATTTATTTATTATAACAAATCATTGTAGGTATAGACGATGATTGAACAAATCAAAACGCATAGGCAGCTATTCTGCCATGAAACGTTTTTTATTAGCACGTGCCCAATACCAAACATCGAGCGATATTCTATTCAAAAAGACCGGTGGTGTCAAGACATCAATTAGAAAAAAGTGGCGGGACCCTTGTTTACTTTTAGGTCACGTACAAATCTGTTTGTCGGTTCTAAACTTCATAAAGGCAATGCCAATTGGTCTCGTGTTCAAATTGAATGAGACCTTTATGCACTTCTTTGTTTTGATTAATCAATATGTCGTCTACGATTTTTCTGCTACTAGGTTTCATGTCTATATTCCACACGTATAAAAAGATATAGGAAGCAAGTTGCCAATAAAAAAGTACTGCTATATAGGTATGGCGAAAATAGGCGATTTGTGGTAGCTAACCACAAATTGTCCAATATTGACTTACATGCGCGGTGATCTATTTCTTTGTTCAAAATAATTATCAATAAGGCCTTAAAAATGTTGCGGCCGAGATACACCGTTAGAAAATAGAGCATCTTTTCTTTTCACATGGAAAAAGCATAGGTACGTACAAATGCATCATCTAAAATTCTAGCTTTCTAACAAAATACTCTTCAGCTTGAAAAGTAAATATTGTCAAAAATATTGTCAAAAACTAATCACAAATCAAAATAAACCAAACCAAGTATAGTATAAGTAGACATATTATGCCGGTGATCGTTTATACCTATAGTTGATTGGGTCATGAAATATCCAAAGCACCGACCGGTATCTTCATCAGGATCAAACTCTATTGATCATATTTTTTATGCAAATCATTTAAGTTAATAGACCACGAGCAAGCAAGGGCCTGTTGTGACTCGAGTGGCATTCCGTTTGGGCAATTCAAAATGCGGCGATAAGTTTTTTTTGCGAAATGTTGTAGACACCGTAATTTCCACATTTGTTTGGGTCGTACGATTTTTTAAATGTCTTTCAACTTTGTTGGAAAGTTTGGTATGGTAGATGGTGCCATTTTTCATAAAAAAAAATATTATTTGAGAATTAGGTACATACTTCAAATTTCAGAACTACTTTTTTACCGAGTATTTCTCTCTGAAATTACAAATGGCTGTCCTTTCCATTTTTAGACATTTGCATTTTCTGGCCACTCTGTAGGTACATCTGAGAAATAACAACTATGGCATATCTTATTTATTTTGCATGTAAATTTTTTATGAAGATTAATTTGCAAAAAGTAGATACAAATTAAAAAATTGCTGTTTTTGTTAAGACCTGCAAAAGTATTGTAAATAGGACACCCTGTCTGCTACTGCTATGGGTGTATAAAATTGAAGGCGAACAACATTTCTATGCATTTTTTTAAATTTTGAGAAATATTTTCAGCATTTTTTTTCAAAAATGCCAAATTTGACAGATAAACAAAATAACGCGATTGCTTTCGAGTACGTAATTTGACATAATTTTTAAGCAAAAACAATTGGCAACATCCTAATTTACTTAAATCGAATAATAAAAAAAATCCCACATAACACATATACAGTGTGTCCCAATTTGATACTGGTCACCTCAGAAATATTTGAAGGTCAAGAAAAACAAATGGTCTCTATTTTTTTATCGGTAGTACCAAGGGAAAGTATCTCATAGGCGGTGGTATTTGGATGAGGTAATTATTTCATGGCCTGCTATGATTTTTTAAAGTAGCACATTTTCGAGAAAGACTATTAGGGATTTTTTTACGACAAAATGTTATTAAGAAAACTTGTTCAGAATGAAAAACTGAGTGGATTCGCAAAATTTCAAAAGTCTAGGCCTACTTTGATTTTTAGATTTATCTCCCACTTTTTTCTTAGAAAAGTGTCCTTTCTGGAGATTTCACGTCAAAATTTTATTTTTTCACGATGATCAAGTTTCCTTAATAATATTTTGAAGTGAAAGCTATAGAAAGGACACATTTCTAAGAAAAAAATGGGAGAAAAAATGCGAAAAAGCTAAAAATCAAAGTAGGCCTAAACTTTTGAAATTTTGCAAGTCTACTTAGTTTTTCATTCTGAACAAGTTTTCTTAACAACATTTCGAAAAAAATCCCTAATAGGGTTTCTTCAAAATTTGCTATTTTAAAAAATCATAGCAGGCCATGAATAATAATTACCCCATCCAAATATACCACCTCCTATGAGATACTCTCCCTTGGGACTACCAATAAAAAAATAGAGACCATTTGTTTTCCTTGCTCTTCATATAATTTCTGAGGTGTCCAGCAGTATCAAATTGGGACACACTGTATATGTAGATTGTGTCTGTGGTCTATGTTTATGTACTTTTAAACATATCCATAAAATCTCTATTTTTGAAGATAATCGCCTGAAAAGCCTTCAAAAACCGCTTCTTTTGACCTTCCTACCATTTTCAAAATGCAAATCGAGGGCGGGCTACGATTTTTTTTATACCCACGTAAGCTATTTATCGATTTTTCTATTTAAAATTTGAACAAGGCATCTGGCGAGTCAAGTGTGCTATGAAATCGCCCCAAAACAACAGTTGAATGGTCAACGAGGCCACTCAAAGTGTTGGTGTGTAAAGATTCGATACAAAGATGTACAGGGTATTTTTCTCTGGGCCATCTCAAAATGCTGAATTTTTATGAAACTTTGTACGGGTCAAGAGTGCTCTGGAGTTGTTGAAAAAATATTACACAAAAGTTATTGATTTTTTTAGAAAATGCCAATAAACAAATAAAAAATCATTTTAAATTATTGGATCTTTGTCAGCAGTCACTGTCTAAGATGATAGCTTTTTTGTGCGTTTTCTGTTGTGGCACACCAGCCACTGGACTTACTGACTGACAGGCTTATCTCTATTTTTATACTTAGTTCGTTTATAAAGTCTAAGGGGTTTTCACGAGGGTTTTCATATCTCTACTCGATTTTTGGCACCAAAAAATCCAGTACTTTGAGATGGCGCAGAGAAAGACACCCTGTATATTTTGTATTGGATTTTTGCCCACCAAAACTTTGGGTGGTCCACTGTATGCCAGATGTCTTTAAAACTATATTTTTTGTTCAAATTTGGGGTATAAGAAAATCAAAATTTTGTTTCCAATATCAAAGTAATTCATAATCACTATGAATGCAAGAAGGAAAGAAATCGTTAAAACAAATTTCTTCTTGCAACATTTACAAGTTTGAAGTGACAGTGACATTTTTTGTGTAGCGCATTGTATAGGTACACCCTGAGTTATGACTGAAAAACCCAAAATTTGTTGATCTAATTTAAAAGGCCCTACTAAGTATATCTTTTAAAACCAAGCATATATTTTTTAAAATATAGATCTTTTAATGTTTTAACTTAGTAAAGAAAGAACGAACATACTCCCTGAAAATCAAAATTTATATTTTATTTTTTCTACTCACTTTGAAGCTATCGGCACCAATGACCAATCGTAGACCTGCAACACTTTGGAGACAGCCTCGTTTATCCCTTTCTTCTCCGACTCAGCCCCATCTTCTCCATCTTTACTCTCAGCTTTTGGCGGATGCTCCTCAGCGTTCGCAATCACCGCCGCCTGCGACGACCCACCCGCCCGCGCCTGCAGCATTTTCGTCTTCAAAACAAAAGAAACGCACGGCCCTCTTCGATATTTTTCGACACTCGCTGACCCGGCGCGCGCGTTCAGTTCTGAGCGAATGAAGTTGGCTTCGAAAGCTGGACAGCGATTGTTTGATGACGTCTTCTGTCTCGCTCGGATTCGCACGATTTCATTGGCTGTCTCTGTCGGCGTTACTTAAGTAAAGTCGTGACGCAAGGAGGCTGAGCCAATGGGGAGGGGCCAAGGTGAACACGTTAACGCCCACTTTGTTGTTATTGGTTGGAAAAGTCGGGGATTTTTTTAGGAAAGGGTTTTGGAGTTAGGGCGGCAAGAATAATGGAAAAATGTGATTAAAAAATTAGATTTATATTGTTTTAAAACAATATAAATTTAACATATTTTTCTGAACCAGGTAAACTGGACTAATAAGTCTGCGCGCCTAACGTTTCGCCAAAAATAACTTTAATTGCGTCGACAGGCGTACAAGTTATTTATTTTTATTTTCGAAGGATTTAATTAAGTCGCCAATTTGGCAACAGCGCAGAGGTCTAAATGACCCGAGATGTGGTGATAAGTTGGCTGCGATGCCATATCGAAGTTTGAGATCGAAAAATGATTTCAGAGATGTGTATCTGGAAAATATGATGGGTTAGATGTGTTTTTCGCGGATTCGGTTATGTATTTTTATATATTTTTTATGTAACTTATTTCACCGGATAGTTTAAACTAAAAAATAATGTTTCCTCTTTTTTTAAATTGAAATTTCCGATGTCAAATAATCACACAAATTGTAATATATTTTTTAGACGACCAAAATTAGGCCTATATGCTTTTTGATAATATATCCTAGTTTTTTTTATCAGAACTTTGACGTTTTGTAGAAAAACTCATTATAAAGTGGGTTGCTCATATAAACATAGGCCCTAAGTTCTTCGTTTCTGAGATACAAGGCGTTGTAGGTAGTTCTCTTATTGAAATTGAATTATGGCGATATCTCCCAAAATAATCAAGCTGCTGAACTGAAATTTGGCACAGCAGTGTTTTGAGGGACGGAGAATAAGCTGAAAATGTCAATTTCCCACTTTCTCACAGAGGGCGCCACTTGCGCTATTTTTGGATGGTGCTTTTACTCGTAAGTCAAGAGGCCCATCATTTTAGTGCATCTTTGTGTTCTGCAACAAAAAGGTAGGTACTCTTGTTTCATAACGTAAAAATCAACTGTTTCCGTTGAAATTAACAAAATGTGCCTTAACTCCAATATTTCGAAACATCAAATTTTCACCTACCTATACCGCTTTCAAATGTTACAGATCTACTGTACCATTTAAATTAAGAAAAAAAAACCTACGAACAATAAAATAAAAATTATTCGCTTTCAAAATGGAAAGGATCGAATTTGAAAATAAATGAGGACACTCTATTTCAAGAAAGCCAATGGTGTGAATGGTGTTTTGACCAATGCCCATTTGGCATTTTTCATCACAGGGTGGGCCAAGTTGGACACTTTTAAAGGGAAACTCCTATTTTTCACGGAGATAGACAAAATCTGATCGGTGTCTGAGGCTCATTTTGTATGATAAACTAATGGCGAAAACCGCAAATTGATATCTGTCAGCGTTCTTGAGTTACAGAGCGTGTTTCGAAAATATGCATTTTTAAAAAGTGACTGTAACTTTTTTCGGCTTGAAAATTTTGTGTGTCTGTAAGAACATCCCTAAAGCATTTTTTTACGTAGACCGTAGAATCCAATGCTGCTACTACATTTTTTTCAAGTCGATGGTTTAAGAGTTACCGATGAAAAAAATATTTTTTAAATAGAACACCCTGTATATTTTTGCATTTTTTAATAGAACAAAAAAAAATTACCATTCCAAAAATATATAACACTTAATGATTTACTTAAGTAAGTAGTTATCAATTAATAATAGCTTTTATGATTTCATGTGTGTATAATAACTGGAAACGCGCCCTTTCAACAAAATAGGCTTTGGACGGTGAGACAATGAAACAACTGTGGAAAAATGTTTATTGTCAAATTTTTAGTCAGGCTGTTTAGGCAATGTATAAAGACTTTTTTATTTTTGTGTAATTTATAAACTTTATTCTAATGGCTTACTTATTCAGTCTAGTAGTAGGTATAAATATAAATCATTTTTTATGCATTTATAAGACATTAAAATTAGGAAGAACATTACATATTTACTGAAATATCCTGCTTTAAAATTCCCTAATAGTATGTAGGTATTCAAATTCAAACATTCCCTGTCCTGTGGGTAGATATGTATATAGATGATCATCAAAAAAAATTATTATAATCTGTAGAGATCATCCGCAATAATTATTAAGAATTTATTTATGGAACTATTTACAAACATAATACCTAATCAATGTGGGGTCCAGATTGGAACCTTGGGGTACCTATTCCAGATTTTGCGAAGCTTTAAATTATTATTTTATACAGGAGGATGCTTCACGTAACAATTATTCTAGGACAGATGTAATAAAACGTCACACGTCACAAAAAAAGTCCGATATTCTTATCTATTACAGGCTGTCAACGGTCTAGAATCACCAGAACTATGAAAATTTTATGTAGGTAGGTACCTAAGGTGTACGTGTAAAGTAAAGAATTCATAATATTTTTTTAGAAAATCCTGCCCTAGGGAAAACCCTGTATGACTAGGTGATTTCACAACGAATCTTACCCAATTTTTACGCCTGACATTCCACCGGTTTAAAGACAGACAACCGCCGCCCGCCGCCCGCCGCCCGCCGCCCGCCGCCCTCGGTAATAATATTTATTTAAATTCGCACTGAAATGCCCAGTCATCATGTCGAAAGATATTGCCGGTGCCTTGTTTGGACAATCAAAGATATGCCCTCGAGTTACACATGGTGACGTCATCGACTATAATAATAACTGCCTTTTCTGCATCGGCATTAGCATTCTTCGGGATTTATTGGAAGTTGTTAGGATTATTTTAATAAAGGTGTTGAAATTTGCGTAAAAATAATGATTTTTTCGGCCAGTATAATAATTATTCTTTTGAGAAGGTTGTGGGCTTGTTTTCTGGAAGGCACTTCGCGAGTGCATACGTTAGCGTTATGTCATTGCCATTAAACTTAATCAATCTGATTGGTTACGGATATCGATTCTTTTGCTCACGATTTTCTGACTGATTGCGCCGCAAGGGACTGGCTGTATTTTTCTGAAAAACAACTCGATTTTACAATAATTATTATTAGATTAGTTACCTATGTTTTTTGTTGGGGGATAATCTAAAATTATTGAATATAAATTCAATTCTTTGTATTTTTTTATTAATAAGTATAAGTACAACCTGGTACCTTGGGATAATCGAAAGAACGACACAAAAAGTAAATAAAATTGAAAATAAAAAAAACCTTTTTAAAAACAAGCTTTTATTTAAGCCATGTACTAAAACGAATAAAATAAGTTTAGGTTTTCGTTAAGATAATTCAATTCCAAATTGCGACAAGTTTTTGCAAATTGAAAAGCTTGTCGCGCGAAATGTTGATGAAAGTAGGTACCAGTACCAATTAATTTTATTGAACAGTAATTGGCAAGTAATAAGCAAGTACCTATTTGCCAAAGTATGCATTTTTTGCAATTCGCGCGTCAATTTGCAAAAAACTTGTCGCAATTTGGAATTGAATTATCCTAAACTTATTTTATTCGTTTTAGTATAAAAGCTTGTTTTTAAAAAAGGTTTTTTTATTTTCAATTTTATTTTGTGCTTTTTAGTAGATACCTATTTGATTCCCATGTAGTCTGGAGAGTGGTGAAGAAATTTAGTCCGCCACCTTGGGGCGGCCGCCATATTATATTTCGTATGAAGTCGTTCACCTTATTGTTTTCTACCTGTCGAGCCCTTTCATTTGATACCCGTGTTGGGTATCAAATAGGTAATCCGCCATCTTGGAGCGGCGGCCATATTGAATTTAGTGTGATGTCACTAACTTTATCGTTTTCTACTTTTCAAGCCCTTTCATTTGATACCCATATTAAGGGGGTTGACAAAAAAATACATCATCCGCCATCTTGGAGCGGCGGCCATTTTGAAAGTATTACAATATTGAGTATTGCATATTGTCACCGGAACTAAAGGTGTATGCAAAATTTCAGGAAGTGGTTCGAATTCAGCTTGCAAGATTCGACCCAGATTGTACAGGGTGGTTAATTATAAATTGACACCCAACGGAATTTTTCAAAAACGGAAAAAAGATAATACCACAAAGGTTAATATCAATTTAATTGCCTTGATGCGCAGATTTCAAAAATGCAAAAATATATAGGGTGTTCCATTTAAAAAAACATAAGTTAAGTCTGCGACGGCTTTCTAGAACACACTGTACACGGTCCAATAGCGTCACAAGAAACTTTGAATTAGTATCTAAAACTTTTGTCAAAACCTTTTTTTTTTCTAACCTCAAAAACTAGCAAGTTAAGGGGGGGTGTCAATTTATAATGGACCGCCCTGTACATACGCTAACAGGGCAAGTAAAATAAAAGCTTGTAAAAATAAGTTTCCTTTTTGGCATTTTCAGTGCCATCTATTGACCGGTGGCTCGACATAAGAATTTCAAGCAGTAGAGGGCCTGCCGGGGTGACAGATGGCAGCTCCGAATCTCTGATATGAGCATCACAGATAAGGTAACGACAGTGAACTCTATAGTAACTAGAGTTCAGTGGGTAACGAGCATATATTATAATAATGAATATCGAATACAACCAGTAACTAATAATAAAGAATTCTATGTATAGTCACTGATACAACGATACGATATATCCTTGAATGAGTCTGGAGATACTGCCATACAAAGCCGTGCTGTTTTCTTAAATAGGCAACTCTAAAAACATGTAAGGCATCCTAAGTTTCAGCACAGAAAATATTCGTAGTATATTTTCTGTGGTTTTAGCACAGAAAATATACTATTCTGTGGTTTTAGCACAGAATAGTTTCAGGTCATGATACAAGGTGGCTATTCTGTGGTCAATTGCTTTAGGACGACCTGAACAGGTTTCTCGTCGATTAATCGGACCCAAATCTCGGCATCATATTAGATGCGCCTCTTATTATTTCTTCCTGTTTTAGGTAATTACATAGGACCGAAGTGTTTTATTTTGTTAAACATAGATGACCCGCTCGTTTTAATGAAATAAATCAATAGGAATATTTTACCATGTCACTCAACGATAAGAACCTTATAATAGAGATACTGACGAATTCACCTAAATTTCAAATGGAAGAAATGCTTTTTATACACGAACCAGTGCGTCCACCAATCTTCAAATACCTTTAAAACCTATTCAACCTACAATTTTTAAACCTGATCTTTTATTATTTTGTCCTTTTTTAATTCAATTTTCTTTATTGATATATTACTGCACTTTCAACTGCCAATTCCATTTAGTTTTTTTTTATCGCAAATAGTGCCTAAAAATTCACTGGGAGACAGGAATAAAAAATGGCTAGATATACTTTTTTCATTTTTTTCATTTCATTCATTCGAGAAATGTTTTAATATAAAGAGAAACATTGAGAATTGTAATAAAAAAACAAATTCTAGTGTAGGGCTAACGAAATTCTTTTATTATTTTGACATTGCGATAATAATGAGTACCGTATCTCTCGTATCGAAAGGATAACAATCGATCAATCTAGCAAATATCTGCCCACCAATCAAAAATCGTTAAATTTGTGAGAAACGCCTACTATAATAAGTGTGATAGGTGTGTAGGTATACTTTGAATAGGTACTAGAGATAATTTCTGTGGTATGAAAATATGAAAGTAATGTCAACAAAAAATAATTATTTAGTGACGTGTTTTGTATATTTTTAAAAACAAATAAATTATCCCTTTTCCTCTGTTTCCATAGGTACCCAGAAAGAAATTTACAGAGAACTAATCATCAGTGGTACAACAACAACAAATAT
The DNA here is from genome assembly GCA_963920635.1 of Pseudeuparius sepicola. Taxonomy (NCBI): domain Eukaryota; kingdom Metazoa; phylum Arthropoda; class Insecta; order Coleoptera; family Anthribidae; genus Pseudeuparius; species Pseudeuparius sepicola. The sequence continues at coordinate 63,629,995 of OY987302.1, forward strand.
TTTGGCCCCAACAACCACTTCAGTGGATACAATTTTAAGATTTCTACAGCGAACCATTCTTTAGATATCAAAAAAATGTTTAACCTGTCCTATATTTCCTTCAATTTGTTTACCTTTATTCCCAGAGAACCTGTATAACCTTTAAAATTGTCACTGGTAGTATGTATAGTTATTAATATTATTATTAAAAAATAGCGTATATTATCAAAATCGTATCTTGGTTTTCTAATCCACTAAAGTATCATAAACTCTAGAAAACACTTAATTTCGTTCAAGGATTATTTTGACGAATCTCTTTTAAAAGGATCGACAAATTATTGAAAAAAAATCTTAACCTTTAAAACCTCCATGTAGGTACCTTTTTGAGATGATCTTTCATAGGTTTAGATAAAAAAATTTAATCGTAAATTTATATAATAAAATATTTTTAGCTCGACCTTATTTTTGAATGTTTCAAAATAGATTTTGATAATAATTGAGTAAAATAGCTTGAAGCTGTCGTTTCTTTGCCAATCTAGTAGATAGGTAACAAAATCGCTTTGAATTTTTCTCTATTTTGAGGCTTTATTGTTAACTCACTAAAAAAGCACCTCTGACGTCACTGATTTGGATCTTATCTTGACAGTGGCGTAGTGTCTGGGGGCTATTATAGCCTGTCCAGAAGTGTTTGGAGAGAATTTTCATTATTAATTACTATTACCACCATTATTACCCAGGTAGCTTTATTTGGTCAGTCTAAATTTGATATCTACGGTCTGTTCTAGCTGAACAATTTTAACTTTCTGGGTGTAACATGTTTTTATTCCATATAAATTTTCGTCAAGTACGTATACCTACCCACCCTATTGGTCTCACTGACTTAATATCTTAGAATTCTTGCTTTAGATTTTTTAGTTCAATAGTCAATAGTATAAAATTATACCACACACATTTTTTGTACTTACAAATTTATTAAAAACAGTTTAGCATACATTTTTACACCACACATCGTGAACAGTTAAAATATAAGAATACAACTATTAGGTACAACTATTATTTTAAATTTTTATTGATTCTTTTACACATCATAATTTAAAGTCCCCATCTTATCTTTCAGACATTTAAAAAACACTTATCCCATATTATCTATTATTATTATTTGCACTGATATTGACAATTCTACAAATCATCCATTTCATATCTACCTACTATGTGGAATTTCTTCTCATACTCTTTAAACTATAAATATTACGAGACAAAACTTAAAATTATAATAAAAATGTTGCTTCCTCCTGGAATAAGCTTCTACCGGATGTCCATTTTTCATTTCTTCAGTTGGAATATTCAAAGACGAAACGTCCCACGTCGAAATATGGGACAAAATCAGCTTTCACAGTGATCTCAGACTCGAATATCTGGCAAATCGCTGTGAAAACCAGTTTTGTACCTCACAAAAAAAATGGAGACTCCTTGGTGACCTGGCAGCATTTGAAACGTCTCCGTATGGTGGGGTGATGACGTTGACGTTCTGAAAAAGAAAAAGTTAAAAACACATTTTTTATAGTGGTGTGAGGTCGTCTTGTCACAAAAACTTAAGCACGACTGAAAATAAAGTTTCAAGATTCTGTAAATTTATCTAGAAATGAAATGGCGAAATTTGTGATAAGATCGTTCCTTATCTTGCTCTCATACATTATATAAATCATCTAAGGTTTGTCGTACGCATTACCTTTATTACCAATTTTTTACCTCCAGCTCAATATCTTGAAGACGAACAACGATGTTTTTGTACTCAACTGAAACAAAAAAGTTATTAATCACTGTGTAGAACCCTTACGAAATACATATGCAAATAAGTAATTCTTCAATGGATGAGCGAAAGATTACATTTTCAACAGTGCACTAGGATATCATTGACGGACTGATTCATAAGTTCCATTCTGAAGAAGCATGAATGAAAATAACAAAAATAATTATCTTGCATTGGCCGAGGCAGTCGTCAATACTATTTTTGGATCTGGGATTCCAAACATCACGAATTCAAGATGTGATTAGGAAATTTATCGTTGTTGGGCTTTATTTTTTAAAATAAAAATGTTCGAATTGACTTTATGAGAATGTATCCATTTTTCATTTGCCTAAAACTGTCTGAAACAAAACCTATTCTTGAGAAATAAAAAATGTTGGCAATTTATTTTTAACTTTTTTATTTTAACCTTTTTGAAAAATACTAAAAATAGATTTATTGCAAAAAGCCTTCTGAAATCAGCACAGAGGTTAAATGGCTAATTCTAATCTACAAGTACATTATGTACTTCTTGTAGATATAATAATCTTTAAAAAATTAATCAAACATTAATAATTATGCCTTAAGTGTTATTTTTTTGTTAATTAAGAAATGCTTTCTTTACCTAATACACCTTGCCATCTAGCGGTAGAAATCAAATCAAATCTTTCGACTTATTGCTGTGGACACAAACCTATGTGGCTTAACGAACAAGGCATGAACGTATATTAGTTTATCTATTAGATTCTAGGTGGCGCGCGGTGTGCACGTTCAAAAATAATACAACATACAGGGTCCGCGACAAAATTTAAAACATTAGCGTATTCATTAAGATTCATTTTAAACTTTAATTGTTTCTGTTATCACTAAACACGTTTTATATTTTATCTGCTACATAAAAGAACAACGCACGCTTTTAAAATGCATATACGTTTGTTTAAATTACTTCTTAACGAAAAATCACATATACAAAAATAACAGTTGGCAGTTAAACAAAACACAGTCACGAAACTTTTTACCGCCCACTAGACACGCGAACAAACGACCAGCGAATTCGGCTGTCCACAGCCTACTGACTGAAAGTAGTTGCAGAATGGAATGATTCACCACTGATCTCTGACTAGTTTTATAATACCAGAGACACGTGGTGAAATGTTACCATGTTTGGCTTAGGTTTCGGAAAATTTTTAACTTGCAAACAAAACTGCGTTTTTCCTCCAGTAATTATGAATTATCAGTATTATAGAAATGTTTCACAAAATGTAGGGAGAGTATGATTAATTCCTACAGAATTTATCATAACCCTTATCACAATTTTATTACAAATATCAAATATGCATGGAGTTGATTCAGAAAAACGTATAGGAAATGCTACTTGCATTAGTCAGTCTTATATATTGTTTATTATTCTCGGAAATGTGAATAATGGTCGATAAAAAAATAATATTTGGAATTCTTCAACAGCGCTACAAAAAAATCGTCTCATTACATCTCACCTAAACCTGCTAGCCACCACCCACAGCCCTAGTATCCACTCAAAAACGTTTCTAATTGTTTAATTAGCATTCTCGCACGGCCAACTATAGATGACGGAATACATTTCTTCTGTCTCTCGGAGAGTGTTCATTCTAAAATTCTTGACCCAGATGCTTGGCGGAACTGAATTTTAGAAATAGCATTAATAGACTCTCATGCAGACGCTACAAGGAATTTTTTGCGCTTGAATTCCTGCGATGCTTTTTGTGCGATTTCGCCGACACCGCAGTGACGTAACAACGATATTTTCTCGATAGAAAACGGAAAAAATGGAGTTCAGAAAAATGTTGAGTGGACGGCACTGGATGGCACGAACTTTCATTTTTTTATACAGTCTAGAACAGGACATCTGAACAATGAATGAAAGAAAAAATATTTAAATTATGTGTGGGAAAGAAATGCAAAAATTTGTTAAAGCCACTACATCCCTTTAATATTATACACCTATTATAATAGTTGACTGGCACTAATAACTATCTGGTCTTGCATTTTAAGAACGGTCTATAGTATGTCAGTTGTCAAAATTTCGCAAATTTCTGTAAAAATAAAGCTTAGATTTTGGGATGATATAATTTGCGCTAAATTTTGGGAGGAAACGAGTTGACAACTGATTGATAGAACATATTACTTACTGGCCCAAAAAAAACGAATTTTCGATCCGATAGAGAAAACAAATGAAAGTTATGCGACCTTTCCCAGGCCATCGCGATCTACTCCCCCCACTGCTCCCTCTCTTCCCCCCCATTCCCCATCGGCATTCCGTCGTTTTGTCCGGTCGCCGAGTTCATTCATCTGAGGCGGATCCGGCGTTGCCAAATCTACCACCCAGCATTTCTCTAGAGGAAGAAGTAGAAGAATTTTTTTTCTAATATTGTTTCTTTGTCATTACGAATCTTAAATCTTAATGTATACGCCAAGCGATCATGTAGTTTGTACAGCAGAATGAGGACTTGTCAAATTATTAGTATATAAAAATATATCGAGTGAAAGAGCAGTAGGCTATAGGTACAGGGGAGAGTGAAAGAGCAGTACCTATACAGGATATCCCAAATTGGGAGGTTTCTCCTATTTCCCGAAGAGATAATAATAGACAAAAAATAATTATATGTATAGGGTACCTCCGTAAAATTTTTATTTTTCGGGTTTTTTCTAAAGGTAGGTCACAAAAAACTCTAATTTGGTGCAAAATGGCAGGTCTTAATCCCAATTTTCAAGGCCTAAAACCCCCACATACCAAATTTGAACAAAAAATATACAGGGAGTTCCATTCTGCAGGGTGTCAAAGTTGAGCAAAATAGGAATCTTAAAGGCATCTGGCAAGTCAAGTGTGCCATGGAATCCCCTTAAAACAGTTGAATGGTCAACAGGACCACTCAACGTGTTGGTGTGTAAAGATCCAATAGGAAATATAAAGGGTGTCTTTCTCTGTGCCATCTCAAAAATCAAAAATCGAGTACCTATATCTATCAAAACCGCCCCCAGACACTGTAAACGAACTAAGTCTAAAAATAAAGAAAAGACTAAGAGTGAGTGGTGTGCCACAACAGGAAACGCACAGAAAATGTATCATCTTAGACAGTGACTTCATTGATAAAGGTCCAACAATTTAAATTGTTTTTATTTGTTGGTTGGCATTTTGTAAAGACATAAATTACTTTTATGTTTGTTAACATTTTTTCAATGATTCTAGAGCACTCCTGACCAGTATAAAGTTTAATAAAAATTCAGCATTTTGAGATGGCCCAGAGAAAAAGACCCTGTGCATTTTTGCACGCCAACACTTTTAGTGGTCCTGTTGATCATTCATCTGTTTTGACGGGATTCCACGGCACACTTGACTTTCCAGATGCCTTTAAAATTCCTATTTTGTTCAACTTTGACACCCTTCAGAATGGAATTCCCTGTATATTTTTTGTTCAAATTTGATATACGGGGTTTTTAGGGTGTCCTGATTAACACTGTGGTGTCAGATTTTAAATAAAAAAAACGCTAAATCGTTTTCGTCATTTTTTACTAGAAAAAAAAATCGTAGTAGGCCTTGATAATTGAGATTGAGACCTGGAATTTTGCACCAAACTAAAGAGTTTTTTGCGACCTATCTTCAGTAAAAAATCCGGATAAAAAAGAATGAAAAATTAAAAAATACGGGGGTGCTTCCATTTCAAATATGGGCCACCCTGTACATCGATTCGTTTGGGAGATAAGTACACAAACATTTTTGTATCTGACTTTTTTCTAGTGAAACCTTCAAAAATACTCCGCGGGGAATTTTTCCTGGCGCCTACTGAAAAATGCGTGGATCCGGCAACGTCGCGGTGCCTATCTAGACCGCCTACAAGCTGACTGCCCCGAATGCCCAAATCCCATTCATAAAACTATTTGAAAACTGACAACCCTGGGAAACCGCATGCGACGTTGCCAAGACTTTTTCCCTTTTTAGGGGTTGACGTTTGGACAATTATAATGTGCAAATGCTGATGATATTTTTATACAACATGATTTCACAGAATTTTGTTATGTCCTTTTTTAAATTTTACGACAAGAAAAAGATTAAAAAGATAAATATATAGTTTTATGTCTTATACTTTGCATACGCTCTACTTGTTAAACGTTGAACGAGTTTTAAAGTGTTTTATAATAGAAAACAAGGCAATAAAAAATGTATTCAATTAGAAAAATAATGCGTATAACGATCCTTTTTATTGTTGTTATAACACTCGAAAATGGCCATAAAACAATCTGTAAAATACACCGAGGCCTCGAAAGACCCAATTTCTCCTGAAAAATCGCGAGACTTGGCAACGTCGCTATAGCGGCGAATGCCCCAGTGTCTGCATTCCACATTCCTCCGTGCGTTGTTTTTGCGTTTTTAACGGGGCCAACTTGCCGCACTCTGCCACCATTCAAAAAATTCACATTTTTACAAAAAAAAAAGATTAATTACGGAAAATTTCCTCAGTCCGCCCCTGCGTCGCAGCCACCTACCGCCGCGCATCGACCGCATTCTTGCCCTACGCTCTTCTTCTCTTCCTCCTGCTTCTTTCTTCCTCTTCTCCAGCGATCTGTGCGGTCGTGGCTATGTGGGTGATCCGGAGAAAATACCCCCGAAATCTTCTTGGTGTTGTCCATTGAAGAAAGTAGATACATTTACAAGCAAGATCCAGAGTTGTGATATGGTTTTGAAGCTACATACCACAACAATTGATCTCACTTGCCCATGTGAATTTTTCTGGTTGCTATCTTCGACGTTCTTGAGCTGAAGTTTCTTCATACAAGTTCTATTCGGTGTTCTGTTAGAATCTAATAATCTTTGAGGAGAATATAAGTGGGAAAGAAAGGAAAGGAGAACTAGTTTGAGAGATAAGACCAAGGAATTCGAGGCATGCTCTTTGTGCAAATATTTACTAAAGACACAAACGACGAAACGGCTTGGAACAGGAAATGTTGTGTAAATTCCACGTGTCATCTTATTACATATTATAGGTAAAAGATATGAACAGCATTTTTTTTCTTCAAAAAATGTGAAAATTTCTTGAAGAAGCTGACATAGGTCCCACACATACACACCTATAAACTATTGATTTCTAAAAGGCTTAGTAGTGCCATTGTAGATCATAAATAACACTAATATGATCGTGTCTTTTATTGTATTAGTTCCTACCTAAAGTTGCTCGACAAAAAAAGACATAAATTTTCCGCGTGCTACTCTACACCTATTCACTTGGAACCCGAGACCTGAAAACTGAAATGCAATGAACGGCGGTACCAATCGGAATCCAAAGAACGCGAACCAAGCCAAGACGTGCGTTCCGGACATTTAAAAAGCAGAAACCGGCGGAAACCGCTTTGGAATTCGGAACGTAGGTCTTGGCTTAGCCCGCGAGCCTACTATGCAGAGACCCGGTGCGAAAAAGAGGTAACGAGCTAAATATGGACGCGGTTCCTGGAAGGTTCGGTTCTCGGGTTCCTACCTATGTTGGGTAGCAAAGGGCTTTGCAGGTTGTTAGCGAAGAGATATGGGGTTTTAATAAGGTGGACATGAGGAGAATACGAATAGAATAAGTGGGTGATATTTTTTAAACTGAAAGTTAGAAAGCTTCATTATTCCTATCAGAGGCCAGAAAATACCCATCAAACTAACCGGAAAAGCAGTGTCTTTTTTAATAGTTCCAGTCGTCGATAGATGGCGCTGCATGCCTCGGTTGGCTGTAATGAAAGGTTTTGCGCCTCGGTATGTCGTACATGTACTATTTCTCAAGAGAATACAAAAATGTCTTCATGAGAAACAAACGTTAATAGTAATGGTTCCTAACTACGTATTTGCAATTGCATTATACTCCTGAGATCCACAAATTGGTGAAGAAATTGCATGTTCCAACAATTATTATAATTATCCTTATGTTAAAATATACAGAGAAATCGCACTTTGATTTTGCCAGAAAAATGCCTAATTCTTTGATATCTTTCTTCATGTTTTTTTATTTTCAGAGAGATTGTTCAATAATAAAGTATTCAAGTGTGAATTTGTGACGTCACATCTGTAATCTTTTTAATTGTCAACCGAATGTTTTAACCACAAGATCAGATTTGTAAGGAAAATGTCCAAAAAAGTAAGTTTTATATTTTAGGGAATTTTCCCAAAATCTCCGACTTTTGCGCGGACGTGGCAACGCCGCGCCAGCTGACCGTGGGACAAGCGCCCGAGAAAAAGTCGCACGGTTCGCGCGCATGCGCCATTGCCGAATATCTGAGTACCGGGGCGGCGCGAAATATACAGCCGCATATGGGACGCCTATTATTCCACCGATGGTCGTGAAATATTTGTCGAACACACCTTTCATTTTTTTGCGATACTTCGCGCGGTCGTTAGACGTCGACAGTCGGTCGCGTCTTCCTTCTAGATCTAGGCAGCCCTGGCCTCGGCTGTCACCTGTCAAACGCGGATCGGCGCGAGCGTGGGCCGCGATGGAATGCGGCCGGCAACTACTCACCGGGCACGGCGAGGAGGAAGAAGAAATGAAGAAGAAGAAGAGGCGGCCAAAAAGGAAGAAGAAAGGCCGCCGCCTGCCCCGATCGCCGTCGGTGCGGAATTCCAGCTGATGCGGAGCGGCGTTGCCACGTTTCCTCCCTGCCTCCCCGTCTGGAACAGGAGAAAGGTTGCGTTAGGTTTTCGGTGTCACATTGTCGTTTTTCGATGCAAGAAATTGACGCGAGAAACGACCGGGGCTACGACATTTCTATTCCTGCGACTCAAAATTCCCAGATTCAGTTTGGGAATGTAGTAGGTATATATACTGTAAATTGCAAAATGGCAGTTTCTTCCGAAAATGATACGCTACCAAGTTAATTAAAGAGCAACATGTAACCTTCCATTTAGCGCATATAGATCGTTATCTTAAGAAGACACGAACGCATTTAAACAATCTTTGTTTCGCTGCCTTTTTCACGGTACCGTGACCACACCGTACGAGAAGACACAGAGCAATTCTTGTAAGACCGTCGTTTTGATATGTCTGTTACTATTGCGGGCAATTAAAAGTACACTTTTACGACTTAGATTGCATATTAGACAAGAAAAACTAAATAGGTAGGTACTACGTGGTACATTATGTTCGCGGTTTGGAAGTACTGACCGGCACGTAGGGTATTTCACAGAAACGTACGAAAATCGTCGATATGGCAGAAAAGGCATTAAAGTATAAACATACTAAGCCGACGTAAACACAATATTATATAAAGATATTACCGTTGAGTCGTTGAGTGTTGATAAGCAACGGAAGTTCAGGCGCCAAAACATCATGTGAACAGTAAATGGGTCCATTGTCTGATGTCTGCTCGCGTACCAGGTACCCTACCTAGAAATATTTCTTTATTATAAAATCCGTCGTTTGATGAAACGCATGGTAACTTTTAAAACACTATTAGGTTATTTTCGTAAAATCAAAAATGTGCACGCTGCTTCTTTTTCAAAATATTAAACAAACTGTAGGCAAACGATTGTGCTTCTGAAGGATCTCTCGAATAAAAGAGTGCTGGCCCTTTCTCAAACAAAACATCAAAGTTGGCGCAAAAGTTTTCCCGATTTTATCTGAACCCATTAAATACAGAACAAGTGTTTTGTCGCGCATAAAACCATAAAATTTAATAGGTAACGCGTCCGTTTCGTCAAAACAACAACGTGAATATTCAACAGGGAATTTAGGATTATCACTGAGAAGTCCTTGAATGGGCAAAAATACCTTCGTTGCGACCCAGTTTAGCAAGAAGCAACACTAAACGACCCCACGTTTTCCTAAAAGTGTGTTTCCATTCCACCTCATTATGAAATCGTGGTAAAGGTAAAACTGTTGTTTTTTTTATAACAATAGATATTGTTTCCTCAAGTTGACAATAATTTCGAATTGTTGCACAAGGTTACATATACAGGTGCTTACCGAAAAAAAAAAAAACTTTCGGGCACGAGCACAATTAATAAGGCAGATGGGTAGGTACCAAAGCAGGTGTAGTGACCAAATAAACTTCTTGGGGCAGATGCATAGCAGTACCATTATTATTTAAAAATATGTCCAACAAACCGTGATCGTATTAACAATGAAAGATTAGGCGTCGTTCGCCCCGAATTATGTGTTTGTGTTATTCGTTTCCAATGAAGGCCCAACAATGGGACCTTAATGGCTTCATTATTTACCCCCATGGTGGCCGACTGTTATTGTGTGCATAAGTCGTACGTATCATATGTTAAGTAGATGCTTGCTTGATATCGCATTTATAAAATTGACGAAAAGCTAGGGACTTTCATAGCACGATAGAGCGAAGCCGAGATTTTTTTACGACCTATAGGTTTAAAAGTCCCTCTCAGTATAACTTTTTTCGAGGAATCCGAATGTGACAACGTTGAAAAGCGGGAAAAGAAGTTTTTTAGACTTCAGAGAAATAACTAAGGATAGAGGGAGCAAAAGCATCAAAATGTACACGTTTGCAGTCAACCAACATCTTAATGCAAATTTACCAAAATAAACAATAAACATTTCAGTCCGATTCAAAACAGTTTTCATTGGCGTGCCTGCACTTTTATAGTAAAATTGAAGATAATAATTAAAAAACGTGCAGTATTTTATCTTAGTTACATAACATGGAATATTTTATATTATAAGACTGAGAATTTGTATAGCACTCTTCAATATTACCAAAAACTCACATTATGAACATAGTGCATTACTCTTACTTTATACTTTTCAAAAATATCTTAGAAAGTAGGTCATAGATTTCGAATGTGTTTTTATACAAAGGTAGCCCATTAAAAAGGAATTTTTTCTTTCAAATAGAATTTTAGTTATATTTCGAATTTTTTCGAAAAAAATTAACTCTTCTTAAAAACTTTTTCTTAGGCAGCGAAAAGCAAAATTGTATAGGTATAGAAAACAACCCTTTTTGCATTTTACAGCAAAACTTCAATAAAGTTCTTTCCTTATAATAATTACTGTGGGTGTCCAAATACTAAATTATGTGCATATATATTATTTCAAATTCAAAAAAATGTAACGCTCAAGATGAGCTCGTAACAATGAATAATGAAAATTTTGCTTAAAAAAGCATAGGATCTGAATTTATATACCTACTATATTTAGTAATAAGAAACAAGTAAATATAGCAAACAGAGAATATTTACTTAAATACAAATCATAACAAACAATAAGAACCTACCTACACTTAACAAGCATTAAGTAAATCTAATATTAATCATACAGTAGTTGGCGTCAGACGAAACCAAATGACGTAAAGCCATTTTGCATCTCGAGGAAATCTGAAACCTATCGTATATTTTCTGTAGAGCTACCTAATAAAATAACATGGAGTAAAAGAAAATATATTTTACTTAGTGGGAATAATTTTATAAAAACTGAGGAAATTTATTTATTTAATTTTGATCATGGTTTCATACCGAAACGTAAGGTGTCAAGATTTCTTTGGTGGATGGGAGGCAAAAGCTCTCATTCTACGCCCGTGTGTACGATGCTTTGACAATATTTAGGTACCTATAATAGGTTATGTCTTGAGAAATACCCCATTGACCACATACCACACACTTTATACGTCCCATTGTGCACTAAATTAGTCACTAATGTCCTAAATGCTAATAAACAGTCTATAAATGAACAAAAAAACGCTTCAAAATACGAAAAATAGCGACGTTAACAATCAGAGAGATTGAAGCCCTGCGGGCCCTGGGCGAATAGAAAACAAATGAAATTCACGGCTAGAACGGCGGCGTTGCCAAACTGGTCCTTTTGAGGTACCTGTCGAGGATTTTGTTGAAGTAATAATTACCTACTATAATTACAGCGCGATTTAGGTTTAGTTTAAAATTGTCACATACAAGCTAAGTATCATTGGGAGGTGTTTCTTCGAAAAGATCTGTTTACTTTTTATTCTTGCTCCCTCTATCCCTCGTTATTTTTTCTTTAAGTTTTAGACCGACGCTCTGCCGCCAAGGCGCCACGCTAGAAGAACTAATTATTAAATTAATTTCAGCCAGTAAATGGTTGCGTGCGTTTAAACTGATTAGCCTAATTAGACCCGAGTTAATTGCTGTTATTAAAAAACGCTAAAAATATACGCGGCTTACGCTCAGGTGTGTACGCCCGTCTGGCAAATAGAAAAGGGCGACCCAAGTCACATAGTCATTGACCGAAAAAAATCCGACCAAGGAAACCAACCGTCCATCTTTAAAGAAGCATGTTTGCAAACTTGACCAAGTAGGCGTCGGTTCTTACTGTTCAAACAAATGCGAGCTGTTATTTCATGCTTGGCAGTTCGATCGCTATTGATTACCGGCCGATTTCCTATGTTATTTTCCGCTCTGGGCTTTCCTCGTGCAAAATTTTTAAGGCAGGATGTCACACTTGCAGCACAAAACGCAGAAGGACGTTGAACTTTGCTATCGACATCGATTGGGACTTATGAAATCTTAATCTAATATAATAACAGAGAGAGCCACCCACCGACATACATAGACGTCGTACGGGATGATCCAAAATAAATTAATCCAATTTTCCGACGACATTTTTCGGAGAATCGTCCTATATAAGGGAGCACGGTCAAAGAATCAATATCTCCGTTTTACGTGGGCGTTGGTGGGAAATATGGGGGCAATAATGATATTTAAGGTCGAATTTCATTCTCGAAGGATATAGGCTTCGGATTATGAAACGTGAAACATAATTTACAAAAGATGTAAACTAATGAAACTATAGGTCTTTTCGATTTTACCCTATAGGAACCTTCAACTCGCAAGCCTAACTGCATCGACTTAACACGCTATCAATGTTGGATAACATGTCGGGAAACAAGTTGCGCGGGATTATCCTTTTACTCTCGGAAGTCCTTCTAGTTTTATAAAATCTTCTTACGGCTTCCGCATAGACAAGGTCTTCCTTCCCCAGCTACGCCACTGCCATCACGCATGGCCAACTGCGAGCCCAAACTTGCGGCACGAGTCCTTTCTGGCGGGGCAGGTGAAGATCTTAAGGCAGCTGCTGTGGGAACGGGAGCGCGAAGAAACGAGGGGGACCGACACTGTTGCCTAGGGGATCTTTCGGTAAGGACCTCAAGGTCGCCGGGAGACAGCCCAGACTTGGGGAGGTCTTTTTCAGTCAGTTCTTTTTTGGTTTTCGGTTTGCAGGGCCGAAAGTATACCTAATTTTGGCACCGGCGAAACCGGGAGAGGCGCCCGGCTAGACGGTGGCCAGCAGTCGGGGTCATCAGATGTTATTCAACTGTTCGACCTCGGGATCCTACAGAAATAGAGCGTCGCGACGCCTCGTTACGTCATCGGAATCCGACCCGGGCAGAAATATCCAGCCAGGACAGGACGGGACTAGGGAACTTTCATAATATCTTGCGTTGATATGTATGTACATACTGTACCAAAATTAGATTTTTATGACTGACATAATACGATAATGTCAGATCTGGACCAACACTATATTAAAACCCTGTGCATAGCGCTGTTTCAAGCGATCGCCACTAGCGCCACATGACGAAACAAATTTACACGGTGGTTTAATGTTATAACACCATTGTTGCAGATGAATCTTTTATAAAATAAAAACATGCAAATGTGTCTGTTACAACGAATTTAATATCCAAAAATAAAATAAAATATTTGCTTGTTATGTCCCTCTAATTTAAGCGAGTGTAAAAAGCAAGCAAGAGTATTTGGTATCTTTTGGTTTGAAATGAAGTCCATGACTAGTTCTAGTAAGCATAAAACCAGTGACTATAGAAGGAACCTTTCTATAGTCACTGATAAAACGCATTAGATTTTTCAGTTTCTTCTTTATATGGAGGACCGAGTGGAGGACTATTGGTTCGCTTTGGAGCTATAAACAAAATTTTCTATTTTCATTCTTGCATACGTTACAAAATACTCTTCCAAAATAATATCTAGAATTTTCGCTTCTTCAGCTGGTTGATCAGATCATCCCATAATTCCAAAATAGTGTCTATTCTTCTGCAATTCACCTAATGGTCTGTGCAGTGTGCATACCACTTTCTTCATGTGCATGGAAATTTCATGTTATCACAAACAAATCTACATATAAAAGCTGTGTTAGTAGGATAAAACTGCTAAATACTGGACGCAGAGAGAATTCTTTACCGTAAAAAGAAGGCAAATCGTAATAAAGCTGGATATTTAAAATTTGGCACATTTTAAACGTCAGTAACCGACATACCAATAACCACAGAATACCCTCCTATAACCTATAATAAGTCGCCATTTATTTCGTCGAGTGGCGCCACCCCAGTCCGTAAACAACAATGAAATATGACGTCATGTTCGGGTCTTTAATATAGTGTCGGTCCAGGTCAGATATATCCGTATAGTTTTGGCACTTTTCCTCTGAAAGATACAACTTGAAAATGTTTAATTTAAAGTTCTTGAGTACGGTCCTGTCATGTCTACATCTAAATTTGTTCCAGCCGAAATATTTTTACTCACCTCTAATATTAGTGGTCGTTGCGGCTAGTTATATTTTCACACTTCCTGGTATACTTTGATAATCGTTCGTCTGAAAGCAAAAAAAAATATATTTTTTTATTTTGGCAAAAATGATAGTCAAAATATGTGTTGTACATAAATTTTTGCATATTTTGCAAAAAAATTTTGAATTCAAGCATACACAATAATGAAGACATTTCGAAAGACACGTGAATGAAAATTTGTAACCCACGCTTCTTAATAGTGTTGCAAAATGGCGTGGGAAGAACCGAAGAACTTGGAAAAGAAAAATATACCCACACTCTACATCTCTGCACGGTATTTTCTTTGGGACACGTCGGTGGTACTAGCGGTGTAACTATGGGCTCTTTAAACACAGTTAAAAGGCCCATCCAAGGCTAATGACCTTATAATTAGTGGACACGTGCTCGTGTACTCATTCATATGTAACTAGACGGTTATTAATGTCCGACTACAATTCATCATTTGCTTGGTTATAATTTTAATTGAGTATTTATTAAGCCAGCGCTACGTCGGGAATATCAAATAAAAATTACAGAATAATGATAAGCAAGAACGGAAGTAGGTATAGGAAGAAATACATCAATTTACTACTGTTAATAATGATATAGGTAATATATGAAATCTCTGCTTTGGTAAAAAGGAGGGTTGAGACCTAAGGCACGTGCAGATATAACAACAAAGACCCGGGGATCCCGTGGGAACATAGGAAGTGGTCTCGCAACGCCAGAAAGTTTGCCGGACAATGTTGTCAGTTTTCGCCAATGACAGACGGGAACATTGTTTATTTTAGGAAAACCTGGACCGACACTATATTACAGACCCGAGCATGACGTCATATTTCATTGTAGTTTACGGAGTGGGGTGGCGCCACTCGACGAAAAAAAGGCGACTTATTATAGGTTATAGCGGGGTATTCTGTGGTTATTGGTATGTCGGTTACTGACGTTTAAAATGTCCCAAATTTTAAATATCCAGCTTTATGACGATTTGCCTTCTTTTTACGGTAACGAATTGTCTTTGCGTTCAGTATTTAGCAGTTTTATCCTATTAACACGGCTTTTACAGGTAGATTTGTTTGTGATAACATAAAATTTCCATGCACATGAAGAAAATGGTATGCACACTGCACAGACCATTAGGTGAATTGCAGAAAAATAAACACTATTTTGGAATTATGGAATGATCTGATCAACCAGCTGAAAAAGCGAAAATTGGAAGAGTATTTTGTAACGTATGCAAGACTGAAAATAAACAATTTTGTTTATAGCGTCAAAACGAACCAATAGTCCTTCATATAAAGAAGAAACTGAAAAATCGAATGCGTTTTATGCTCACTTACGCTACAACTAGCCATGGACTTCATTTCAAACCAAAAGGTACCATATACTCCTGCTTGCTTTTTAGACTCGCTTTCCTTAAGAAAATGTATGGAAATATGCCATGTGAACTTGCCAAATTAGAGGGACATAACAAACAAATATTTTATTTTATTTTAGATATTAAATTCGTTGTAACAGACACACTTCCATGTTTTTATTTTATAAAAGATTCTACAACAGTGGTGTTATTACATTAAACCATCGTGTAAATTTGTTTCGTCGTGTGGCGCCAGTGGCGACCGCTTGAAACAGCGCTATGCGCAGGTCTTTAATATAGTGTTGGTCCGGGGAAAACTAACCTAGAGTATTGTTCATTTTGTCACTTTTTTTGTGGTTTCCTTAGACGTAGAACAACGTGGAAATAATATCTGGGGCAGGTTTAGAAGGCCTATGAGCCAAAGGGACATACATAATATGTTCAATCATTAATTAAGGTTATTGGGAGCTAATTGAAGGGTTCAATTCTTCTGGTTGTTAATATTCGTTAGAACATTAAGACTTTCCCCACATCCCCCAGAAAACCGCAGAACCGACACCGCCGCACAAAATACAAGGGCATTCCGCCAGTCATTAGCGTTCTAAATTCGTAATAGTATGATATCCTTTTCGGCGGCTGCTCTCGGCTTCATCCGCATTTTTTACGACTTCCGCCGTCGCTACAGCTCGTAATTTAACCAAGGCGGCGTTGCATAATCGACCGGTCCTCCCTCGGCCGCCTTGGATGAACGAGACCGCCGAAACATTTGGGCATAGCATCACAACAAAAGAGGACAGTTTCATAAGATGGGTATCGTTTGTCCTTCGATCCTCATTTATGGATAAAGCGTTCTACGACTTTTTCGTGGGTGCTATGTGTGTCTCCTTTGGGTACCACTATGGAACCAGTCCGCGGGTTACGTATGCCAAAGTCTGGGTGTCTAGACGATTCGGCCTTGACGTTTTGCAATACAGAACTGAGACGGCCGAAGCTATGATCGATGGTTACACTGATTTCGGGGAGGGAAAAAAATGTGGTAACAGACGCGGAAAGTTTTCTTTTTATTGAACATTGAACTATCACACTATAATATGTTAGCAATAAACTTTATGAAGAATCAGACATTTTTAGTTAGCAGAAAATCATTATTGGGGATGGACAAAGCAGGTGTTAGTTTTTTCGCAGAAGTTTATGTTTTCAATGTGCCTGTTTTCTACCGCAGAAGTTTTTAAGATACCACGCCCTGTTAATTGAATATTTGCTTTTTCTGACACCATCCAGGACAAGACAAATATTCCCAAATGCTTGGGTGGGCAGAACTTCGCCCTTCACGGCTTCTCGGAAGCTCTGGGCCCTACCGATTCGGAGAACACGACAACGTAAATCAACAAAAGCGTTCGCCTTTTCTCGGAAACGGTAAGTATAGGCGCAAATCGTTCATCGGCATCTACCTTTGATGATATTGGGGCGTCGAGAGCGTTTTGACAAGTAAGCGGGTTTTGCTATATGGACAACAGTCGCAAGTGCTTACCGTGACGCAACCGTTTCGGAATGTTCGCATGGTGACCGCGGCGTGCGGCTTGCCTGCTTTATCTGAAACAGAAAATATATTTATAGCGAAAAAAATTGACGCCATACATGTATGCAATTGATCGCAAGCAGCAAGACGCGAATCGTGAATCATACCATCCAACTTTTGGTGGAAGCAACAAACTCGAAGCGTGTTCTACGCAGCGACAAGCAGCATTATTATATTTTTATCGCGGAACAATATACAGCGCCCTTGAGCCCATTGCGGGGTTTATAGGTTAGGATACGTGTGTGCTAGCGGGATCTACGCAGTTCGAATTCTCAAGAACGCACGAGTCTGGACCACTTTTATGATGTCTTTGTTTTTACGTCTTCTATTCCACATTCTAAAGAAACTTTTCACATAGTTCATAACTTCATTTCCAAACCTTATAATTTTCTCTGGGCCTACCTTAAAATTGCACTTTCAGGAAGGCCACGTAATTCACTGGAATGATTTCCATTAAAAAAATTGCTAGGTAGTTGTTTACGAAAAATATAAATATTATTTTATGAAGCTAAAGTCCAAAGGTGTACATACTAACTGACCGATGCATTTTGTTGCATGTAAACACATCTAGGAAGTGCGCAACGTGAGCTAGAAAAAAACAAATAACTAAATCTATTGAAAAAATATAAACTACATTTTTTTAAATAATTTTTTTAAAGGCACGATACAATTTTGTTTCAATTCTCACATAAATAGTATCGTAGGTGTAACTTGTAAGCAAGAATCCATAACCACATATGGCTAGGAGACAGACACACATAGAAATCGTTTCTAAACATGGAACAGATCTCTATAGGTATGTATGATTTAACCTTAAATAACATTTAGGGTGGGTTTATACACTTTTATTTAAAAATAAGAATAGTAATAAGAATAAGAGTTAGATCTTAAATTTCGATTGGAAGTGTTAGGAGTGGCCTCGAAGTTGGTTAACTTTTAACTTTATTCTTATTATGAAAATGCGCATGCTCGTAAATGTCATCATCGGGTACTGTACGGTCAGACCGTGCAGTATAGCCCTTTTATTGACAGCTGACATGTGCTATTCCAAAGTATATAAATTGCACTTTTGGTTATTACTATTCTTATTCTATTATAATTCTTAAATAAAAGTGTATAACCCACCTTAAATTGCTTATGTATGTATTTACCTTGTGTGTCTAAAAATTTTCCCAGCGCTGCAGCAAAGGAACTTCTTCAAGACACTTAAATTGGACCTAGCAGTGGCGTAGGCGATAATATATATTTATTTCAATTTATTATTCGACAGATTTTTTTATATTAAAAGAACCCCATTAAACAATTTAGATACGGTTATAAAAACACCACATTATTTGACGAATAAATTGCTTTGATTTCAAATATCAATGTGCCGATTAAAATCTGATATCAGGTATCAAATTAAGAAAATGTGAGATTTTTCACTAGATACTTAATTTTTTATGTTTCTGTAATTTTTTTTGAGACGCCCCTGACTGTTTGTTGTTCCAATTTAAAATGTCAACAATCCAAGTGCGTTTCACATAGTTTTTCCATTCCGACGTTATTTTATTAAGCCAAATTACCTACTTATAACTTTGAAATAGCGTAAATACCGTAATAGCCGTAGGAAAATTGTATACAGGCGGAAGTACTATATCCAAAATAGTGAAAGACCCTAGGTATGTGGGTTTTCTCGCTAATTTTATTTGGAAAACTAGGTCAGTGACGTGCTAAATACCCGGGCATTTAAAATTTAAATGTCTGCTAGTGTGTGTATACGGCAATTATGTTTTTGTGTAATATAAATCTCTGACGCAAGTAACTAGGCACCTAGGTAGTGTGAGCCAGTGAGCCTTTAAATATTTTAATACGAAAAGAGGTTTCCGTTATCTTGTATAGGTAATTTTTTGGCATCTAAAATGTATACCTACATTTTCTACAACTACATACTGTTACTTACGTCAGGGAAACCTACCTACATGTTTTTACGATTTACGTATTGTTACCACAACAAAAAACACCTATATACACGGTGAGTTTTTCTCGATGACGACTATGGGGATCTCGGAAACTAGCAGAGCTAGAACGAAGGTTAAATGGGGAAAGAATTGCTGTTTTGAATGCTCAATCTAATAATGCCCCTTTTAGATTTTTAAAAAAGTTCATGGTTCACTAGATATTTTGAAAACAGTGATTTTTTTTCTATTTCATCAGATCTCTGTAGCTCCGTTATTTCTGATTATACAGAAAAACTGTAGAGACAAAAATTGTAGATAATTTTGGGCTTAATAAGATAATCTAATCCAATTTTTTATGTTGTTTGTGCTTTTTGAGATATGACATAAACTTGTGTTTTTTTAAACGTAAATCATAGTTGGCTGTGGCCTTATCAAATCGGCCATTTTTTGAGCTTTCCAAACATATAATACTCGGCATAGTTATTACAAAAAATAAAAGAGCTATGGCTAATTTTCTGATTTTTTTTTAAATTTTCACATAGTCATAATATTTTCATAATTATACGTTCTATTTTATAAGACATACTTCAAACTTTCTGATATTTTGTTTTTAGCTGGTAACAAAATGTAACAAAATAAAACGTAAGTAAATTAAAAAACTCAAATTCAAATTATTATTATTTTAAAATGTGTTCAAACAATCCACATTATATATTATTTATGCAAATATTGCATCCTTTTGAAACTGAATTTGTCGCCTTTTTTAGAGAGCGCCTGTCAATACTGGCAATTGCTTCTAAAACAGCTGCTCTTAATAATTCAACAATTGTTTCATACTTTATTTTTTACTGTTTCCCACAAAAATAAATCCAAAACAGACAAATCGGGAGATCGGGGCGGCCAGGAAATAGGTCTATTTCTCCTTATCCAACTGTTTGGATAGAGCTGGTCTAGATAATTTCTTACGGGCAAATGATTATGTGGTGGAGCTCCATCATGATAATTTTTGTTTTATTTTGTTACATTTTGTTACCTGCTAAAAATAAAATATTTGAAAGTTTGAAGTATGTCTTATTATAAAATAGAACGTAACTATGAAAATATTCCATGGTTGTGAAAATTAAAAAAAAAATCAGAAAATTAGCCATAGCTCTTTTATTTTTTATAATAACTATGCCGAGTATTATATCTTTGGAAAGTTCAAAAAATTGCCGATTTTATATTTGATAAGGCCACAGCCAACTATGATTTACATTTAAAAAAAACACAAGTTTATGTCATATCTCTAAAATCACAAACAACATAAAAAAATTGATTAGATTGTCTTATTAAGCCTAAAATTATCTACAATTTTTGTCTCTACAGTTTTTCTGTATAATCAGAAATAACGGAGCTACAGAGATCTGATTAAATAGCAAAAAAATCACTCTTTTCAAAACATCTAGTGAGCCATGAACTTTTTTAAAAATCCAAAAGGGGCATTAGATTGACCATTTAAAACTGCAATTCTTTCCCCATTTAACCTTTGTTCTAGCTCTGCTAGTTTCCGAGATCCCCATAGTGGTCATCGAAAAAACTCACCCTGTATATTTCGAGTGAGAAATAATATAGTTTCATGACGCTCGAAAACACTCAACTATAGGACTCAAAAGGACCAGAATGGCGACTGATGTGTCTCTCAGAACACATAACAAGCTTCGACATTGAAATACTCGACTATTTAACAAAAATTATTAAACAGTTGACTCAGAAAGAAATGTGCTCCCTTTCGCTCAAACAACGTAAAACGCGGCGAAATTCAATCAAAATCGGCATACCTACACATCGCGACAGTTCTTCGAAATCCGCGTACACGACGAAAGCTCCTGCCGGCAAACCGCGTCGGCGACGCCACCGGGCGAAGCTCGGCGTCGCGGCGCCGCCGTTGGGTCCCAAATCGTCCGTGACAAGTGGGTCAGCCAGTCTGAGGCGGCGGCGGGCGAAACAAAAGCGCAACGCCTAGGCCTACCGTGACGCACGGAGGTCGACGAACCGAGGGCCGCCAGGCGCGAATTTTTTCGGCGAAAGGCCCCAGCCAGCTAGGATCTAGTCCGACGGAAATTCCTGAGAGAATTTCGTACACCGCGCGGCATTCGGAATAGACAGGGAAACGGAAAAAGTGACCCTTGATGATTTTTTATACGTTTTAAGCAATAGTCAGAGTGATTTTTCTTTCTTACCATATACAAAGAATAGGGGAAGGCCATGAAATTTCAGCTATTGGGTTTTTTCTTCAGGTCTTTTTGTAAAAAAATGTCTGTACTGACCTCCAAGTCTACATACCGAACCACCTACTTATATAAATCGTCTGGTGTCTCAGTTCCTTTTCACCTGGTGTATATCTAGTCTAAATATTTACCTTTTCGTATATATTCGTATAATTACTTTTAAAATAACCGACCCACATCGAGGACGAAAAAATCGGCTCCAAAAACTGGCCTTCCATACTCTGATAATAAAAGGCAGATAAGGAAATTTTGTCAATGAATTAACGAGCATCATGTTTATGCCAATTATTTAATACAGCATTATATACATTTTTTGATAACGCATTCGGGGTCGGATGGAAAGAAATTTTGTGTCGACACGCGTGCATAAAAAAATAATCAGTCCAGGCAAAGTCCATATGGTTTCTCTTTTTCTATCGCACGAATACCACATATAGTTACATAGAGATTGTTTTTTTAATTCGTCTACATTTGTTTTATGAATTAGGTAGTAGATATTCCTTGTATCGAAAAATAATCGGATCTTTTCTTATAAAAACTAGTTTTCGAGATATATAGGGTGATAACGTCATTGTTTTTATGAAACTTTGGTGACACCACGAAAACTAGCAAACATTAATAAAGAACCATTATTACAAATATGTTAAAAATATCTACCATTATTTTTTCCAAAATAAGTCATTTATTTTGTCACCTTATAATATACCTATATCCGGAAAAGATTTATAGGAAGAAATCGGATTCTTTTTTGACATTATCATTATCTAAACACCCTGCCTGTGTATTTATACCAATAAAGAAACTTGGAGTCAAACCTTTCAGTCATTACATTTGAAAAAAAAATTCAAAAATTGAAAAATATTTTGATTGATGCCAAATTTTTTTCATCAAATTCTCATCACCAAATCTCAAATAGCACCACTATTTGACGTAGCCGCTAAGTATATAAATATATACCCCCCCCCCCCCGCTGCAGACTTTCCTTAAAGTTCATCGAACTATTTTCGACTAAAAATTCGCCAAAAAAAAATCTTTCCAACGCTCAAAATAAAGGCAAATCTGCGGGTTTCGCACAGATGACGCCACTTAGAAAACTTCTCAAAACGATTTTCCCCAAAAACTTCGCCCCCCATTTTGCCCCATGTCGCCTCACCTCACGATGACGGCGTAAATTCGACCGTCTGCCCCTTTTCCGGGCCCCCCCAGACCCCGCCATCGATATCGCCCCCGAAAATCCGCGGGATCCCCCCGAAAATCCCGGCGGCGCCCCCGAACCGCGGCCGGGGCCCCCTAGACTCACCCTAAGTCCGCAAAGTCGGGGTTGGCTGCGAACGTGAAACAATCGAACGGCGCGCGACGCGGCCACGATCGGCGGGCGAACGCGACTGAGAACGTTCCGGGGGGACTGGCCAACTGCGATGTGGAATCGGCCGCGCCGGCGCACAGCGAACCCGGCGATTTTCGACGGGAAAAACGGCGGAACGTCGCGTTGCCACCCCCGGAAACGAGCGGGGCACCCCCGATTTACCCGGAAAGCGCGTTTTCCGGGGGTTCCTGGCCCGAATTCGGGCGTCGCGACGTGGCCGAGCGCGGCATGCGCGTCGATAGGCGGGGACCTCAAAATGGCGGACCACCGCCGGCCCCGGAAAAATATTTCGAATATTTTTGGGGGGTTCCGCGCAAATTCGGCGAATTTTCAAGACGGGGACGCGATCTAGAGGGCTGGAAATAATTTTGGGGGGCTTAAAAGTCGACGAAAAACGAGAGCCGCGACGCGTGGGATGGGTGCACCCTTTCGGGGCCTCAACGAAGTCAGCCGGTCAAAAAACTCGAATTTTAGAATTCAGCAGGGCCTCCCGTGCCGCTTTCCACCTAAATACGTCTTAAAAATATTTTTTATTGGACTCCTTCGACAAAAATCCCCGCACTATCCTCAAAATTCCCTGTTTTATTACCCTCAGCAACCCCCATGATGATATGATGACTTTTTAAGCTTTAAAGCCACCATTCCTTCTGTTTGAAATAAGAATAATACAAAAAGGTTGAAGAAAAACCCTACAATAATGTCAATACTGAAGAGAACTTAGGTCGGCATATCGATTTTCCTTGGTCAAAATCAGTGGTTTCATAAAGAGGGTTACTTTCCTAGTTTTCCAAACACTTTTTGCGTCTCTTTGGCACATAAAATCCAAGCTGGATGTTAAAAAGAAAAAAATAGTTCAAAGGAAACAGCAAAATTTGCAATTTTTAACAAAAAATTAACATTAAAAGAAGACCAAAGGATCTATCAAATAAGAAATTCTGCACATTCTTAAAAACTCGCACTTTAGTTGAAAAGCAATGGCATTTTTAAGCTGCCAAATTCAAATATGTACCTATAAGTATATACAACAATTTTTAAATGAATTAAAAATTGAAACAAAAATTAAGCATTGCATATAAAAAACAGAAATAAAAACTTTATAACTTTTTGCGAAAACCATATATGCAAATCCGCCAATATATCAGCCAAAATTTTGTCTATTTTGTCTATATAGGTACCTATAGGCGCACCTATATAAAGCCTTTCGAGATATTAATGTTTACCCCTATTTATTTGAAGAAATTTTATATCTTATACCTATATATATATGTAAAGTGATTTAAAAAATATATTTTTCCATTCCATACCAGTATATAGCCAGTAACTTGATGCCCTATGCGTACCTATAATAATATATATACTTAGATATGCAATAATTTATCCCAAAAAATGTCTAGAAATTGTCAAAAGTGATGCTTATACAAATTTATGTCACATTTTTAAAAACATATTTTCGTAAGTATAGGTAAAAAATATTTCTTCCTTAATACTGAACTATATAGAATATTCCCTAAAATTTATATATATATAGGTACCTAGGTAGTAAGTAGATATATTAGGCATGTATAGTTAGGTTGCTTTATATAGAGGTAAGAAATACCTTGTTTGCAAAATATTTTAGAAAATAAAACTATACGCCAATGTGTCGATGTCGATATAAAAAATAAAAAAATGATCGTTTGTTAATGTTACTTTTAATGTATAACAAGTTTAAATTGCATATTTTTATAAATTTCCTTAAGAAAAGGTACCTATCTATATAGGTACCTATATTTTGATTACATATCTTATATACCTTTTGGTTTGAAATAAAGTTCATGAATATTATATATGCCTATATTAGATATATACATAGAATATCTATATCAGCTATATCTACATACCTATATATAGGTAATTATAGACTTTCCCTTAATTTCTTCTTTATGTGAGAATATTGCGGGATTGCTTCAAACTTTGAACAAAATTTTCTATTTTCACTTTTTACGCACCTAATAATTGCAAAAAAGCTGCTTCCAAAAAAATTTAAAATTCTCACTTCCTCAACATTCTACAAACTCCAGTTCTTTAAAAGATATATCCATCTACAATTAGTTTTAATCAATAATGGTTATATTGAGGATTTTGTATCATATTATAATATATAGTTATTTTATGAACTTTTTAAAATTTTGCAAAAAAACTACTTTTTTTATTTATCGCACAATAATTCATATATCATTATATAGATATAGGTATAGAATCATACACACGAAAAGCATATAATCATATTCAAATAATGATGAAACTGACCCACATATTTTGTATGTGTAACATGACCTCTCATTACGCACAAATGATAAGAAACGCCTTTGCTTTTTTTTTGGCCAGTTCTATATATATACATCGAAATATATAGCTTATAACTCGTCCATTATGTATTATACCAATATATACCTATATAAAACACCTTTTTTTATTTCTTATTTATACTTTTCGTATAATCTTCAACATCAGCCAGATAAATATAGGCACCTATTAGCTCTAACTCTTATACCTATACGTTTCTTTATCATTCTTTAATCCAAAAATTTTTATCAAGGCCACCATATATATCACCTAAAACCCCCATTTTCCCCATTTCTCATTACATTATTATACCGGGAGGCAATTATAAAGGTGCTATATGATGGCATTAATTGGTGTGTTTTGGGCCCAATTAACTTCAATTAATAAACGATGTCCACCGTACCGTATGCAATCGTAAAAATCAATTAGGAAAATTGCTATATAAGCGACGATGGTGGAAAAAATGGCGCCGGCGACAAACCTTCAACTTTGGCCGGCCGGTAAGCGTCCAAGGAGCGTAGAAAATGCATTTACGATTTGGAAAAAAGGTTTTTCTGGTCAAACTTCATAGTGCACTTCGAGGTTTTTGAAGACTCAATTGCTATATCTATTACCTATTATAAGAAATAGTTTACCTCCCCTTGCTGAAATACGGTATTGCCATTGAAATTATCAAAGCAGGATGGTGCCAATTAGAGAACAAAAAGTTGCTGGAAATGCTTCCATATTTAGGCATATTATGACAAAATTATTTATTATTATTAAATAATAGTGTAGGTATTAACTTACCAAAGGACTAAAGAGTAAAGTTACACTTTTAGGGATTAAAAGGCACTTTTAAAGTCCAGTCTAAAATGTAGGCACAAAGTAACATTACCAATTTATATGAAATGATTTGAAAAGAGTTATTTGCCCAACTAGTACAAAAAGGCTTCGTCTCGAGCTGAAAAAATATTTTTCTTAAATTTGTTTTTATTTAAAATTTTATTGAAGACTATTTTACAATAAATACAAGAAATATTAGGTACTAATTCTTAGAATAGTTCTAACAATATCATGAACAGTTTAACGTTATTTTTATAAAACTAGTTATGTACTTTTTTTGAGTTAATATTCAATTTTAATTTTGCAGTTAGAGCAATTTACTATGGTAACCGATAGACAAATTTCATTTCCAGTAATTTTATGATTTTTATTTTCGTTTTTGCTTGTGGAGGTGGCAGGTTCTTCACTTAAAACTCTTTTTAATATCAAACAATAACGCTTTGAGGAAAATTTAATAGTTACCACGTTCATACGTATATAATCAATTTCCAAAGTAAGTATCTAAAATGAAAATAAATTTGATATTGAATTTAAAAAATAGAATTGAAAAACTTGTCCCCTCTTCCCTAAAACATTTAAATCTACTAAGACTGAAAGAAATTTTAATTTCTAACTTTTTTCCAATATAAATTATTAATAAAATTTTATTTAACAAAAAAACTAACAAAAAAAATCAAATAAAATGAGTATTTCACAGAAATTAACTAGTAATGGTGATCATATAATTGTATATAATTCTTTTCCTCATTTTGAAGAATAATAAATTAGGTATGTTTTGTTGGTGAGCATAAAAAAATTGCACTTAAAAGTGTTAAACCTATTTCTAAATTATACACAAAATTAAAAGATATTACACCAATTAATTTATAATAAATTTAATGTTGTTATTGTTTTCCTTGTTAATTGTGATAAAAAGTACATTGGACAAACTACACAATTATTAAAAAAAACGTAGTTTTGGCCATAAAAGTTATTGCAAATTAAACAAAAATACCTTGGCACTTTCTGAACATATTCTTAATACTGGACACATAATTAATTTTGATAACGTTAAAATTCTTCAGCAGGAAAAGAAATTATAACAAAAGATTTTTTTTGGAAATGGTTGAAATTTAAAAGGAAGCAAATGCAATGAATAAAAGAACAGATATTCAAGATTTAAGCTGTATATTTATCCTTACATTTTATTTTTGGATAAAAATAAAATAAACATGACAATTTTTTTAATGTAACCATCAGTATATTGAAGCCATCTGCTATTTTCATAACCTATAATTTTAACATTATTTCATTGTTTAATTGATATAACCTATATCTACATCACCTGTTGATTAAAACCTGTAAGTGTTATCTAAGCTTTCGTTTTCCAATATCTAGTATGCCATTTAAACAAAAAAAAAAACAACTAATCGAACATGCCAAACAATTTCTATTTTTTTATGGAAAAGTAAATAATTCTACAAATTTTTATGAATTTATACTAAAACAAAATAGCTATATTTTACACATATTATGCAGGGTGTTCCAGAATATGTGGGCAATCTCTCGGATTTATAGAGGAGACTTTAAAATAACATGAAAAGTTCCTATACAAAATTATCTACGGAGATACAAGCTCCTAAAGGTCGCCCCTGAAAATGGATTTTTTTAAATATCTTTTAAAATACCTTGTGTAATTTAATTATTTTTTAAAAGCTTTTATTTAACTTGCAATGTATGTATGTATGTATGTATGTATGTAATTTGTTCGGGTGGAATCTTGCAACTCAATTTTGAAGCAGATATCTTCAACCGATCGAGCTGAAATTTTGTACACACGTTTAATTTGGATGACAATGCATGATTATATGTGTGACGTCATTCTAAATCCAACATGGCGGATCACCCAAGATGGCGGACTAGTTAAATTTCAACCGATCGAGCTGAAATTTTGTACACACGTTTAATTTGGATGACAATGCATGATTATATGTGTGACGTCATTCTAAATCCAACATGGCGGAACACTCAAGATGGCGGACTAGTTAAATTTCAACCGATCGAGCTGAAATTTTGTACACACGTTTAATTTGGATGACAATGCATGATTATATGTGTGACGTCATTCTAAATCCAACATGGCGGAACACTCAAGATGGCGGACTAGTTAAATTTCAACCGATCGAGCTGAAATTTTGTACACACGTTTAATTTGGATGACAATGCATGATTATATGTGTGACGTCATTCTAAATCCAACATGGCGGAACACCCAAGATGGCGGACTAGTTAACTTTGACTTGTGTAGTTTGGTGAGATAGGCGTCAACAGCATTGGTCTGCAACCTGTCTCGTTGTATATTTAGGCTCCAAGCTCTTCGCGCCTGGTCAAGCATACGTGGCCTTAAGTAGGGTTAGATCATTAGAAGGTCTCCTCATTGAAGAGCTAGACTGTTCTAAACTAACCGGCAAACGACCTTGCAACAATGATGCGTTAACTGAGATGAATAGACTCAGACACCTGGCCAAACTAAAAATTACAAAATAAATTAAAAGTAAAAAAATATTTTTAAAAAAAGCTTTTATTTAAATGCGCTAAAAAGAATAAAATAATCTTTTCTTTTAAAACTTTTACTATCAACTTATAACGTCATTCCACAATTTATATGATATAAAAGCTTGTCGCGAGATTTAAGTTTTCAAACTAAGTAAATACCACTACTTAAATCTCGCGACAAGCTTTTATATCATATAAATTGTGGAATGACGTTATAAGTTGATAGTAAAAGTTTTAAAAGAAAAGATTATTTTATTCTTTTTAGCGCATTTAAATAAAAGCTTTTTTTTTAAATATTTTTTTACTTTTAATTTTTTAATACGATGGACAATATATAAGACTCCTTAAAAAGGGCCCATGAAAACAATTTTGGATTATTTGGTTTGCCAGGGACGGACTAGCTGTCTGTAGCACAATAATCTCATTTTTTTACACCCTTTACGATAAAGGCACAAAAATAATATTTTTAGATAGCTTGAACCTTAAACTAAAAAAAGACACTCTTGGTTGATATCGATAAAATGAACTGTTTTCGAGAAAAAAAAACTATTTTTGTTTTTATTACATTCGTAAAGAGACCTAAACCGATGAAATTTAGGTACATTCTTTCTGTGCGCCTATTTAAAAAAATGCCACTTTCATTTACATTTGTCTTTTGTTGCTATGGTTGTTTTTTTTGACATGTACCGATTTAACAATCTTCAATTCGTAGGGCTAGATAATGCATAACATTAGAAAGAGCTCATGTTGAACCGACATACAAAATTATGTAACAAAAATCGTATTAAACAAAAATAATGTTTTCTCGTAAACAGTTCATTTTATCGATATCAACCAAGAGTTAGTTCATGGTTCAGGCAATCTAAAAATATTATTTTTGTGCCTTCATCGTAAAGGGTGTAAAAAAATTGACATTATTGTGCTACAGCTAGTCCGTCCCTGGCATACCAAATAAGCCAAAAGTGTTTTCATGACCCTTTTCAAAAAGTCTTATCTATTGTCCACCGTATTAAAAAATAATTTAATTACACAAAGTATTTTAAAAGTTATTTAAAAAAAAATCGATTTTCAGGGGCTTGTATCTTCGTAGGTGGGACCCCTGTATAAATCCTCATATTCTGGGGCACCTTGTATAATAATTTTTACATTTTTCAAAATTAACTTCACTATAGTCTCATATACATATAAATGTAAGTATTCAACCTAATACTTAATCGTAATAGTATCAAAGTATTTTTTTGCGCATGCAAAAAGTAAGTAAGTTACTTTTTCCATTAGTCCCCGAAGTGCAAAAGTCAATTCAAGATATATTTTTCGACTAACAATAGTGACAGATTTTGCTACACTTACCTAATATTCCGAAAAAAGACATTTTTGCACTATACACATTTGAGAAAATAATTATTATTATTACGTATATTCATTATCAATAAGATATTTATTAATTATTTTGATATAGGTACCGGCCATTATAATTTTATTTTTTGTGAGTTTTTTAGTAACAGTTTCTATTTTCTCATACATTTATATTAACAAACTTTTTTCATTTTATTGGATAATATTGAATGGTATTGTACGAAAGCGTATAGAGCGGCCACACGAGATTTTTTTATCCTTGGCACTTTTTTCTGTCAATTTATACATCGTTGACACTTTTTTTCTGTCAATTATACATAATTGACACTTTGGTATCAATACGAATATCTACTATAATTGACAGAAAAAAAGAGTCAACGCTGTATAATTGACAGAAAAAAGTGTCAATTATCTATAATTGACAGAAGAAAGTGTCAACGATGTATAATTGACAGAAAAAAGTGTCAAGGATTAAAAAATCTCATGTGGCCGTTCTATACGCTTTCGAAGTATTGTCCCTTTTATATGTATAAGATGGTCAAACTTTGTAATGACATAATTGATAATGAAGCAGATTTAATAGGTAAACTTATTTGTAGGCTGAACAAATAAACTACGAGTTATAAAAATGAAATTCAGTGCTGAGGGACAAATTCCATATATTTAAAAGATTATGACGTTGTTTGGATAACAATTCCGCAATGCAGTCGAAAAGTTAAACGATATTTGACCGCACGTTTTAATGTGTAGGTGCACAATAAGTGCTTCAGTTTTGTTGTAATCTCTTATGTTCTTCTATGGTTCAGCCTATGCGTAGTATCCTTGTAGTATGCATGTTCCAGTCATCTATGAAGTTGATTATTGGCGTCTAGATGCTTAGACGATACAAGAGCCACGATCCGTGCAGACTGTTATATTTGCAATGTTAATATCTGTGCATTATTTCTTTTAACTGTAAAAGTGCAGGCATCTGTATTCGACTGACGCCTCGGTACGATCGTTAGTGATGAATTTTTGACTAATTACATGGATTGTTCAAGCCATGCGAAACGTAGGTATTAAAACAAATTCATATAGCTAGGCAATACAGGTGTGCCTCATTATTTGTCTTGTGTTTTGACGAGAATTTTCACATGATTTTAATTAATAGTGGGTATAGGTTTTATATGTTTATGAGGAATTAATATAATTAAAAAATAGTACCTATATCTGGGAAAAAATTACACGATTTTTTTCTTCGTAGCCTTGGCTAGACCTTTAAATTTTCTTCTTCTTTACACCAGTTGTCATGTTCAGGCGCCAATTATTGTTTAGAAGAACAAGCACACGGTTGGGTGGCCAAGTATAAAATGCAACGTTGCCATATCATTGTGCCATGTAGGTATTACCGACAATTCAAAATGATAAAATTATTTTTCTCTAACAATATTTCAGAAATTACACATTCTACAGCAACTGTTCCAACAAAATTATGCTGGAACAATTACAGTTTCAATATACCTAAGGTAGAAACCCGAAACACCTATTTGTCTTTTTTTGTATGTTGGTTTATCTGAAAATAAAAATACGTAGTCTACAGTGTGGTCATTTAAGTATGCAACATATTTATGGGACTTTTTTTTGTTAATTGCACAATCAAAATACAGATATTGCCGAAAGTTGATGCATGTTCAATAATCATATTAGGTGCACTTAGAATGGTTGCAAGTTAAACAGCATACAGGGAAGGTAAAAAAAAAATAAAAATTGTACAAGAGTAAAGTATCCTTATTTCAAAAAATTCAGCAAAAGGTTATTGAGAAAAGTTGTTTAGAATTAAAAGCTATGCCTAAATACCAAAACAAAGTCTCCCAAGAAAACAATTTTTAACGTCGATTAATTTCCAGTGTTTTTAAAATAAAAATTTTGCACGTTAAATGAGAGTTTTTTAAATAGATACGTTATCATTACTAATGTTTTATCTTGTTTAGAAGAATTTTTGCGAAATTTAATTTTTTTTTAAATAACAAACATGAAGTTTGTGATTCTCTAAAAAAAAAACAAAAATCTAAGTTAATTTTACAAATATGCTTGAATTCGAACAAAGTTATGCGAAATTGATTTCATTTTGATTGATTTATGAAATTGTTTAGGGTGAATATTAATACATTTTTTTAGGAGAATATTAATGTTTTTCAAAATTTTTTATTTTTTCTTAGGAGGCCATGTCTTGGCATTTAGGCATAACTTTTAATTCTAGACAAGTTTTCTTAATAACATTTTGCTGAATCTTCTGAAATAAGGGTACTTTACTTCTTTTACAATTTTTATATTTTTTGACCTACCCTGTATGCTGTTTGACTTGCAATCATTCTAAGTGCGCCTAATATGATTATCGAACATGCACCCACTTTCGGGAATATTTAATTTGAACTTTCGTTGTGCAATTAATAAAAAAAATCCAATATGTTGCACACTTAAATGACCACATTGTATAATAGCCCAATTAATTTAGAAACTTTTTTTAATGTTATCTTGTATAAATACTTATAATTGTGGTAGAGAGTACTTTTTTTCTACATTCAAAGATATTTAAATAAAAAAATGTTAAATGAAAATGATAGGCAAGGGCAAGTCTTCAATTTTGTTTCCTTCCTCCAAATATTTGCACAACATTATGGAACACCAGACGCCAGGTATATATCAAGTAACTTGGTTCGGTTAATTGCTATGGTTACATCGTTACAAATAAGGCAGATATTTATTTATGTGTGTTTTTAAAATCTTGTTAGCGAAAGTATAGTCTACAATACGTTTGGCATGGCATATTTTCTCATGGAAATTTGATATTGGTGTGAAAAAATTGTCAATCAATCTACCTACCTACCGTGCCGATTTTCGTCTCAGGCGGCTGGTGCTAGGTTGCTATGCACACGGCGTCATAGCAACGCGTGGTAGACGTATTTTCCACCAACGGTCAAAGTTTAAAACATGTTTGACTTGAATTTTTTTTTAAATTGTGTCCGTTTAATTTTATATAGAGGATGATTTTCTTACGAGTATCACCGCGGTTTTCTTAGTTATTTCGCACTTCAATAAAAAACTGAATTTGTAAAAGCCTAAATTCATGACACAGGTGAGTATAGCAAATGTCATCTCAAATTATTATTCAAAAAAATTACCGAGAAAATCGTGGTGGTATTCGTAAAAAATCATCCTGTATGTGAAAATGTGACTCACAAGAAAACATTGAGGAATTCGAGAATTTTTTAATATTCAGGGCGACATTCCGATTCCTTGAATATAAATGTAGGAAATTGCCGAGACTGCTTTGGATATAAAAGGAAATTTAAAAATGTTCGGCAAGTACCTTAGCTTTTTTTAATAAACAAAATTTGTGGTTCGCAACATACATGTTTTTTTAGTTAACCTCACTTTTCTATAAAAAAAAAACAAATGTGATACAAAAAAACGTTATTCTATCCTTTTTTTTGTGATAAGGATAGTAAACTTGTTACCGGTAAATTATTTTTCGTCTAACATAACTTTTTAATTATAAATAGAATAGGTAGCTTTGTTGTATCGATCGGTAAACGTACTGACATTTTCATTTTAAGTATACGGATAGTTAAGTTTGTTTATCTAAAAAATAAGTATATTAGGTATAGACCCTATTTCTCCAACTCAGTTTTTTAAAAAATAACTTTCAAGCCTCAATTATTATTACGAAAAAAATCATTACGTAACCATATAATTGGGGTGTTCTTTAAGAATATAAAAACACTTACTTACTTTCAATCAACTTTCCCCGGCAAAAATCCACACCGACGTCTAGTAGTCGCCGCGCCAAACGTCAAAATAAAACAAATGCCAAACGCACACTGCCTCCGCGCTCGCATGTTATTCGACGCTCGTCGCAGTAGGCCGCAAAACAACCAGCCGCGGCCCGCGTCGGCCAACTACGACGAAGAGGAAACGAAGGGCGCACCGCCGCAGCGGCGGGGAAGGGTGGGGGGAGACACAGGGCGATGGGGGGGGGGGGCCTGCGAGGCCATTCACCGGGGGATTTTCGCACTGTTGGGGTTGGACGGGGTGAAGGTCGTGCCGCCGCCAGCTGAGGCTCCTTGTCGCCGACTTTTGGGAGCGTCCAGAGATATACTAATAAGTCCGCTCACTCGGCCTTGTGTAAACAAACGTTTCCCTCTTGCCCTCTCCCGCTCCCCTCCTCATCGAGCCGATCGATATCTTATAATATAAGACAATGAGCTGTACACAATGTATTAGCTGAGAGCGGTTCGTTCGAATTCTACCGGGTGCGCGCACAATATTACCGCAAAATATTACTGACCGACCGTGACTGTGTTGTATGTAGTAACGCTTTTTACTGCAGTGCGGATGGCTGTAAGACCAGTTCAAAAGACTATATTACCTTTTTTCATTTCCTAAAGACCCTGAAAGGTAAGATATTGAGTTTGAGGTACCTACCTACAAAAATTAAGACATTTTTATGTGACATTTGAATACTTAGGTATTAATTGAAGAATAATATAGATACAATATTAAAATATTGAAAATTTGAAGGTGCCAGCAATGGAAGAATGTCTTAGGGTTCATCGGAGAACATACATTTGCGAATATTTGACCTGAAGAGGCATATAAACCTATAAGAATTTGCAAGGCACATTTTGATGATCAGTCATTAACTTCGTCCGGAAAACGTTTAGTAAAAACTGCTGTCCCCTCGGCTGTCCCATTAAGATTATTGCCAGAAGCTTATGGTAAGACGCATGCTTGTGTAGGTACGTATGCGTAATATTTTGTTCTGTATTGTTTATGTCAATTTAAATATCAAAATATTTACTACAGGATGAATAAGTAGATATGATTAGTTTAACTCTTTGTCGTTAAATATTTATTTGTTATTTATGTTTTTGTCTGCTCTATGTTTTGTTAGGCTTTATTAAAAATGAACGTAAAACATACAAAATTGCATTTTTATTCATGTTCCAACCAAAGTCTACAGATATATATACCTTCTAATTATGTAGATTCTGGTAATAGGTACCTTGTATTTTAATTTAACTATACCTACCAAAAACTAACGGTACACTTACCTACACAAATAATGTTGTACCAAAGTCTACAAATAGGTATACTAATATTTGTAGACTTTGGTAAATAATGGAAAGTCAATATGAACCTGCCCCCGTATAACTAGCTTGACGGCGATTTCGTTTAGTCGCCCTCGTAAATGCGAAAGCGTGCGAGGTGACGCTGATTTACGACCGGTCGCAAAAAATAGTTCGGCTTTTCCGAGAGATCAAAGGAGTGAGCGGACTTTAGTATTTCTAGACTTTTGGTACCGTCCATAGACGGAAGAATTCGACGACGAAGCACGGTCGGACAACCAGCAATTCGCGTAGTTCCGCCTTTCGTTATTTTCGAGATCAAAATTTAATAGGCAGTCCTGTCGGTGAAACAGAAAAAAAACGCCGAATAGAAGAAAGTATTGGCGCCATCGTCTCAGGTCCCTAATGAACTGTGAAGTGACGGTTGACATTCCATTAATCAACCGCGCGTTGTGAAGAATGGATTATTAGTCAAATTCGGCAGCTAGCTTCTTAGGAAGCTTTATTTTTCTTTTTGTATTCAAATAATTTTAAAGTTGTTTTTTTCTACGTAACTGTTACGAGTGTCACGTAACTTTTTGCATTTTAATTCTTAGAAAACGCGTGCCTATGTCTGGAAATCCCACAATGAACACAGAATATGTTCTGCTTACTGATCAGATGTTATTGTGGTGTTGTTGCCAACACTAGAAAGTACACTTCAATTGCCCTATTTAGTGATGTAACCCAAACTTACTAGGAACGATTTCAAAAAAGTTTCAAAAAGCGAGCTAGGACTTTCAGAACGATATCACCGTTTTTTCCATCGGTTATACTGTTATCCAGTCGGTATTTCTTCATACTTGAAGGCAAAGGAGGACCTGAAAACGCTCCTCTCTCGGCTCCTTTCCATTCTAATAAACAGAACGCCGGCCCGAACAAAGAAATGCACTACGGCAGCGCATTCCTTCACGATCTGCCTTCGGTCAGTGGCGCGCCGGTTCAGTCTGGGGGGTCGGTGGGGTCAAGACCCCCGGGGAAGTTTTTTCATTTTTTTTTATATTTTTTACTAAACTACTAAACTGCTGAAAATGCAAATATAGGACTGTAACATTAAACGAGTTGAATTAGTTCCTGTATGAATAAAAACATCTATATGCGTGGTGTTTCAAAATGAAATTATACTACTTTTTACGTTGTTGCAAAGTGGAAACAGATTACCTTATCAAAATTAGTACCGCTACCCGAGAAATTCGTACTTGCTAGCTAATAGTTCCGTTTCCGTTTTAAAATAAAGAGTTTCCGGTAAGTACCATAGCATCCGTTTATTTGAAAAAAAAAACTATAAAATCATGTATGTTTTTTTGCTCTAAGGATCAAGTTTATTTAAAAATATGTATAAATTTTTAATCTATCATTGGTATGGCACTCTGTGAATACCGGCTAACCGTGCATTTATTTTATTGGTTATTATAAGCTTGAAAAAATTGTATCATAATGAATCTGATTATAGTGGGTACCAATAATGGTACTCACAGTAATTCCCAAAAATATTCATAGAGAATATTTCAAAACAATAATATTCATATTTAGCCATCTATGTAAGTAGAAAAAATGAACTACAATTCGTAATAAATAATACCTACCTAGGTCTGATAAGTTATAAATTAATTTATCAATGTTGTCCAAGATATAATTTAAAAATCGTAAACAATACTTACCGTTGGTGGAATAGTTATACGCCAGTCCCCTTCACTAAGTTTTCATTCAGAATGTTTCCATGAATGAACGGTGAGCTATTTTTAGATATCGGGGCGGATCAAAAGTCTCGGTACAGCAGCTTTTTTTTCTCATAGGGTGTTTGCAGTATTTAGGAAAAATGTATGTACAGGGTATACTCAAAGTTTTCTTCGTTTAAGATTGGTATGGAAATTTTAGTTTTTTTAAGAAAGCCCTGTATGTGTTGTGTTAATGAGATATTAGAAATAATTCAGTTTAAAGAAGCGTGATTTTGTAGTTATCCTTGAAAAAATTAGTTCGAGTAAGTTCAACTTTTTATGACTCATGTGGAAGTTTATTGCCCAGGACTCTGGCCGAGGCAAATAAACCACCCGAGTCATAAAATGAACTTCAGTGCCGAGGTACATATTATATTTTTCTTGAAATCGGGGAAAAATGTTTTATTAGGCTGCGCGCGGCGTTGCTTGACTTTGACGATCGCTCCACCTAGGTCAAGTATGACGAGGCACGGCGCTTCCCAACAGAAAATCCAAACTGCTGCCTGCTGTGCAGCCTTCATGAAAAATAGCTTGATATCCAAACCTATTGAAATATTTGTACTGAAAGATTGCGCTGCTATAGGATTAATTTCGCAATGTGTACGAAAAGTTAAATGGGCCTTTATTGGCCGGGTTTTGAATATTTGGTCACTTTTGACGGGCGATGGCCAAAAAATGAAGACAGAGGATGCTGTCAAATTTGGTTAAAAAAAAATTCATTTTTCCTTTAATAAAAGTAATAAAATCTAAACTTTTTAATGAAAGTATAGCATAGAATGCATCGTGATTATTACTATATACTGTTGCTCTCTAAAAGGCACACCTTGGACTTATTATATTGAGTCATACTCAGGGTCACGTGAAGTGTTGTTTTTCTTTCTGAAATAAAAATTACAATATTCTACTTCAAAATATTTTTATTTCCATATTATAACCTACATTATATCACAGCAGTAGTTGTTGCTCTTATTGTTATAATCGTCGAATATTTATTTCTTACATGCTAAGTACGATTGGTATTTTTTTAATTGCACAGATTGACTAAATATGTTAAGTACAACTACTACACTGCAACAATTTATACAAAAATTAAATTAAGAATACTAAAAGGAACTAAAACAAATAAAATCTCTCGCGTCAGTATTGGCAGTAGTACTAAGTACTTCATCATCAAACTTAGGTATTTTCTTTTTAAAAATTAAAACTACCTATTTAAAGTAAGTATAAGGAATCTGGGTAGGTACCTACATAATAACTTAAATGGCTTCTATCTAATTAACAATTTATTTAAAACTACCCAAGACCGACGTCCAGCGTCATCATGACCAGAAAACCAAGAATGGATCCCCAGGTTGCCAACTTTCCATTTCCACTGAAACAAAATGTAGAAATGTAATTTCGTCGCCACAGAAATAAAATGTAAATAAGAGCTAGATAGGACGTCACATAAATTGAAAATTGATGATCTTCGGCGCTAGCAAGCCATTAGATAATAAATTCTCGATAGCATTTTATTATTTGTCCCCATGCCGATATGTTGTTATGGAAACCACGGTGGTCCGAAATAAGGTATCAAGTTCATCGCACCGACCAGCTTTCGTCATTCACGATAGGTACTCGAGAAATGATCACTTTCGGAGTTCCCCAAGGTTCTCACCTTGGACCTGTAAGTTACCATCACTATAACGTCATTTCCCGTCTTGCGACACCCGCATTTTATGTTCTTTTTATTACAGTTAGACTCTAGCACGTGCCAGTCAACTTTAACCTAATCGTATGCATTCTTTAAATGCCGGAGCGCTTTCACGTAGGGTTTCTAAGCGATGTGCTAAACCGCGAGTAAACATCATTTGGTTAGAACGAAGTTAGGTGAATACGACCGTGGGGTAACAAATTCCGAGAAAAGTTATTTCCACCAAGAACTAACTCTTCATTATTTGCTGTCGTATTCAAATCAGATCGTCGTTTTCGGGCATGAGCAATAACATCTGCATAAGCCACTTCCACATACCATAATGAAGGTAGGCATAAACATAAAGTTATCATACATGTTTTGTTGGAAAGACTCCTGTTTACTAGTTTTGCTGCGAAACAATAAGCCGACATTTTACGAGAGGTAATGGTCGTTTTAAAGCAAATTTCAACGACCAAAGAATATTACTTGCGGCGTGTTATTTTTAATTGTCCTTCCGAGAAACGCCGGCTAGTAAACAAACAACGTAAAACAAACTTTTTTTCATCGAAAGGTGCCGGACTCGAAATATCTGCGGGAGGAAACTATACGCTTTCTTCCCTTATAATACTATTATCACAGACAAATATAGCTTCATATTATGTCTGTGCTATTATGTAGCCCACCGCTTAAAAAATGTGAAATAACGTTCTCGCTTCTAAGAACGCGGAGAAAAGAGGAAACACAAATATTTGTTGTCGTGCCTCGCGGTGTCGTTGACGTCTTCGTATGGCATTAAGCCACTTTTCTTGAATGAAACTCAAACTGTGAAGGAGATAAGATAAGGACGAGGTTAAGTTCACAAGAAAAATACCGGCAGTCTGTCCCCGCTAAAGATTTCGTTGCGTAACGACGAAATGTATTCGAGAGGAGAAACTCACGATATCAGATCTTGGTGTTTTATGCTTACTTGGTGTTCGCTTCGGGAATAATGTCATCCATAACTACATATATCATAGCACCGGCTGCAAACGAAAGGGCGTATGGTAGGGCTGGTTGGGCGAGTCCTATCGCTATTGCTCCAAGAACTCCGAAAACTGGCTCTACCATTCCGCTAAGTTGACCATACCTGAAAAGAAAGAATATTTTTGAAAAAAAAAAAACAACAACATAATTATTACGTTCATGCGCTTTTTAGAGAGATTCTTCAGAAAGTAGACAACTATTTCTATTTCTAAAAGAAATAACGAATCATTAACGCAAGTAAAACATGACGAAAAGGCAGGAGTAATTATCATTATCGACATCGCAGTCGTCTGTGCGTGTCTATGAGAAACGGGCACGCTCGCTTCATTTGTTTGAAATCTGAAATCGACAGTTTTTTTTGTCCAAAGCCTACTTATTGTGTAAATTCTTTTTTTTTTCCAATGAATAATAATGAATTTTTCCAAGTAGAAAAAGCGGTATTGCGATTTGTAATTATAAGCCGATTGATTTGAGGTTTCCAGTGGAAAACCAGATGCTTATTAAGAAAGTTGCAGGTAATGTGGTTTTTTAACAAGATAAAAATAATGTAATGTTTTTTTGTAATGTTATTATATTGAAATAACCATGTTAAAAGGGGATTGAAAGTGTGGCTTATTGATATTGATGGAAACGCATTGAAATGGGAGATAAAAAAAGAAAATGTAATCCGCCATCTTGAGGCGGCGGCCATATTGAATTTAGTGTGATGTCATTAACTTTATCGTTTTCAACTCTTCAAGCCTTTTCATTTGATACCCATATTAATGGGGTTGACAAAAAATACATCATCCGCCATCTTGTGGCAACGGCCATTATAAGAGTATTACAATATTGAGTATTGCATATTGTATTGTCACCAGAGCTAAAGGTGAATGCAAAATTTCAGCAAATTTGTCAATCGAATGCCAAGAAATGGTTCTAATTCAGCTTGCAAGATTCGACTCACACATACATACATGTAATAATGGATATAACTTTTTAAATACACTTTGTATAAAAAATGTTTTAGACAAGAGTTTTTCAGTTTATCTATCTGAATATTTTGGTGACCTTGAATTTTTTTTGCAAAAATGTCAAAATACGTACTTAATAACGAAGCAACCGCTTCATTTAGACATATAGTCTGTTATATCTTTTTGAACTGTCTTTTCACAAGCATTTCAATGCTGCAATAAAAAAATATGGGTTCCCTTTGGAAAAAATGAGATTTTTCAATTTTTCGATGTTGACATTGGGAATTTTTTCCCGAATACCCTGTACAATATTTTGAAATGGCATACAGACCATTTAATAAAGTTGACTTTCGCCTACGACAGTCCAAAATTTCAGTTTTCCAGATTCATAAATTTCAAAGTTATCATCACTATGGTCGATGGCTGCAACACTCAAATAAATAAAAAATTTGCGAATATCTCGAAAAGGGTTAGGAATAGGGTACACATTATATTCAGAAAAAAGATTTGGAATTTAATAGGGAACCAAATGGTGTAATAATATATAGGGTGTTCTATTTGAAATAACAAAGTTGCTATCGACTTCCGGTATAACCGGAAGTGATCGGAAGTTGAAAATATTTTAGAAAGAAAGTTTACGGCCTCTTATATAAGTAACCAAAATTTCAAATAAAAATTCGCACTCTTTCCCCGTAAACTTCGTGAATCACCCTGTATACTTACTAACAGGGCAAGTTAAAAGCTTTTAAAAAATAAATAAATTCGAGAAGGTAGGATGCGGAGTTTCTTCAAAGAACGAAGATAACGTCGGCTCACTCATCTATTAGAAATAATTAATATACAGAGGAACCCATATCGACGTAAAGGGTTCAAAATCGAATTTTCGACCAGGTAATCGAATTCGAACCGCTGTCGGGAGCATTCGCCATAAACTAAAAGCCGAGAGCCTCCCCCCACCCCGAAAATCGTTTGCAGCAGCCCGGCCCGACGCCTGTGACCGCATTCCTCGCCGCTGTATACAGAGGAACAAACGCTAAAGAAATTTCCGCCAATGGTCCGCAAAACTTAACATGTTTATATTATAACATTCTAACCCACCAAAAACTACTCAGGGTTGGACAAATTAGTTACAATATTATTCACATTTTTTTCTACAAACACAAATCTAGAGCCTGCACCTAAAAACACCAGCTCTTTAACAAGATCTATTTTTACTCTAGGACTTTTAAATCCAGTCGGAAAATAGAATCGGGACTCCAAGCTCGAAATAGAACAAATATTTACAGGCCGGGCATGCCGGTGGTCTATTTGTGATTTTTTTGAACTCTTTCCGCATTGCACCGGCTAAAGTTTTGGAAGATGCACGGAGTGGGGACGTTTAGGATTCGTATTAAATCTGACTTATGGCCCGGCAAAAAAAAATCCCAAAATCGTGCGTTAATCTTTTTTCGGCGCCCTTTGTTATTCTCTCACACCAATCACCGACCGACCTGTTCGGTAATACCGCAAACGTGCAGTTAGCAGCTTCTAATAATAGACCACGCAACAAATTAGCTCTGAAAGTTACAATTAAGTCACGTTTGAAATAATTGAAATACCGAACAGTAATATCGTGTTTCCACCACTCCGTGTGCACTTGCCTCAGTCCAAATGTCAGCCACGCAAGGATCTGCGTTTTTCAGACGTAGGTTAGGTATACAGGGCTGCGCAATACCAAACTGTTACGTTTTACAACCGTATAAAAATCCTCAAGATCTAAGGAAGTTAGCTTGTTTTGATCGGAACACCCTGTACGCGATAACCTTTCACAAATTCAATTAACAAATACCAACATAACACGTTAAATTTTTTTGAGAGCGTTAGTTACAATAATGACTCGAGGGCAACAATGTGGATATTGGTAAACACAATAACAATTCACTAGAGATGGTTTAAGAATGTTGTTGTTATTTCGTTCCTCAAAGGCTTTACGAAACAGTTCAAGTACCCCAGCATGGGCATGGTCGATATAAATATGTATTTTAGATCGAAATTCGCGTTTTTCAACTACATAATAAGATTGCGCATTTTGCATGCAAGAATGCGACATGAATTGCAACAATAACAATATCTGTTTACCGGGCGTTATTTTTAGAAGCGAGCATTAGGAAATTCTAGGAAAAACCTGCCGTGTGGGCATAATAAGACAAGTTTCGAAGGGTACTTTTATGTTTAGGAGTAAAAGTGTTGGTCTCAGTCCTTTGAAAACAAGAAAAATACACTTGAAAATCTACAAATTCTAGGCAATCGAGTTTTACGATCATCATTTCCTAATGGCAGCTCCTCCAACATGTGTATTTTATTGGCATCGATCGGGTAATGTGGCTCTTAAAATTCCCTAGTTCTATAAATAGTGCTTCCTTCCTGTTTCACAGTTTTAGCTCTGTGCATTCGCAACGTACGTACATACGTTCGGTGCGCATACAGAAAAGAATCGTTATCCACTTCCTGTGAGACTGGCCGATAAGGTATCTTTTTGGTGCTCGGCCTTTTCAAGTCATTTCATTCACACATTCTGCGTGTTTTCTATATATTATTCAATCCGCCGTTTCAGTACAGTCAGTCAGTCTTAGAATCTACAACTCCTTGACTTCCTGATTAAAGTGTGAACTTACCACAAACTCCTCCACGTGGAAAATCCCGCAGCGTGCAGCGGGAGGCTAACGGCGAGTCCTTCTGGAAAGTTCTGGATGCCTATCCCGATGGCCAGGCTCCTATAACAAGAGAGAACTTTTCAATGGAAAGGCGGTTGGTTCTAAAGAACAAACTTTGTACGGTGTTTGCGTT
Organism: Pseudeuparius sepicola; assembly: GCA_963920635.1. Taxonomy (NCBI): domain Eukaryota; kingdom Metazoa; phylum Arthropoda; class Insecta; order Coleoptera; family Anthribidae; genus Pseudeuparius; species Pseudeuparius sepicola. The sequence goes on from OY987302.1 coordinate 63,673,213, forward strand.
GTACTGCGCGTGAGTGCGGAAGTTTTAATTTAAAGAACACCCACGCGAAAAATAAAGTCACATTTTTTATTGTAGCTCGCGAAATATTGCAGCTACAATAAAAAACGACACACCGTTGAATTAGCAGGAGAATTCAACGCCCGCCAATATAAACCAATGAAGTGGCATAATATTAACCAATCACAAACGCGCAATTTTGAATTACAAATGGTTTCTAGATGGAAAAACTGTATGACAGCACCTGTCAGCAGTTTTTTCGAGTTTACCCGCGGCAAAACTTGACAGCTGTTATCGTTATAATAGGTAGTATGTTTTGTAAGCTATGTGTATGCAGAATAATCTGTTACTCATGAAATAGTCTTGTCAAATACCATTCAGGCATCTAATTTTTCCTGTGAAAAAAGTCCAAAAAACACAATGCTAAGTAATATTTTTTTAACAAAAAGCATTCATGCAGGTGCAAAAATCCTCGTCTTCGACTCGGATTTTTGTTGCCACCAGCACTCATGCTTCTTGTTAAAATATTACTTAGCAACGTGTTTTTTTCTCTTTTTTTTCGGAAAAATTAGATGCCCTTATGATATTACTTACGAAAATTCCATACCTACCTTTTTTGACCAATCAGAGGCTCGTTTTTTGCTTCGTTGTCATGGCAACTCAAAAAATTTCCGGAAATATTCTCACTTGCTCTAGGCAGCAGGAGGTGATTACAGCGGAAATTTTTTGACAGATGTCATTATTATAATATGACATTGTAACATACTCAACAAAAATTTTGATAATAATTTCGTTTAATTTACGTGCAGGTATGGAATTTTCTTACCGAATCCCCCACGTTCTTGAATTAATATCCGGAAATTTTTCTCCAACACGATTTTTTAAGAAAATTCGTGTACTCGAAAAATTCAAGCACTAGGACGATTACTAATGATAATACCTACCACTAGTGGTATTATCGTATGTAATATCAAAAGTGCCGGAAATTTCTCAAGTGCTATTTTGTCCATTAGCAAAACCACTCGTACAAATTGGGCTTTTTTTTCAGAGATCTCTTGATCGCTTGAAAATAAAATTATTTAGAAAAATTTCCAGCACGAGTGATATTTGTCGAGATTATTTCACGAATACGATTTAATAATTTCTGTATTAATTTTTTCTATGTTTATATTTCCAAAACGACTCATTTTGAACCAGTTTATTGACAGCTTCGACTGTAGCGTCATTCGAGTAAACAAACATGACACTTGGATATCCAAGGCAAATGCGATTATACCTACAACCTGTTAGCGTTGGTTTATTTTCTGAATGTTTGTCATAAATTTAAACGGAGAGGGAGGTCTAATAACAACAATTTAGCAATGTAAAAGTGATATAAATTCATTGATACAATGCTTAATAATACCGCAACATAATTTATAAGCTGCATAATTTAGAACAGTGTTGTAAAACACACTAATTTTAAGAAGTACGTGTTTGTATCGAACAGATTCGCGGTTGCTAAGCAACGAAGTGATAATTGCAAAAGTGGTATTACCGCTTTGCTTTTGCCTAAGTGCAATTATCGCTAGCAGAGGCATATGATTGGTTGGATTTTTTATGAAAGGAGCTACCTTATTGGATGCAAGCAGTATGAGGGAAATAATCGCTGAAATCCTACTCTCTTAGTTACGTTCTAATTACTCCAAACCAATATTGTGGCAGCTAAAACTGATAACCCGATAACTTCTTCACATTATTACCAAATTATTTAATATAGGTCTAGAAGATATGTTTTCAGTTTACACATTGATCGTTGAATATCTATTAACACAAAAAACATATTCAGAACCGAAAGCTCAACCTAAATGACAGCTGTCAAATGGACTTTAACTTTTAAGCATTACATTTTCGAAGAGGGGAAATATTTTATAATTTTATTCCTAAGAAGTTGGGTTGAAAATTATGGCTACATATACACTGAATAATTATTAAACTGTTTGCAGTTATTAAATTATCTTTTTAAATACAACTCGTGGTATGCCTAATAATAGATCATTCTTTTCCTTAATTTATCATTCATTATAATCCCACTGCTAAGAAAATACCACTCGTGGTATTTCCAACTTTGGGATTATAATTCGTAAAATTAACGAAAGGTATTATCGTTAATTGTTATATTACCCTAAAAATTTTCTTATGAACGCATATAACTTCTGTGGGAACCAGCTCTTTATTTTCGTTCACTTCGGTTGTTCACACCAAGTCTATTAGTCGGTCTAAGTAGGCGAGTCGAATTTCTGCAAGTCGAGGTGTATAAGCTTTTACAGTTCCGTTCCCCGAATTTGACATAGTAGCTGTCGCCGTTGGACCGTTCGTCGAACTTTCAAACGGCACCGCATACGCAAAGGTTTTGTTATAACTACACTTTTCTCATTTTTCCCGCAAATTTTACGAACTGCAGATGCAAAATATGTGGAGACATTACTGATTCTAATGTCCACGAACAATCCATGCATACGTGTGTGAAAATATGCGACAGGATGTAGTAGGCTAGCGGGGTCGTTGTGTTTCATTGTTTTCTTATTCTTCTGGTGACATAAGAGTCACGTATGGCTACGGCCCGGAGCGAGGGCCCCGGCACACCTCCCTGAGGAACTCCCAGACTTTCTGTAGCCGATCATCCAGGTCTAACAGCTTTTCTTTGTAAGCCGATAAGAAAGATATGAAAGACATTTGTCAGTTGGCGCCTGAAGCGGAAGCCAGGTGATTGTTTAAGGGGTTTTTTACACCGCAAATCCACGTTCTGTAGATTAGAATTCGACGGGAAAAACACTTTAATGGCTTTTCGCTGTGCATTTTTTACGCATGGTAATAACTCTGGCAACGCCGCATAGCTTTCCATACGCATTTGATTTATTAATTATAGTGCCAGTTTGACTACGCGAAGCACAAACAGACTTTTATGACACCGGCGGCAACTATGTTGCTTTGACGGCTTTTACTACACCGAAGTTGTGCCTATGTGCAGGTTTAAATGGCGCGTTTATGTAGAATGTTTACTATAAATAGTCGAAGTAGCAATCGTGGAAAAAAATTTACAGGGAATTCCCCAAAGGTGTGGTTTCACTGTATCTTGTACTTCTCGAGGCACTGCGTCGATTGTCGCGAGATACAAAGCCGTAGCTCCAACCGTTTTGGCCGCGAATGGCGTTCAAGGTCAAATCGAGCTCAAAAACTTAACTTCAGTTTTTTTTCGTTGTATTTCCAGATGTGTGTAGGTTAAGTTATATCCATTAAACGAGAATTTTTCCAAAATCTACCAATGTTAACTTCACACCAATTCATACGTCAAAGATAAAATTTAATTAAATAGTTTTGTAGCATCTTCCAATTGAGAATTATTGTGGTTTTGCCATAAACTCGTGATTTGAATTTTAAAATACAATTACGATGCAATAAAAAAATACCTGAATAGTCATTAAATAGTTTTAGTAATACGAATTTTAGTATTACATCAGCTTGCCACATGTAAGTAACATTTTTTTGTTGCGTGCTTTTTAAATCTATTTGACTCCAAAATCGATTAATAACATTATTACTTTGTAATTAATTTTATTTGCAATTAGCAATTTATGTAGAACATCCCGTGCATACCAAGCCTTGCTTCAACCTTAATAACCTATCTCCTGTTACAAAATGTATCAAATGGCATTGCATTCCTGCCTAGCTACACATGAGATAATTGTAACCGTACTTATATACCAGTTTTATAAGATAAAAACTTTTTGACATATCTTAATTTGTATAATTTTCTTATGAAAAACGTTTTCGCAACAAGATTTTAGTGACCGGCCGAAAACAGGCAAAATCCAGATTGAACCAGTAGGTTCCCCGTGAAGAATGAAAGTTGATGGAATATATCAGACCTTAGAGTGCGTCTTCTTCGTAAAGATCAAGCAGTGAATCTGAGTTAAAAATTATACTTATTTATTTTTAGTCTTAGTGTTCTAAGTGAGAGTTTAGAATAACAACAACTGCGCAGTAGTGTGATCACATAATTGGGTAAGCTTTTCCATGAACAAAGCTGTAAAAATTAAAGTATGTTCATTTTATTTTGTAAAAATTCTCAATCCATTTAAAATTGTAACAGAATAAAATGGACACGCCGTACAAACACACCTCTTTGCAAATTCTATTTAAGCCCAACAATACCCCGCTTTACAATTTAATTCCCATCAAAACAAAAATTATACCTGTCCTTTTACACTAGATTAGATAAACCTTGATAATTATTTCTTAATAAAATAATTGTTCCACGCCAAGAATAAGTTCGGCATTCGTTTTGTAGTATCATGGCACACCACATCGATTTTGAGGTTAAAACAAACGAAAATTTGCCGAAAAACAAATATGTGAGATGTCTAAAAACGAACATTCTTACGATAGCAACGGTTGTTGGTGTAGTATTTGGTGTTGTTTTGGGAATTATATTAAGAAATGTGAAGGATGATTGGAGCGCTCGAGAAATAATGTATATTGGATACCCAGGTAAAATAATCAAATATTTTGTTTACTTATTGCCAATTTTCAATTTTAGGCGACCTATTTTTACATATGCTAAAATCATTAATTCTGCCATTAATAATATCGTCACTAGTGTCTGCTATAGCTAGCTTAGACCTATCATTATCTGGAAAAATAGCTGCAAGGACGATAGCCTTTTATTTGACTACAACTTTCGCAGCTGTCGTGTTAGGAATGATAATGGTTATGACAATCAAACCTGGTTAGTTTGAGAAATACATATACATATTTTCCTTCAAAATATATCATAATATATTGGTTATAGGAGTTGGAAAAAACATTGATGATACTTCCACAACAGATCACAGCTCTAGAAATTTGACTACAGTTGACACCTTACTAGATCTAGTGAAGTAAGTAAAAAATGTGAAGTTACGCCACTGACTATAGGTGCACAGGTGTCTTAGCCATAACAGAATGGTTAATAATGTCCATAAATTATAAAAATAAAAAAATAAATGAATAAAATTCGACGAGATTAATTAAGAACATTCCATTCACAATATGAATATTTAGTAGATTCGGAGAAATTACAAAAAGTTGAACCAAAAAATAAAATTACCAACTAAAAATTATCACACAAAAATGCAAAGATTTATTTTCAGTGTTTTATGATTTATTGGCGAACATTATTATATTTTTCCTTATGAGTCATTATTTAACATTTACACAACATGATTTTTATTTATAGAAATATGTTTCCACCAAACCTCCTAGAAGCCTGCATATTTCAAGTGAGTAAAAATATTTTTCCACAAAAAATATTATGAATTATTCATTTCTTCTTTTATAGTACCGTACAGTACTGACACCTAGAGATGACGAAGACGTTGATATCTACAATTTTACAATATCAACCGAAACAATCCAATCGATGAACATATTGGGCCTGGTAGTAGCATCTGCGGTCATAGGTATCGCACTTGCACAACTGGGAGAAGAAACAAAAACTCTGGCCAACTTTTTCCACAACCTGATGGCACTCATGATGAAAATAACAACGTGGGTCATAACACTCTCACCGCTGGGCATAATGTTTTTGGTGACCGCCGAGATTTTACAAATGGAAGATATGGCAACCGTCATGGAATCGCTTGGACTGTATTTTGCGACCGTCCTAGCAGGATTGATGGTGCAGGGATTAGTGGTACTGCCCCTGATATATCTAATAATGACACGAAAAAATCCTATAGTATTCATAACAAATTTAGGACAGGCGCTTGCTACCGCTTTTGGTACCGCATCGAGGTGAGACGATCGTTTAAAATACACTTGCAACAATGCATACATCATTAGAAAGCGTACTTTTTCCAAAAGATCATAGATCACACACATTCCTGACACGAAATTTTTTTTAGTTCTGCCACCTTACCATTAACGATAAAGTGCCTCGAAGAAAAACTCGGCGTTGATCCTAGAGTTGCTAGATTTGCTCTACCCATCGGTGCCACCATAAACATGGACGGTACCGCCCTATACGAAGCTGTTGCTGCTATTTTTATAGCACAAGTGGGTAATTTCTCATTATCGCCAAACTTTTGCTACACAATTCATTCGAATTTAGGTAAGAGGAGTTGACTTGGACATAGGAAAGTTGATCGCTATTAGTATAACCGCGACTGCAGCTGCCATCGGCGCAGCTGGCATACCCCAAGCTGGATTGGTCACCATGGTAATGGTCTTGGATACTGTGGGCCTACCGGCTTCTGACGTAGCGTTGATATTGGCTGTTGATTGGTTGTTGTAAGTTACATTTGCGATTATTTTATTGAACGTATATATAAAGAAAAAATGTGTTGTTTTTCAGAGACAGGTTTAGGACAGCTATAAATGTACTGGGTGACGCTTTTGGTGCCGCAATAGTAAACCATAGAAGTTTGAAGGAATTGCAAGAAATGAACATATCTTCTGAAACACCGACAGAAGAAGCTGAAAAAATCGAAATATATTGAGTGTAGTGTGGTTTTAGACACTTGAAAGCAACAAGTTAAATATCTATTATATACACTGCGTATTCTGTGATGTACGATAACGATAAAATAAAAACTAATTTTTCTAAAATTACTCTCTTTTATTGCAGTTAATCCTAATATGGTTTCACGTCCTTAATCTACGAGAATACTTTAATCCTATCCTAGTTACAGGCTTCACATTCTAAGAGGTTTCCCAAGGTAGTATGTAATGTAATAAGAATGAAGGAATTACGTAACATCCAATCAAATTTTGCACTTTTTTTATTAGTATTGAACCGTACACCTGCATTCTTGCCAATACTTACACGTTATAAAATGACAATAAAATATTAAATGGTTAGTTTTTCAAAGAGACTAAGAATCCATAGGCGTATATTTCTAGAATTTATAAAAAGTTTCTGTTTGGTTTTCAAAACTTTTCTTGAAAACTTAAGGAGACATTCCTGCAATCCCTGGCCTATGTCCACTATTATACAGGATGCTTTATAACAGATTTCAAATGCAAGAAAGAACTAAAATTTCTTTCCAAAAATTCCAAAGTTTTGATACCCCGCCGTCCATGATGTGAATGCGGTTTCCAAATAAAATAAACTCTAAACATTTGCATACAATGTATAAGTACGCAACAGAGCTCTATTGTACTTTTTTCTTTACTTTTGGTTTGTTTTATATTTTATACTTCTGCCGCGTGCAACTTACGGAAACTCTACGGAAACTTTATTATCAGGGTATCAGAACCTGGCGGTGGTAGTTTAATTTGAAGCTAAATCAGCTTCGCTGGAAGTTAACGAATCCTCTGCTGCCCTGTTAATTTGGAAACCTCGAAGCTAATGTTGGGGAAAACCCATGGGAAAATAAACTCGCGCGGGAAGCTTTTGGAAAATGTTTGTAGCAGAACAGCAGGAAATACGAGAGGTCACAGCTTCAAATCTTTATGTACGGGGGTCAAAAGATGGCGATAATAAGTAGAGCTAATACTGTTTCGAAATTGGTAATTGATTTTGGCAATTAAGCTTCAGTTTATTTAGGGGGATAAGTTTTCAACCACGCCTTGCAAAGAGTTATGTATGGCTTAATTAAGCTTCAGTATCATTTGAATGGTCCCTGTATAACGGGGCAAACTTTAATTTTAAACTTTTAAATTTGTTTTAAATCGTTTTAATTTATTTTATGGGCTGCAATGGCAAGCTTCGAAATTCCGCTGGAAACGCTTTTCCAGCTTCACCTAATAGGAGAACATGAAACCCTACAGATATATATCAGCTTCTACCTTAAAATCAATACATATCCCCTTGAAGCTATTCTAATATCTTCACCCCCGACATTAAGTCATTATTATTACCGTCGCATTGAAGCCGCAAGCTTCGGGCGGTCGCAGAGGAAAGGAAAAAGGTTCAGTGGAAAGCTTTGGCGAAAGCACGAAGGCAGGAGGGTAGAAACGGGGGGAGTTGTGGGAGTTTTGGTGTAGGTTAGGGAGAAGGTCCGAAGGGTTGAATCTGGGGAAGCTTGGGAAGTTGCGGGAAACTCCCTGGGAGTTTTCGGAGTAGGAGAGTAGGAGGGCGTGAGGGTAAAGGTTACGTGAGGAGAGGTTTTGAGTGAACTTTGTAACGAAGTTACTAATTTCCCGTTTTAATTTTTATTTTAACACCCACTTATTTCCTCGCCGCGCTATTTTTAGCGGCCGGCTATCCACCGTGGTAGTTTTTTATGTCCACACCGATGACTTTTTCTACATAGTAGGCCGACATTCCAGTTTTATTGCATTTAATTTAAGCCTGGTTTTGATTAGTTTCCGGCTTTCCGCCGCCGAATAATGGATGCTTATGTTACCATAAGGGTTGTGGGATACCGAAAAGGGGTAGAACCGGGTTACTAATTCAAATTGCAGCTAGAGCCGCCGTTCTTTTTGGAAGCCCGGGTATATTGGACATGCCCGAGCCAGAGAGACCACCGTCCGAGCCCTATGGGGAATGCAACTACCCCTAACGGCCACTCTAGCCCCCGGCAGCCGTTTTCGCTACCGGAAGAGTGGGGACGGTCACCCGATTCATCGCCGCAGCCCCGGCCAATGGGCGGCCAGCACACTCGCCGATGGTGGCGCCGCCACACGATATAAATAGGCTGCGGCTGCCACGGAGGCTCTCCTTCATCCGATACCAATCTTGGTGAGTATTAGTAGGTTGTTCCGCCCTAGCCTGACCTTTCCTAGAACCTACCCTAAACCCGAAGTTGGGAGAACGAGCCTTTCTTTGACCAACTTCAACTTTCCGTCTAAACAAAATACCCTAGAGCTAGTGATTCAGTGAATAGGATAGGATTAACCTTTAAAAACTTTGATTTTCTTTTGATAAAGTAACATCGCACGTTTCCTAATTTTTTTTTAACCGTTAGTTTCTGAGCTTGCTTTCCGCATGAAACATACACCGCGTCTGAATCACAAAAAGAAACCCGCTTACATAAGTATTCTTTTCTTTGCTTACAGATTCGTGGACCACTCTGGGCCGGCCGTCTTAATTTCCTTTTGTTTTGTAAATATCCTTAAGAAATCCTATGTAAACAAATAATATACCGTGTAAAACTTTTAAATATTTTACTTACACCCTACCCTCGATACACCATTGAACTTTGGAAATTATTTTCTCTGACTGAAAGTTATCTGAGCACAGCGGAGCATACCGCTCTAAAAAACTGGCGCCTGAGCATCCGTTTCACCGGAGGTCCGATTTTTCCTTTCTTAACGAAAAGAGGCTATGAGGAAGTCCACCGGTGGGTATTAAAAAGGGAAAATCGGACGTGAACGCAAAAAGCACTATAACTTTAAGTTGATTATAAAGTTGTACGTTACGTATGGGAAATTAGGAAGTTATCTAAATTTTGTAGAAAGAAAGTAGCGAGTTACAAGTTAGAGCTAAATTTTTGCCAATTATTAATATTTATGAAATTTCTGCAAATTTTAAAAACTTATCACTAGCTTTATCATTGTATTAACTTTTTATTACTAATTACCGCTAAGAATAGGTATGTTTCAAAAGAAAATGATATTAAGGCTTTAAAATTCTGTTATATTTGCTGAAAAGTTGATGTACCGTCTAGCATTTAGGGAATAAATTTAGTTAAATTACGTTTTCCAGTTCCAAATTGACAGTCAAAATATTTTACGTATCTAAACAAAATTCTCGACTTTTATGGAACAAATAATTATTACCTTTAAGCTGAAATTTTTAATGCACGACATCCGGAAAAAATGTTCATAACTCGACTACGAGTAGGATTTTAGTAAACTTTAAAAATACAGGTTCAGTTTTAAATAATTTTTAAAAATTTCACAACCCTTGGAGAAATACTGAAGAAGTGCGTTATAATGTTTGTTTAGACGTGACACAACATGAAGAATTCAGTATTTTCCAAATTAGCAGAAGAATAAACGTTATGTCGCACTTCTTCAGTATTTTTCCAAGGGTTGTGAGGCTTTTTAAAATTATAAGTTAATAGAATGATAAAGCTAGTGTTATAAAATGGTTTTTACGAAGTTACGAGTATTTGAAATTTTCAGAAATTTCATAAATATTGACAAAAAACTAAATCTTTTACTAGAAAACATATTTGGCATTGGGTAAAAAAGAAACAACTTTTTCAAGTAAAACTTTTTGATATTTAATTAAATAACCCCATTTTTGGCGATATATTCTTCTAAATGTCATTTTTGACTGATACCGAAAGTCACATGACCACGTTTGAGTGGGTCATTTTCCATCTTTTTTCAAGCAAAAGGTAACGCCAAAATTAAAATTCAAAATAAAAACATTAATTAAAAATTTCCCCTCTATGGTGACGAGTTTTTTGGAAGAAAGTAGTTAAATAACTAAAAAATAATAAATAATATCATAATATTATAGTATAAAGAATATAAAAAAACATTTTGTGGTAATAATTAATTGCAGAATTGTAAAATACTTTAAATTTCCCCTTTAATCTTAACTCGCACAAGGTAGCTTATTTTCAATAAAGGTAACTTAAGCTACTTGAAGTAACCTAAGCTACTGTAGGTAACTTACTCGACTTTTAGTAACTTAGTTACCATCAGTGCCTGGTAGCTATTTTATGTAGCTAGCTACTTCTAAAAAGTACATTATGAATTAATACCGGGGGAAATGATTTAAGGTACAGTTATAAGCTACCAGAATAAAAAAGTAGCTGGAATAGGTAAGTTATTTTGAAAAAAATGTAGCTAAACTAGTAGCTTAGTTACCAAGTAGCTAGCTACTGTCCGGCTTTGATTGTAACTATTTCTATTATAGAGTTGTATTAAGCAAATGTTTTTGAAGTGATAATATTACTGAACATACAACACTACAATTGAGACGTTTATCTAAACTTGGCATATCCAATGTGCAGTTTGAAAAATAAAATCCAAAAATACGATTCGTAGAAAAAAGATGTGCCACTGTTTTGAGGTTATTTCAGTAACAGATTTATGTTAGTTTAGGTTAAGGTTATGTCTAGGTCAATTCCACTACAAAAGGGGTATAAAATTATTCACGAGCAAATGGTAGAGAGCATTTTTGAGCAGGGGGGTTGAGAATAGCGAGTGACATATCGTTTTCTATGTTTCTGGCGCAAAGGAATTCAATTTTTTCGCTATTCGGAAGAAACAACGTGACGGCGAATAGCTACGAGGGTACGAAAGTCCCCAATAAACGAAAGCGGGTTGTAGGGCTCGGGGACGGTGCCAAGATCGCCAGGTACGGCTCGGCTCTAAAATATTCGAGAGCGGCGCCGTAAAAGGCCGCAGGAATGCGGCGGCCCGGCGCTTCCGAGAATCCGAGCCCGGGCGCCGCTCTGGAATGCGGGCCTCGGCTCTGCCTCGGGGCGCCGACGCCCCCTATAGTCCGGGGCCGCGAATAACCAGCGTCCAGAGATATACTAATAAGTCCGGGCACTCGGCCTTGTGCAAACAAACGATTCCCTCTTGCCCTCTCCCGCTCCCCTCCTCATCGAGCCGATCGGTATCTTATAATAATATAAGAAAATAAGCTGTACACAGTGTAGCTGAGAGCGGTTCGTTCGCATTCTACCGGGTGCGCGCAAAATATTACCGACCGACCGTGACTGTGTTGTAGTGATGCCTAGTAACGCTTTCTACTTCAATGCGGATGGGTGTAAACCCAGTTCAAAAGACTATATTACCTTTTCTTCATTTCCTAAATACCCTGAAAGGTAAGATTGAGTTTGAGGTACCTACCTACAAAAATTAAGACATTTTTATGTGACATTTGAATACTTAGGTATTAATTGAATATTATTAAAATATTGAAAATTTGAAGGTGCCAGCAATGGAAGAATGCCTTAGGGTTCATCGGAGAACATAAATTTGCGAATATTCCACCTGAAGAGGCATATAAACCTATAAGAATTTGTAAGGCACATTCGTCCGGAAAACGTTTAGTAAAAACTGCTGTCCCCTCGGCTGTCCCATTAAGATTATTGCCAGAAGCTTATGGTAAGACGCATGCTTGTGTAGGTACGTATGCGTAATATTTTGTTCCGTATTGTTTATGTCAATTTAAATATCAAAATATTTACTACAGGATGAATAAGTAGATATGATTAGTTTAACTCTTTGTCGTTAAATATTTATTTGTTATTTATGTTTTTGTCTGCTCTATGTTTTATTAGGCTTTATTAAGAATGAACGTAAAACATAAAAAAATGCATTTTTATTCGTGTTCCAACCAAAGTCTACAGATATACCTACTAATTATGTAGATTCTGGTAATAGCTACCTTGTATTTTAATTTAACTGTACCTACCAAAAACTAACGGTACACTTACCTACACAAATAATGTTGTACCAAAGTCTACAAATAGATATACTAATATTTGTAGACTTTGGTAAATAATGGAAGGTCAATATGAACCTGCCCCCGTATAACTAGCTTGATGGCGACTTTGTTTAGTCGCCCTCGTAAATGCGAAGCGTGCGAGGTGACGCTGATTTACGACCGGTCGCAAAAAATTGTCGGCTTTTCCGAGAGATCAAAGAAGTAAGCGGACTTTAGTATTTCTAGACTTTGGAATAACCCGGTAACGTTTTTTTATGGGCGTCGGAACGTTCCCCCAACTACCCCTTATTTACCACACCCCGGTTCCCGGTTCCAGTGGAAAATTTCGCGAAAATACCCCTAGCAGGATCTCAGGAGGGCCGACAGCACAAGAAACCCGCCCCCGACCTGCTACCCTTAAAATCGATAACCCTGCGACTGTATAGGTAATCCACCCCATCGAGCTAAATAACAAATTGTGCCGCAGTAAGGATTCGTCGTTTCGTACAAATGACAAGATGTGGGGAAAGGTTGTATAGGGCCAATGGGTGTTTTCCGAAAATGGAGAGTTTGGGCCGGTGGAAAACTCCAAGGAAATTTTCCCAACAGGAGATTAGAGGGTTGAAGCGGTGTGGGGAACTTCCAAGGGTTGGATCAATAATCGGAAAATGGAGAGAGAGCGAGGGTGAGATCTGACTAGAATTTCTTGCAAGCATAAAGTCCCCCTTATACAGGATTTTTTTATTAACACATTCAGATAAATTTCAACGGTTTACTGTATCTGCGAAATTACATATTTAGACCGGAAGATAATTACAGATTTATGGATATGATTTTACTCAGTATGACTCTCAAAGGGCATTATGTATATTCTCACAATAATAAGGTATGAATCAGAGAGTCATCATGGGTTCTTCATTTGAGTTTTCATTTATTCGAAAAATATGCGTTTTGATATGATTTATGATTAGCGTAGGCCCAAAGGGCTAATATTGTCACGTGAACTTGTATTTTAATACTTAATTTTTCCACGTTCCTGAACAGGCTGCCAATGATAAGTATGTAAATTCTTGCCATAAAACTGCTGAAGAAAAGATGGCATACCGTTTGCGCATGTCTAAGTACACTTTGCATCGAATAAATCGGTAAAACGCATGTTTTTCGAATAAATGAAAACTCAGTTTTTCATATGAAGAACCCAGGATGATTCTCTGATTCATACCTTATAATTGTGGGAATAAATATACGCAACATAATGCCATTTGAAAGGCATGCTGAGTAAAATAACGTCTAAAAATCTGTCACTATCTCCCGGTCTAATTTCATTCAAAAAATGAAAAATATTACTTTTTAAATTTCAATTCATAATCATATCCCTAATGGAAAACCCTTTACATTGAGAAGAAACTCCCGAAGCTCCAGTTGCAAGTTCTCAACCTCGATGTGCCCTGCGAAAGATCAAAACAAGTCGTTTCTAAACCGTTGGCATCTAGTTAACTCTATACCTTAAAGCTCTGCTCTAAAGTGAGCAAGTGAGGGTTGTCTTGGCTCTAAAGCTCTCACCCAATACCCCCATAGAGTCGGCGGCAAACTTTTTGGGGAGACTACCGATAGGAGAACATACCTTTCAGGCGGTCTTAGAGCTATAGAGGAGCTTTCTCCGCAGAAATAACAGTTCTCGAATTACGGAATAAACGTTCTCATCCCATTCACACACGGCAATCGTACCATAGCCATCTAGATAGGACATTTTTAATCGCTACCCAGTAATTATGAAAATCTAGGCGATTTTCTGGTTGGCGAACCTGGGGCAGTCAAGTGCGACGCGTAACGCCGGTCGGCGTTTCTTTTTTTTAGATGCGCCGATCTGGGGAATTTTCGAATTTTCTGGTGGTAATTACGTGCATTACACAGTTGGAATATTCATGGGAATGAGTTGCAAAGATTACAAAATTGATATTTTGTCTGGGCGTAGGATCTACATAGCTTGCTAGCTACTTGTACAGTAGCAGAACGTTGACATAAGAGTGTCTATATACAGGGTGTTCCGTAATGAGCACGCTCGTAAACAGTAAAATATAAAAGTGGCAAAAATGACAAGCGGCTATTAAAGACAAATAGATGTGTCGTCTTCCTACCCTTTATAGGAGGAATAGGGTACAAAAATTAATTCTACTGCTACTGTTACAAAATTCAAGTTTCTAGATTGAGAACTAGAACTTTTGCCACCTGTAGAATACTATCTTCAAATATTTGCACATCATTACGGAATACCGTGTATCTAATTGTTCCTTTTTGTTTTTCAAAAAGTGTTTAAAAACATTTTAGACCCAATTTTTGTTTTCTATACGGGTCAAACTCCGTCCATATTAGGCCACTAAATGTAGATATACGTTTTCGGAATCAGTGCGTCGAAACGCATATAGATTAGCTATTATATCGAGGCTTTAAAATCGCATTTGGAAAAAAATATATTTCGCAAATGGAGTTGACAATTTCCGGGACATTCAGCCCGAAACTCCCGGAGTTTCAGCATCTCCACCAACTGCTGATTTCCCGTTATTATTTCCGCCAATACGGAACTTTCTTTCCCATTTCCGGTTCGGCTATAGTTTCCCCTTAACTTCCTTCAAATTTTTACGTAATAAGAAAATAAAGTTTTCCACAACTCCCGACGCAACTTTTGTAAGTAAACTTCAAGAAACTTTAATTAAATCCTTATTTCCCCGCTACCCCCCACCCAGTCCTGCTCTCCCGCCCGCTCCTCCGCGTTTCCGGAAGTTTCTCCCCAAAATCCGGGAGAACCCCCCCCTTCCCCCCAACCGGACTCTTCCGGTCACGGCAGGAAGTCCGGGAGGCCACCTGGGGGCAAGCAGGAAGCGGCGTAGCAGGAGAGCAGGAGTGGGGGGGTAGCCACAGGCCTTCCTATTGGTCCAAACTCCAGGTAAGTCTGTGGGGATTGGATCGATATTTGGGGGGAAAGGGGAATACGGTGAAAGGCGGTTTATTTGTTATTTTCGAGAAAGGAGATAAATAAATATGATCAGATCTATCAAATTTTTACGTGCAATGCTTCGTTCTTCTTCTATGCACGCTACTTTTTTTACACCTCAAAATTCTTCTCTTCTTCTTCTACCCATATAATCCGATTCCCGCCTAACTTCAGATCGGTATCTGCCCAATTTAAGGGGCCGCTTGTATAATTGACAGCGCCCGGCGCCAACAACGAACGACGAAGCAAAACGAACAAGAAGGAAGAGGAGAACCTTTAAAAAAAGAAGAAGAGGAACGGGGGCTTGTTAGGAGGATAGATGAGAGAGGCCCGGCGAGCCGCAGACACGATATATGGTAATTTGGGAATCTTGCTCGCACACAGGGAGACCAACAAATAAGGTTTCCGAAGAGAAAATAATAATTAAAACACCATTCGAAATATACATTGACAACCTACAATTATTATTCTCTCCTTTAATGACGTCACCTAGCGCACATCCATTCCATTATTATGAAAATCTTGCCCAATAAAATAAAAATATATTATATACAATGAGGCTGAAACCTTAAGTTATACCAGCGTCCAGAGATATACTAATAAGTCCGGGCACTCGGCCTTGTGTCAACAAACGTTTCCCTCTTGCCCTCTCCCGCTCTCCTCCTCATCCAGCCGATCGATATCTTATAATATAAGAAAATAAGCTGTACACAGTGGAGCTGAGAGCGGTTCGTTCGAATTCTACCGGGTGCGCGCACAATATTACCGCAAAATATTACTGACCGACCGTGACTGTGTTGTATGTAGTAACGCTTTTTACTGCAGTGCGGATGGCTGTAAGACCAGTTCAAAAGACTATATTACCTTTTTTCATTTCCTAAAGACCCTGAAAGGTAAGATTAAGTTTGAGGTACCTACCTACAAAAATTAAGACATTTTTATGTGACATTTGAATACTTAGGTATTAATTGAAGAATAATATAGATACAATATTAAAATATTGAAAATTTGAAGGTGCCAGCAATGGAAGAATGCCTTAGGGTTCATCGGAGAAAATAAATTTGCGAATATTCCACCTGAAGAGGCATATAAGCCTATAAGAATTTGCAAGGCACATTTTGATGATCAGTCATTCACTTCGTCCGGAAAACTTTTAGTAAAAACTGCTATCCCCTCTACTGTCCCATTAAGATTATTGCAAGAAGCTTATGGTAATAAGACGCATGCTTGTGTAGGTACGTATGCGTAATATTTTGTTCTGTATTGTTTATGTCAATTTAAATATCAAAATATTTACTACAGGATGAATAAGTAGATATGATTAGTTTAACTCTTTGTCGTTAAATATTTATTTGTTATTTATGTTTTTGTCTGCTCTATGTTTTGTTAGGCTTTAAAATGAACGTAAAACATAAGAAATTGCAGTTTTATTCATGTTCCAACCAAAGTCTACAGATATATACCTTCTAATTATGTAGATTCTGGTAATAGGTACCTTGTATTTTAATTTAACTATACCTACCAAAAACTAACGGTACACTTACCTACACAAATAATGTTGTACCAAAGTCTACAATACAGTATACTAATATTTGTAGACTTTGGTAAATAATGGAAAGTCAATACGAACCTGCCCCCGTATAACTAGCTTGACGGCGATTTCGTTTAGTCGCCCTCGTAAATGCGAAGCGTGCGAGGTGACGCTGATTTACGACCGGTCGCAAAAAATTGTCGGCTTTTCCGAGAGATCAAAGGAATGAGCCGACTTTAGTATTTCTAGACTTTGGTTATACATCAATTGGTCAGTTTTTGAATATCTGGCAACGTTTTACGTTCGATCAACGCGTCTGACGTTTGGTTTGTTTACATCTTCCCGATGCCAACTTATAGAAAAGAGAGTAGGTAACTGTAATGGTTTACTGCAGCATTTTGAACTTTTAATGACTGGTTTGAGGATTCTTCATGCCGCGATTTAAAAAAAAATCATTTATATTGGAAATGAAAACATTTAAGCCTAAAGCGAACGTGTATATAATACACGCGCAAGTGGTTTCGGTTTTTCGTATGGGCACAAAGGAAGAATGCGGTCCAACTGCCCGTCTTGTTTCGAAGAAGAAACGGAGTGTTCTTCTTCTTCTTCGTGCTTTGAAAGCAAGATAAGAGAGTGTGTGTACTTCTTCAGGAATGCATATTATATAGCCTACGACCAACGGGAGGCTTTTACCAGTAAACCTAATAGTAAATCCGAAATGTTCACGATTTTTCACAGCAATTTTTTCTTGGTCTTTCACGTTTTTTTTTTCTGGCAATTATAAAGTAATAAGCGGCGTAGATTGCACTTAACAATTCGCGAGATCACTTAATTAATTTTGCCTCCAAGTACAGTCTAGGCACTTTTTTAGATAAACAAAGAAAAGACATAATAAAAATGACGAGGTAATGTGGCAATAAAAGAGTTTGATGGGAATCATGTCTCGCGTGCTTGAACACAAAGCTAGGTACTCATTGTATAAGAGTTTCTTTGAAAAAAATGTCCGAAAAACGGGTAACAATTTAGTTAATATGAAAACAATAATATAATTTCATTTTTTTTTATAAATTCGTCATTTTTATTAACAATATCGTGGCTTCATTTAAACCTCTATAATATCTGTCAGACATAGACGTAGGTACAGGGTGGCCCACATATCATGCCCTATCCCCTTATCCCGAGAATTTGGGGAGATACGGACAAAAGTTTTATACAAAAGTTGTTTGCAATCAAGGGAAATTATTATTTTTTAAGGTTTGGTGTATACAGAGTGTTGCAAAATTAGCGATCCAAACATACACGAGCTATAGTCTCTGGTTGTTTAAAATAATCGAATTTGAATATATGGATTAAAGACCTCGCGAAGATGTATTAGCCGTTTTGAAACGTAATACACTTAGCAAATTGCCGATAGATTTATACCGTAGCTATCGAGAATAATTACCCTACTTTCGGGTCATGAAAACTTTTTCGAAACGGTCAATTACCATTATTTCTATTGCGCAATATTGGCGATTGGGAAAACATCGAATGACAATTAGCTGTATCTCCACACGTCCAAATTGCTATGAATTAGAAGAGAGTTGTAATTATTTTGCGGCTTATCTACAGTATGTTCCACGTGAGAGATGTTGCCCAAGAAACAGTTGCAGAGGCATTGTTCCCCATTTTGTGGATGTCTCCACAAAGCTAAAAATAGCGAGGAATGCAACATTAAAGCCCCAAGAATTAACATCGTAAATTAAATAGGTCGAATTCTTGAGACATAATAATTGAAACAACAGGCCTGGAATTCGAGGATTCTTACCACAGTTAGTAGTGTCCCTGTGTAACACTTTTTTTTCTGTTTTCAAATGCCCGATTGTAGTGCACGCCATGCTATTTATAAGACGTTTCTAAATATAACTGGATCAATAATTATTGCAATTCCCACAATATCTCTCAATTTGGCGACTGAGACTTTGTGGGACGCGTGTGTACTTTTTTGGATATGAATACTAGAATCAGGGACGTTATATTTCGTGTCGTAAGAAACAGTGATTTCAAGTAAACATTTCTTAAGGTTCGTGATTAAAATTAATGTTCTGTGCAAAAATTGCTTTCGGTGGAAACGGGTACCATTTTCTCCAATTACCATAACGTTACAATTTACATCGATAAAATTTCTTTCGAGTGACAACATTCTAGGAGGTAATAGTACTACTAAGCATCACACATATCCAATAATTACTTCCGTTAGTTTGTAAGAAATATTTTGCAAGTTAAAAAAAAATAGTTTTGAAATATATTTTAATAGTCTAAAGATATGTGAAATAAATCAACACAAGTAACATATCTTCAATTATTGCTGTAATCAATAAGACTTCCAGGTTCCAAAGAGTTGAAATATATGAGTAAACATTTTCCTGTCTAGATAAACTATAGATTTATTATTGAACATCTAACAGTTTCATTCTCTTCATGCATTTCGTTTATAACATTATATTATTTATACAGGGTTTCCAAACGAAAACTTGACCCCCCCCAAAAATTCGAAAACCGCAAAATATTTGAAAATTCGCCGAGACCCGTCGATTTTTGTTTTTGGGGGGAGCTTTTTTGACAATCAAGCCAACCCGATATGTTCATCCCCCTAATCCCTAGCAACCCCAACTTTAAAATTTCAAATGGAACTACCCCCCTTATTGCGAATACAGTGATGTATCGTTTTTAGAATTCTGTTGAGATTTGACAGAATTATTGGCTAAAAACGGAAAGTTGACAATCCACTGTACGCGTAGTAATTTCTACACAAATGCCCGCCACTATTAAGTTTTTTAGCTACTACACACGACCAAATTACCTAGTTTTTTTATTGACGTGTCGATCAGTTTACAAAAAAGTCACAAATGAAAAAGCTGAAGCAAAACAAAAAAAGTTCATACGAATTCAAACCTTATATCATACGAATTCAAACCTTATATCTTTGTAAAATATGTAAAAAAAAGTTCCCGTTTTTTTGCTTGTAACCACGAAATCGTTAGTTTCAGCCTGCTATTGAAAGTGGAAACGTATTTTTGAAATGGTTTATTCTATCGCGGAAAGGGTAGAAATTGTTGCAATTTGTTTTCGAAATCATGATTGCGCTAAAGCTACAGCACGAATGGCAACAATTTCTAACCTTTCCATGATAGAATAAACCATTTTAAAAACACGTTTACACTTTCAATGGCAGGCTGAGACTAACAATTTCGTAGTTACAAGAAAAAACAGGGACATTTTTGTGACAGTGACAGACAAAATATATAAGGTTTGAATTCGTATGAACTTTTTTGTGTTGCTTCAGCTTTTTCATTTGTGACTTTTTTGTAAACTGATCGACACGTCACTAAAAACTAGGTAATTTGGTCGTGTGTAGTAGATAGTAGATAAAAAACTTATAGTGGCGGGCATTTGTGTAGAAATTACTACGCGTACAGTGGATTGTACACTTTCCGTTTTTAGCCAATAATTCTGTCAAATCTCAACAGAATTCTAAAAACGATACATCATTGTATTCGCAATAAAAAGGACTTTAAAATGATGCGCCACAAGGGGGTAGAAATATAAAAATAAAATTTAAAAATGAAATTTGGCTTGATTGTCAAAAAAGCTCCCCCCAGAAACAAAAATCGACGGGTCTCGGCGAATTTTCAAATATTTTGCGGTTTTCGAATTTTTGGGGGGTCAAGTTTTCGTTTGGAAACCCTGTATAAATAATATAATGTTATAAACGAAACGCATGAAGAGAATGAAACTGTTAGATGTTCAATAATAAATCTATAGTTTATCTATACAGGAAAATGTTTACTCATATATTTCAACTCTTTGGAACCTGGAAATATAAAAATAAAATTTAAAAATGAAATTTTTATATTTCAGATTTTTTTTCAAAAATCTCAGCAATCATAAATCTCGAAAACGAAATCGCTACAATATTCTCAATCGATAGGAAATTGAATTCTGAACAAAAATTGTCCTGTGGCATTTTATCCTAAAATAAAAAATGACAAAGCAATTGATGAATTTTCAAATTCGTCAAGGTGGCTGTTATTTCATAAACAACATTCGTTTGTTTTATAAAAATGCCATCAAGATTATGTCAAATCGAAATTTTGCTAGTAAACAGTTTACAGTTTGTGTTGTTTTGAGGAAAAACATGCCTTTCACGCATTCAGAAAAATGTGATATGGCGGAATGGTATATCGTTTGTCAAAAAAATTGCCACCGAGCTCGTGGACTTTTTGACATAATCCATCGTAATCAGCGTAAAGGAAAATTACTACTATATTAAAATCGATCATCAATAGGCCATAAAATATCAGCGCGCCTGGCAACAGGGACGTACTCGATCGCAAAGGTGTATTTGCGCGGTTTTATCTTGTTGTTTTCAGCTATTTAGACACTGTTATAAATAATTTTATCGATGTTTTGAACCATTTTAATGAAGCCAATATTTTTTTCCGAAATATTTTAATGTAAACAATATTGAAAAACTAAAATTGAATAAAGGTCGTGCCTCAGTGCGGCTCTGGCGAATATCTCAACGCACTTGATCTTGTTTACGCCAGGCGTAAGAGTTGCTGGATTTTAGTAGAGTTTGCTTATTTAACTGACTTTGTATAGTTCCAATAATAGCGAAATTAGCAATAATAGTGCCGACTTAAGTTTGAAAACCTTGTATAATCTTATCTTATATATCTTATTTATTTGTATTTCTATCACCTGTCGTAGTCTCCCAGATCACAAAGAAAAAATATTTACCACAATAATTCACAAATCACCTATAGATAAAATAGGATTTTTTCTCCGTTATTACAAATATTATTAACAGATTAAACTTCCATACATAGGCGATTGCAAAACCATATACACAATAATAAAAACAAGCAATTACCTTCAACGACATTACCTACGTCGATTACTACACAATAATGCAATGTCGACCATAATTGTCTAGTTTTTTTTATATGTTGTTTTGCATGCACTTGTTTTATATACAGTTTGTCCCAAATTGGACGCATTTGGTGGGGTTTCTCCCATTTTTAACGGACTTCAAAAAAGGAGGAGGTTATCAATTCGGCTGTATGTTTTTTTTATATGTTTGTTACCTCAGAACTCCGTCATTTATAAACCGATTTGGACAATTCTTTTTTATTTTAAAGGGTATACCTACAGAATGGTCCCATTTAAATTTGAAGAAAAACTTCCACCCCTAAGGGTGGACAAATAGGGGATGAAAGTTCATAATGGACCGATTTGGATGATTCTTATTTTATTAGAAAGGGGTTACCTTAGGGGTGGTCACATATTTAAATTTGAAGAGAAAAATTTCAATCCTAAGTGTGGACAAATAGGGGATGGAATTTAATATTGGACCGATTTCAATAATTATTCTTAATAATTCACTAAAAAATAATAAATAAAAAAAAAATTAACAAAACAAATAAAACCGACTTCAAAAATTTGCCCGTATGCGCATTTCAACTAAAATATTAGAAATATTTTTCTCTTTCTAAATTGAGTTTCTTTGGAGTCGGTGACAGTAAGTTATGATGTATGTAGGATATGATGTATTCATATCTAAATAGATTAAAATTCCTTGCCTTAACTGTCACCAAATCCAAAGATAACTCAATTTAGAAAGAGAAAAATATTTCTAAAATTTTAGTAGAAATGTGCATACGGGCAAATTTGTGAAGTCGGTGTTTTTTTTTAATTTTTAGTGTAGTGTGCGTGCATACGCTCAAATTTTTGAAGTTGGTTTTAATTTTTTTGTTAAAATTTTTCCGAAGAGACAAAAAGTAGCTAAGGTGTTTAGAACTAAATTTTCGAAAAGTCGAATGTCGACATCCTTTTTAGTTTGGGAGATAACATAGGATGATTCTCAAAATCACGAGTTTTATTCAAAGTCCGGCAACTTTTTTAATATCCCAAAAGTGTCCAATTTGGGACACATTGTACAACTACCATAAAATATTTTTGGGCTATAATTTTTATAGCATACAAAATATGTGTTGCCGAAAACAGAAGGATACCCCAAGAAAACAGCGAGACTCGTTGGAAAAACGTAAAAACGTTTCCCCGGACGCGGGGTACAAAAGCCAGCGGAACGCCGCCGCAGCGTGCCGTTCCCGGCATTTGTTTCCTCTCACTTCCGGTGCGCTTTGGTCAATGAGTCGTGACGTCACAGCGTGCGCGGCATGAATGGAACCGAAAAGGTCGCGGTAGGCGCGCGTACACACGTGATCCGGGGGCGGATGTCTTTTGTTTTGCACGGCCGGCCGAGATTTCGAATGTTATTGCGGGGAGAGATGATGCCCACTCGAAGAAATGCCCCCTCGTGACTCAACCTTGCGGAACACCATTTTCGACGTTGCGCCGTGGGTTGTTACGTAAGATCGAATGACCTTTGGGGACGAGCTCCGAAGTCAGTCGGTGCAGCATTCTTGCGAGAAACGCGAGAGAAGGAAAAATGCCGTTTTCCTTGCCAGTCGTCAGCGGTACGGAATGTGGGGACATTTCCCATCGGCCTCGCTTCGAACTGGCACCGTTGCCAAGTTGTGGCATATATCGGGGAAACATCCACCATCTATTCCCTGGCTTTTGCGAAAAAATTGAGGAATTTATAGAAAAATAAACGCTTTAAATATTAGGGCGCCGATACAACATTGAGAAGAAGTTTTGTAAATGCTGCTTAAAGTTTTAGTTGAAGACTAGCGACGAAAAATGTATGATAGGGAGTGACAACGTTGCATCTAAAAATGTTACGTTACGTGACTTCTATTATACCTTAATAAGTTTGCAGAGACACTATTTAAATGTCAAACAAATCACAGCTGTATAAGTCATGAATCATGTAAGTAACGTTCATCGGAAGTAATTAACAACTTTATACCTTCTAATTAAGCCATAGCTAAAACATTTTTAAAACTTTAAATTCGTTATAAAATGTTCCCAACCTTCATAATTTTGCACGTAGAATCATTTTATGCACTGAGATCACCTGGCGCTCAACTCTTTTCACCATTTCTCCGAAGATGATGTCCAAGAAAATTTAAAAAAATTAGATTAGAGGTGTGATAATTTTGGATATTCTTTGACTACAATAATATCAAATGAAAACTTTAATAAAATAAAAAAATTATAAATTTTAATTTTTCGAATTGTGTGTTATATACAGGGTGGGCCAATAGTGAGGGAACGGAATATTGTGGGTTTATTGAGACATATTTTGATAAAGCAATACCAGTACATGGTGGTGGGTATGTAAGGCTACCAAACTAAAATATTTTCATTTGAATCGCAGCACGTATACTGGGTGATTCAAACCAAACTTATGTTTTTTTAAATAGAACACCCTGTATTTTATTGCATATTTGGATTCCCCAGTTAATTTAAGTTGGACTTTATGTACCATACATGGTGTCTAAAACTCATGGTGTAGAAGATACAGGGCATTTCTTGAAAAAGTGGAGGTTGGGGCAAAGTGATATTTTGGCAATATACCAGATCTCAGGAGGCTATGATTTTGTGTGGTAACTAAGCATGAACTGTGCCGATACTAACTAGAAACTCAGCAGCCAAACCCATATGTTTTGCGTGAAATCAATGTCAAAACTTAATTTTTTTTTAATCGCGGCTAACTTGATTTTTTCAAATGGAACCATATAATTTTCTTCAGTTTATTGGACACGTCTTTTTGTCCTCTTTATACCGATATAGGGTTGTGGGTAGCTATCTCCAACTATAATATCTGGAAAAGCAATAATTAATACTTAGTAGCTGCTTCGCTATACTTATATGGTTAAAGCAAGCATGCTTTGAAAAACAAAAGTAAGCCATGGAAATAAAACAATCTGTTACATCTGTTACTGTCAAGAAACAAATAATATTTTTCTCCGGCTTTTCGTTTTGTCGCGTTTTTATCTATTCCAAAGAAAATGAGTACTTTTTCTAAAAGGGAATTAGTAGACATGGTTTTCGTTTTGGGAGAATGCGACAGAAATTGTTTATTGGCGAGCCGAATGTACAAGGTACGTTATCCTGATCGGCGGCAACCAAGAAGAAAAGCTTTTCAAGAACTATTAGATAGATTCGTCAATACTGGATGCGTCAACTATTCAAAAAATACAAGAAAAAAGAGTGTCACCAATGACGATAACGAATTTAGAGTTTTGATGTCAATTATAGAAAACCCCCACATAAGCACACGCCAACTAGCAGATCAATTAGAAATAGGCAGAACATCTATTCGGCGTATGCTAGTGAAAAACAAATTTCACCCGTTTCATATACAGATGCATCAGGAACTAAAAGAACAAGATTTCTTAAACAGAATAAATTTTTGTTTGTGGATGCAACAAAACTATAACATCTATGAGTCAGTTTTGTTTTCTGATGAATGTTCTTTTCATCGTAATGGATTTATCAACAGACGGAATTTTCATTATTATTCTGATGTAAATCCGCGACAATTCAGAGTGCACTCTCAAAATCGTTGGGTTGTTAATGTTTGGGCTGGCATTTTTGGAACGTCAATGGTTGTAGGTCCGTATTTTTTTGACGGAGCGTTAAATGGTGAAAAATATTATAATTTTTTGAACCAAAATCTATTTCAATTATTGGATGATGTTCCTCTTCAACTGAGACGGGACATGTACTTTCAACAGGATGGTGCACCATCCCATCACGCTCGTCTTGTAACAGAATGGCTCAATGAAGAATTTGCAAATCGTTGGATAGGCAGAGCAGGACCAACTCGTTGGCCACCAAGATCTCCTGACATCACTCTCTGTGATTTTTTCCTATGGGGGCATATAAAGGATATTGTCTACCAAACGCAGCCCACCGATGTCGATGACATGAAAAGGCGTATTAGGGATGCCTTTACAACTGTCACTCCGGACATGCTCGAAAGAGTACGAAATTCGTTTTTCAGCAGAATTCAGATGTGTTTGAATGAGCAAGGTCGCCATTTTGAACATTTATTTTAATTAGGTATCTATCTCACATGTTTATTGTTGATAATTATTATGTAGTTATGAGAATAAAAATTCATTTTAATTTCACATCTTTTAAAATAAAATAACAATGCGTACATTTTCCTTTACAAAGAATTTAAGTTTTAAGTCAGCTTTTCCAGTTATTATAGTTGGAGATAGCTACCCACAACCCTATATCAGTATAAAGAGGACAAAGAGACGTGTCCAATAAACTGAAGAAAATTATATGGTTCCATTTGAAAAAATCAAGTTAGCCGCGATTAAAAAAATTTAAGTTTTGACATTGATTTCACGCACAACATATGAGTTTGGCTGCTGAGTTTCTGGTTAGTATCGGCACAGTTCATGCTTAGTTACCACACAAAATCATAGCCTCCTGAGATCTGGTATATTGCCAAAATATGACTTTGCCCCAACCTCCAATTTTTCAAGAAATGCCCTGTATATTCTACACCATGAGTTTTAGGCACCATGTATGGTACATAAAGTCCAACTTAAATTAACTGGGGAATCCAAATATGCAATAAAATACAGGGTGTTCTATTTAAAAAAATATAAGTTTGGTTTGAATCACCCAGTATACGTGCTGCGATTCAAGTGAAAATATTTTAGTTTGGTAGCCTTACATACCCACCACCATGTACTGGTATTGCTTTATCAAAATATGTCTCAATAAACCCACAATATTCCGTTCCCGCACTATTGGCCCACCCTGTATATACTTCAAAATCTTTCTAGCCTTCATAGTTTTGCACGAAGAATCTATCTAGCCATTCAAATCACCTGGAACTCAACTCCTTCCACTACTTCTCTGAAGCGGATGTCCAAGTTTATTAATTTCCGATAACATGAAATTTCAATTTTTGAAGTCACGTGGTGCAAAAAGTTTGAAGATATAAAACGGAAGTAAAAATTCAGGTCTTTCTAAAAATCGAATTGTCAGCGGGTTTCTTTGTTGTACAAATAATTATTTAACTCATTCCCCGAGTGTTTGGTGTTCGAAAGCACTTCCTTGTCGATGGTACCCTCGGGCCATCGGCAACGGCGACCAGCAGTCTGCTCAGATCCTGCTGAAGTCAAGTCGACCCGGATTCCAAAGGAATTCCAGTGGCGGCGGCACGGAAAAATGTCGAGAAAAACGAAAAAATATTTTTTTAATATGGCGGACAAACTTGGAGAAAAAATGGGCGGAAATTTTCGGTCATTGTAAGGACTCAAAAACGGAGTACGTTATTGTATTAAAAACTTACAAGTTGTTAAAAGCAGCAGCTTATTTTCGTGATACGCCAATGTCGCAACACGTGTGTTTTTTTATATATTTACGGGCTAGTTTATGATACTTTCGACAATTTCTAAAATGAATTTCCTTTCAAATTATGAAAGAGGAATTTTTAGGAATTCCACGACATTCGGTTGCCAATCTAAAATAAAAGCTATGGGATTTTTATATTGATATACAGTTATGATCATACAGTTTAGATATCGTTTTCGTATTCTGATATAAATCATATCACAGACCTATATAGCTTCGCTAAGCTATATAGGTCTGTGTTCATATGAAAAGTTCATTGGCACCAAAAGGCATTCAAGTGTAATGTAAAAATTGTCATTTAGTGTTATCAAAAATGAATGTCCCAATTTTTGGAAGGCTTGTTACAACGAAATTATTACGTATGCACTCAACCCATTATCTACTTGAATAAAAAAAATCCAATATCGAAGTCACAAAACGTGGGAATGCATTAATTCACCCTTAAAATGTTCGCCGCTTCTCAGAAAGGAGGCATATAGTTTCCAGCCTAATATCAAAGTCAAATGAGGCTATTCCGGACCTGAGGTCATCTGGTATGAAATAGACAATGAGGCGGTAAATTATAAATGTCAATTGGCCCCGATTCTTGGAAGTTTAAGGTTTTTTTGGGCCAACCCATAAAAGAAATGATATTATCTGGTCGTTCGAAGAATAATGTGAATACCGGCGTGTTCGCCAAAAGTTAAAAATGTTCACGAATGATAGCACATTTTAGTCTGTCGTAATGAATATGCAATTTTTAAAAAGGGCGCTCTAAAGTACTTATATTTCATGTATTCTCAAAAAGACGAAGACAAATACCTTTTAAAATTAAATTTTTAATCATTGCAACTTTATTTTAAACAAAAACGAGTACACAAATATGCCTAGTTTCCAAAGCAGTATTAGAAAAAGTATAACCTAATTATAAAATATATTATTCACATACGTATTGTGAATATTTATAAAATAAAAATATTTCGCTTTATTTTCGTGTTTCTCTTCCACAACCCAGCAAGTGAGTGACCTAAAAGAGAGCTAGCTCAGATCTCCAGTGTGATCGCACTTGGAGTTATGCAGCAAACAGCTGTTAAAGACAGCACTGTTGCCAGACTGCCGAATGTTTCAGTAGATTCCATTTTTTAAACAGGATATCTCTCTTCTTTAAACCATCTAATGATTATTGTAAATTGATTTATTTTAACCAGATCTTTTACGCCAAAATGTAGCAATATGTTTGAATAAATAATAACGTAAGTAATCCTTTAGCTGTTGGAAGATATTCTTGAAAATATTTCTAAGGAAAATCTTCAAGAAAATCTGACAACACCCCACGATGGAATGCGGCTCATTCACGAGCCACGGACCTCCCATCGGGATGCCACCAAAGAGGCATTGCGGCGATGCCAAATCAGCGAATTCTTCCTTACATTTAAAAAAAAGATATATGCACGAAATTGCTGAAACTTGTCATTCTCAATAAACAAAGTTGTTTCTTACTATTTAAATTGATATACTAGGGATTACTGCTTCAAATATGGAATGAAAAAAGTCGAATTTCATATTAATTAGTTGTTGACAGAGAAAAAACCGTGGACTAATTGATAATTTGACCACACTGACCACTCACAACACAAAAATAAACCGCTAATCGCATTTTTTGTATCTAAAAGTAGATAGCAAAGTTTTTTAGGCAAATTTCTAATAATTGGATAACTATTGACATTAATTTGTTAATTTGCTGACCTAGGTTGCTAAAAATACGCGAAGGACGTCTATCAGATATAATATTGTTCTTTAATTTTGTATAAATCCTGTGTTTAAAAGGTTTAAAAAATAAGAAGTTATTTTGTGTTGAACAATTTTAAAATTATGGTGAATTCGCTAGGATCACTAGATGAAAGTAGACTCCATCGAAATAAAGTTTTGTTTCTCATAATAATAATTGAATAATGAATTAAAAATTTTAAACATTACATACTGTAACTGTAATAATATACTCGATCGACATAAGTGAAACAGTATCAGAGAAATATATGTATTAAAGAAACTATAAGCACAGAATAGCCACAGCTATTCTGTGCTAAGGAACAATAACAAAGAACTACAAGTCAGCAGTGTAAGTATTCAAGGAAGTATTTAAAGAAATTTAACTGGGTATGTTAACAAAAAAACTGCATTGCTGCAAAACTAAAATTTTTCGACGACCAGCTTAAAATGTTTCTCTGGTGATAACACAAAAAATAGTAGAAACGCCTGAAAAAACAACAAAACCAACCAACAAAACTCACCTGGCACTTTCAAAGGTGGCAGAGGGGCTGCTGCCTATGGCCCCGAAGCCGACCCCGACTGCGAGGCCTTCGGGGATGTTATGGACAGTGATAGCGATCACGAGCAGCATAATTCTTTTCCACTGCCCATGTTGGATCTCCTCTATGTGGCAGGCATCCTCATAACTCTGCGAAATTGCCAAGCTCGTATCATCATCATTTTTCGTCGATGGGTCTTGACCAAACACCTTTCTTACTGGAAAGGAAGACGACAGCGAATGTCAATAGAGCATACAGTGATAGTAGCGATAATGTCGACTTTCACCTTAACATTGCAATAGAGTGTAACAGTCATTATGTACCTACATAATTATGTGACTGATAAGATGCCACTACATTCTCGACTCAACAAACCGTATTGTTTTCTCAAGAATTTAAACCTCATTTTTAAAAATTCGTTATCATCAGCACGTAATGTTTCTTTATAGATTACATAAAATTATCGGCACATCCACCTAGGTATTTACAAAGAATCTGTATTGTAAATAGTGCAGAGAAAGATACCTTAGATTTAAAAAAATGTTTTCAATGTTTCTTATATTATAGCCATATTTCAGCCGCATTCTACTCTGCTACATTAATCAGTTATTATTTAATTAATTATCCCTCAACCGGTAACGGCCTTTGTAATAATTTAATTCCATTTTCTTCGGCCGCTCTTCACGGGATACGGTTTTTTTTTTTTCATTTTAATTGGCGCATTGTTTTTGCAGTTAATAAACAAAATAAATGGACTCAACAACAAATGCGATATTCGCGTCGATAAGGCTTGAAGAAATTTTAATTTCGCTGGCTCTAAAAACGATAGTAGGCACTGTTTATTTAAGAAAATTTCAATTTCACCTGGAGCTCGACTCCTTCCTCCACTTTTCTGAAGATGATGTCCACGAAATAGTAAAAATACTTGTCTTTGAGAAAATTTTATTTTATTTAGAAAATGAAAAGTAAGTTATTTAAAAAAATATGAATTTTCCAAATTATATGCGAGACATTTAATTAAAAACCTTTGTATCCTTCATAATTTTAACCACAGGAGCTATCTAGCCACTCAAATGACCTGGATCTCGACTCCTTCCGCCACTTTTCTGAAGATGACGCCTACGAAATAGTAAAAATACTCATCTTCGAGAGTATTTTATTTTATTTAGAAATACTATATGAAAAGTAACAATTATCTAGCCTCTTACATCACCTGGAGCTCAACTTCTTCGACCACTTCTCCGAGGACGTCGTCCAAAAAAAAATAAAAACCCCTTCTACAGTTTTATTTTCGTTGTTAACCCTTACCCCTTCTCCTCTGAAGATGTCCCCCAACCGAGTCCGCGAAACCGTCGATGGCAGTCGAGTCAGGAAGCGAAACGTGAGCCGAATCTCTTCTGTAGGAGTCCCTTTTGTTTATACTCCTACTGCTAGTCGCGTGGAGTGCTAAAAAAATAAAAAGAATATATTAAAACCATTTTTTTAAATCGAATTATAATCTCCTTACCTAGCATGACGTTCGGTGAATGTACCCCCAACACCGTGATGAGCCTGTCAGCGCCAAAAACGAAGCCGGCTCCAAGAAGGAAGCCTACTGCGACTGGAGCAAAGGCGTACTCGCCTTCCGGTCCATAGAGGCCCGACTTGGAGGCCAGTTCTATTGCCGGAGACAGCAGGGACCAGAAGGAAGCTGCCGTCATCACTCCAGCTGCGAAGCCGAGGCTTGCGTCGAGGACTTTCCTCTGGAAGAAAATAAATTTTCGTTTATTTTAAAGATCAAATTTACAAACTAAAGTATGGTTAGGTTTGTACGAAAGCGTAGAGCGGCCACACAAGATTTTATTTAATCTTGACACTTTTTTCTGTCAATTATACACAACCGACACTTCTTTCTGTCAGTCAACTATACATAATTGATCCTTTTTTTCTGTCAATTATACATAATTGACATTTTTTCTGTCAATTATACACCGTCGACACTTTTTTCTGTCAATTATTTGATACCAAAGTGTCAATTATGTATAATTGACAGAAAATAGTGACAATTATGTATAATTGACAGAAAAAAGTGTCAACGATGTATAATTGACAGAAAAAAGTGTCAATTATGTATAATTTAGAGAAAAAGTATCAATTCTGTATAATTGACAAAAAAGTATCAATTATGTTTAATTGACAGAAAAAAGTGTGAACGATGTATGATTGACAGAAAAAGTGTCAATTATGTATGATTGACATAAACAAGTGTCAATTATTTATAATTGACAGAAAAAAGTGTCAAGAATAAAAAAAATCTCTTGTGGCCGCTCTACGCATTCGTAGGTTTGAGAGTAAAAATATATTAAGTAATTATGTGTAGCAGTGAGTAAGTATATGTATTTTTAGACAAATATTTCTAGGCAAAAATCAAAGACAACTGAACAGTTCGTCCCGAATAAAAGATATAAATAATTTGAGAGTCGTAAACAAAACATAAAATAAATAAGTTTCAAACTTATAATACTATTGTTTTGGTTACTCAAACATATCTGTTAACCTTTTAATTCGTCTTTATTAAAGATTTTTATTAGTTATTAATAGTTTTGTTACAGTGGTCGAGTCAACATTTCGAAAAATTCATCATATTATTATACCGAATGCATTGTTTTTGGGTACCTAGCCATGTATTTTCTTTAAAAAAAAGTAAATACCTACGTTATAAGTTAGCAAAAAATATTTACATATATGTATAATACCTACATAAGCAAATACCTACCGTAGGTAAATACGAAAACATAATAAAATAAAACCATTCAGACTAGATTCCGTTAAACACAAAACAAAAAACATATCAATAAACTGTTCGAGATATTTGAATCTGACTAAACTCTATCCAACCCTAAAAATTCATGTTAAAATGTAACTTAAAAATTATTTATTTTTGGATAGCAAATATATTTTTTTAAATGTCACTAGCTCAAGGTTGTAATGCACCTACTGTAACAAATTAGCGAAATAAATCAATATTCTTCTGGAAAAATACACACCCACATGTCCCATATGCCACGTTATATAAAATGAAAGTGAAAACTGCCGATCTTGAAATAAGTTGAATGTCAAATCAGCATTTTGTAGCCATTCATGAAAATAAGAGTGGTATAATAAAAAACAGGATGTTCTTTGCAAGAATCCAAGGAGTGACGAGCGACTTAGTGTCAAAAAAGAGTGAGTAATAATATTCAAACTCAAGAAAAATTCGTTACTAATTAGGTACCAGAAAAATAAAAAATAAACAATTTTGTTCATGTAGGCACCTACCTACTTTCTATAAAAAAGTTGATAACAGGTGATTAATAATTTACATACTTTGTTAGTTTTACATCACAAAAATTTAAATTATCAAAAGATTATTAAAAATAGATAACACTTTCGAAATTATTTACTAACCACAGTAACCAAATAAATAGACATAGGTATCTAGATATACAAAAACTTTTTTTAATTGGTTTTCAAACAAATTAAGAACTAGTTGCAACTAGCTTTTTTCTTATCGAACAAATAGATATTAGCAAGGGTACCCACTAGCTATTTAATTTTGTATATTTTTGACCTGCCAATTTAAAAATGCCACTTGGTTTTACAAAATTTTCAACTTACAATATAATAGAGCAATGTCTAGGTACGTCACTAATTTTTTTGACATTTAGTAATATAGTAGGTACTAAAAGATTTATTAGTCTAGAGATCTCTAGACTTTGGTATAGATTAGCCGGTTTGGGGCTTTAGATTATTATTTTATAAAATAAAAATTGTTACAATAGGTTCATACAGTATTATTTGTTTCTATTGTTTTAAATAAATATAGCATTTTCATTGTTGTTTTGTTTACATTTTGATGAATAGCAATTATGTAATAAGGTTTATTTTTAATTATTGTTGAAAAAACAGAAAAATCAAGTAGGTGTCACTTATACATATAGGTACACGGTTTAAAACCCTGAGAAACCACGTAAACAAACTTATAGGTTATGTGGTATCGCACCTGGTGTCCTCGGACGATTATGACTAGACTGGCGCCGGCGGCGGTCAGGCCCCACGTGAAGAGGGTGCCCAGAAAGGCCTGCATGACAGGCCCGTATCCCTCGATCATTCTGGGCGGTGGATTTTCGAAAAAAACGAGAAAATCGAGCTAGCACTCCTAGGAAACGACGCGCGAGCGCGGACCACGACTGCCATCTCGGAGGGCTGCGCGCAGTATTTGACAGCAGCCGGTTGCGCCGGCTGGGCCTCATAGGCGGCGCGGATGGGTAGGAAAAATTAGGATAATTTCGATTCCTTCTTTATTTTATTTTTCATTAAAATAACAATTAAACAGATTGATACCTATATTATTGGTGATTGGTAGGCAGGCGTGTAACATTTTTCTATATTTGGGGTGAAGTTGTTTAAACTCGATTGTAAAATTTCAAACACAAGACTAAAAAGCAGAAAAGACAGCCCGTTTTTTTATATTATTATATTATTTTATTATACTTTTAACCCTTTAAAAAAATGGTAAGAAGGGCAACGGGGCGAAGCAAAAACAAATAAATAAATCGTAGAACAGCCGCCTTTGTTTTTACTTTGCACTTGAACTTGCTGAACTTGGCGCGGCCGCCAGCAAGGCCGACAAGCTCATTTTGTTTCTTGCGCGCCTACTCTGTTCGATATCTCTTTCTTTTGATTGGGAATTTTATTATATTACAACCTTAGCCTTGCTATTAAGCACTATTATTATTAGGTGTAGTATAGTTTAACATTGTTATAATAGAAAGAGCAACGTTGTAAGGGTAGTTAGTATAGCGAAGGGGTGATGGAAACAACGTTTGGAAATTCAAAAATGATCTTTATTTTTAAGATTTCAACACGACTTGAATAATTGATCTCTTATATCTCCGTCACAAAAAACTTAAAAAATAGTATTGTCAGGATGTAAAAATAGTTTTCTACGAGACAATTTATGTACAAGCTCAACCAAACTAAGGTTTCAAATCTACAGAATGTACGACAAAAAAACGTAGGTATGTATTTTTCGTGGGACCATTCTGTAGCCTTTTTGCGAAACAAAAACGTGTGATAACATTTAAATATTTATATTTAAATAAGGCGGATTATTGGAGATGTCTTTTAACATAGAAAACCACGTCCCTGATCTTAAGCTGCTAAGCTTAGTTTTATCTATACGTGATCGACCATCTCTAGATGAAATGTTAACAGAAACTATTAGTTTAGTTTTAACCAGCACTTGTTTAGGCACAATCTTATTTACATCTTCTACACGCAAGTCGAATCGTCATAATACGGCCACAGTCCTTCGATAAATTTAGGCATAAGTAGGTAACAGAATTTTTCTCTATAAACTGTTTTTTGTAACTTTGAAGTCGATTTAAATAAATATGTAGACGGGTACATAAATAGCACTCTTATAAACTCTTTTGACGAATACAAGGTGCCCCAATTTGATGTCCAAGTGTCTATAATTAAATTAAGATTTGTCATATCCGTCTGTACGAAAAAAGAAAAAAAAAAAACGTACAAGTTTCCTCATAATGTTTTAGTTAGTCCTAGTCTATATTGGTTTTGGTTAAATAATAAAAACGAAAATTAAAATTTCAGGTTTTCTTACAAAAATCTGACTTTACCCCAAGTTAACCGACCTCATATCTCTTATAGTTTTCCTATATCCCCATATTTATATTTAGGTATTTAAATCTACTTCAAAGTTAGCAATAGAAAAACAGCTAGCTCATGCAGACCAAATTTACCTTTTTGTAAGTTATTAAAACTAGATTAGCTTAAGTTATATCACGCATCTAACAATGTATTTGTCTCCTAAAAAAGTAACAATATAGCGAGTCATAAAAATCGGGAATAGTTTTTCATGACACCATTAGGCAACGTATTTGGAAATTTCTTCTAAAGTGTCCTTTTTATTGTGAATTTCCAACAATTTTATATATTCATTTCCGTACATGATATGACACTTCTTTCTTATGGTCCCAGAAAATATAGAACAAACTGCTTGTCGAAAGTTTTGTGGCAATTTTTGCAGTACAAAATTGTCGGTGATCAACAATAAAAGGCGACACATTTTTATAGCACCTACTTAGAAATCTATAACAACAATTACTTTACAATTAAATGATTTTGAATACTGTATTGACTAACTTCATCTAAAGTTATTATTGATTTATCTTTTAACAATATGCTGTATTTTTTTAATAAATCAACTAAGGGTGTGAGCGATGAGCACAATATTTTTGATTTTCAAAAAATACGCTTAGAACACTACAAACTATCATCAGCTTTAAATAAGTCGTTGTATTTTAAAAAAATACTCTACTAACCTTAGTAGTTTTTCGCGTAATCAACCTTCGATAATAAGTAATACAAATGGACGATTTTACGATATTTTATAATGATTACCAAGATCTTTCTTTAGAAGCAATCATTCTGTTTTTTACACACGAAGGCTGAGAATTTTCAAAAATTGTCTTGCTTTTCTAGTAGATATTGTGAAACGATAATTAAGCCGGTACAGACATAAAATAAGTCGGCAAATCATTTTGACACTTTTTATGACTTTTTTTTATTATTTTTATTGTGTGGGTACTATTATAGTAAAAGCTTTCTGATATTATTGCTCTAATTTTACGACTTTTTTTATTTTGAGCATTATTAATAGCCATTGAAAACAGAAAAAAATATCTCCGGATTCTTCTACTGGAAGTCGTATAAAAAGCTTTAAAATATTTGCCGACGGACGAAGCTTCGTCCCTATTATAAATTTACCAAGCAGCACCAAGCGTTAACGACAAACAAATCATTATTTTATTTACTCCTAAAATATATTGATATTTATTTACTCTTGCGCATCCCTTTCTGCGTGGTCGTCCGTACACCTAACACGTTAAAAAATCTTGTACTTCCATAAGGCATATCCCACTTTAAACACTAACTGTCATTTTTCCACCAATGCTACGATCTGTGACACCATCAGAAGTCGGCGCCTCGCCCTCTAACCAGGAAGTCCATGTCCTCGTCCGCGCTGGTATCATCAGAAGAAGACGGCGACGATACGGTGCCCATAAGGGCAGCTCCTATGGTCGGCTGTCGCCTCACGGAAGGGCGGATGGTCTGGCTTTTCAGCGCCTCTTCGGGGATGATGTCTCTGAAGAGCGGCCTACAAAAAATCGAGGAAAATTGTATCAAAGGCAACATTTTTTCGTCAAAAGTATGTGTTGCGTAGAAGCCATGCAACCCATCAATGGAATGAATGAAAAGAAAGAGTTAGGTACAGATTATGCATGCACACATTTTTATATACACTAAATACGAAGGGTGGTTTAGTATATAACAGTTCATGCACAGTGCACATACATTTTTTAGTCAAACTTGCTTAATTTCCAAAATTTTGATGACGTGAAATATACGATATAGCGATTTAATGGGTTGCTTGACCACTACATATCATGCGTCATAAGAAGAGAAAGTAACAGATTTTTAAAAACACAATAAGTAGGTAGTAGGTACTTATGAAGATTGCAATTTTTGTCGAAAACGAAACACCTTTTGTGTCAGGGAATAAATTGTCAAAGGCATTTTTCGATATTTTAAACGACAAGGATAGTTCACCTACCTATAGGAAATAAAATGGACGAAAATCAAAGTATAGGCCAATTATTTTGAAAATTGACACAGGGTCATAGTTTTCAATTCTAAGCAACTTTTTCTAATGAAAATTTTCAATATCTCGTAGAGAAAGGGCACTTAACCACAGAATAACTATTTATTCTGTGACTTACTATTATTAACCTACACAGAAAATAAATAAATAGTTCCTGTCAGGGCCTACTTTATTTTTCAAAATTAAAAATATGGTGAAAATTATTTTTTAGGCAAGCAGGCCTGGACCCCAAATGGCCAAAGTCGAACTCGAAAATTTTTGGTCTTTTACACCTCTCGTTTCTCTTATCCTGGAACACACTGTAGATGAAAATTATGTATTTTCAAGGAAACATAAAAAAACATTTTTTTGTACAATGTGACATAGTTTTGAGTGCCCACAACCTTCTGGGTGTTTCGTTTTCGCCAGGTCCGGTCGCTTTTCGCGATTACGGGTAAATGGTTAGTCAGCTAACAGAAGTAGGTAAGCAGACGGATGGCCGAAACGCAATCCAACGTAGTTTTCACCAACACCAACAACAGTCGACAGGTCAATCCAACACAGTTAGTGCCAAAACCATAAACGGGAAAAATCCCTAAAAAATCCGTCTTACTTTCCCCACCAGACTCCTACATATGAACGCTATGCGACGGGGGCACGGGCACACACCCGGTGAGATCCATGGCGCTGCCGCGGCGCTGGGCGGCCGCCGCGACGCCGGCGACGGCGCGGCGTCCCGACGCGCCCGGGCCCGGCGTCGGCGGCGGCGGCGGCGGCAGGCGGGGCGCCGTCGCGACCCCCTCGGACGCGTCGGGCGCCGACGGGCGGCGCTCGCGGCCGGCCGGCGGCGTGGACGCCGGCGACGAGCAGGCGGCGTCCGAGGAGGCCGACTCGCGCCGGAAGAGGCCGATGACCGACGAGCGGGGGTTCTCAAGGCCACCTGGGGGACACCATTAAAAACGGGATTTATGTGAAAATAAGGATGATTGCTTCTAAAAGGAATTAAATATATCTTAAAAATTTAATTATAATTAACAAGATCTTTAAATATACGAAGATCTTGGAATGGTAAAAAATTATTATTTTTCCATTTCATAAGTAAAAACAATGTTAGGATCTAATAATAAAATTAGCAAAATCTTTAATGATGTCAATATTATCACAATCAAAAATCAAGAAACAATCATCGACATACCTTCGATAAAACTTTAAATAATTATAAAAATTATTATTATTTAAAAAAGATAAGTTCCAATTTATTCAGAAAAAATATTTCAACTAAAAATGGAAAAAGGTTAGAGCCCATGGCAAGACCAGTAGTTTGTTGGTAAAAACAAGAATTAAACTGAAAATAATTCTGGTCAAGTAAATTTAAGTAAATTATTTTGTATATTGATATTTATAAGCAATTCTTCAACTAAATTGATACATTCTAATGGTGGAATACTTGGAAATAATCTCTCAAAACAAAATTAAGCCAATCAGATAATTTGATGTATTTATAAGAATTAGATTATAAATAGATTTACTTAACTGTAGGATTATAATTTAATTTAAATCTTCAGTTTTTGGTATGTATTTTTTTGTCTAAAACAACAACATAATTTCACTTTATCTACTTTTGTCACAATTATGTTTTTAACTTTGTATTTTCATTGTAGTGCTTTAATTATGGACAACAACTTTGAGCTTTATCGTAGATTTTTTAATTTTTAATATTAGAGTTATTTTGCAGTTTGGCAACTTGTATTTCAAAACGTTTTTAATTTTGATATTAATTATTTATTTAGATATTTTGGTAATAGATTATGTTTGACAACCACGATGATTTTTCTTTTGACACAATGTAAGTTATCTGACAAATTGCCAAAATAACATCAAGCTATTTATTACAAACAAAATATGTAGCAAGAAGTAGTAGTAAAAGAAGTAAATCAAAGCATGGGTAACATAGCTAGACAATAAGCTATTAAAAAATTGTGTTAATTAGAAAAAAATCAATAATTTGAAAGTATAAATATTGTATCTTCAAGGATTGTTTCAATAGGAATTAAAGAAAAATATTTTAGATGTATAATCGACATAGAACAATAATTTTTATCCTTATATCATAATAGTCTTTGAAATTTAGGTACGAATAAAGTAAGATATTTTTAGACTCACAACCTGAAAATACCGGGACCAACAGTATACACTATTTTTTTATTGGGATTGTCAATTAATAGGGGTTTCAAATTTCTAACCTTAAGATGGATAGGGTGCAAAACTAATTCTATACTAAAGAACTGCCTAGGAAAGTGGCTCAAAATTCAAGTTTTTAGATTAAACCGTTTTTGAGAAAAACAATTAAAACCAAAAAAATGAAAGTTTATAAAGTCCCATCACCATGTAACAAACACAAGTGAGCAGCATTAGCAACGCAGAGCAATACCAGCATGTAGCGCCTGTAGCGGAAAGTACGGAAGAGATCTAGCCAGAAAAGTGGACACTTATAGACTTTTAGTAAAAAATAAGTCACCTACTCCGGATTTTACCTAGGAAGGTGGCCGACGGCGAATTGTACGCCAGGTACTCCTTGTTGGACGCCCAGGCGGGGAACTCCGACTGCTGGAGGGGGGCGCAGGAGTCCTCCTCTTCCCCCCGTTTCCATGGTAACACTGTCTCGGTGGCCGTGGGTGTCGTGACTCTCATGAGGTCGCCGCCTGCGGAACATTCGAGACGTTTCAGTACGGCAGGTACAGAGTAAGGGAATCGGACGTACCGTCTATCGAACCGCGAGACATTCTTTTTCCGGTATCGGAGAATATACTTTCGTCTGTTACTAGAATTATAAAAAAAAAATTGGTAAGGTGCAAAACTACATACTAAGAGCATCGGGTAACCTATTCGTGCAAATAAATGCCTCAAGTACGAGAAAATGGAAAACTTTCTTGTGAATTCAACGGTGTAATATTGTAGCTCTAATATTTTGGGAGGTACATTAAAAAATATAAGCTATGCAAAAATAATTCACAATTTTTTAAAGTCTCATGTTTTTCTTGTACCCCTTTTCATTCTAGCTCTACTATTTGGGAAGCTATACATTAAAAATCTTAAACTTTAAAAACAAAAAAAAAACAAAGTTTTACGAGTTATATCCAACATATTTCAACTAAAATATTTATAACGTAAACTTACCAGTGACTGACACCTTAAGGATTGATTTATCAAATTTTAATCTATAAAAATCAATTTGGCCCCTTTATGGATGATTCTTAATATGAAGTACGAGATACATCACTGGAAATAATTACCAACAGCCCAAATCAAATCTGCAATATATTTTTTATAAACAATATGTTAAATTTTTTTATCCAGTAGACATAGTGACTTTTGACTAGACCCTTAGCCTGAATCTGATAAGCCCCAAACCTGACACCCTATAAAAATAGTCACACAAGTGATTATTGTATGTAGAAATGTTTATTCGTACATTCTCATTTCTGGAACATATAATAATTTATTCTTGAGTAGAAAACTTTGGGTTTCCAATAATTTTGAAAATGATTTGTTCATATGTCACAGTTAAAAATAATATTCGCTTTTGTTTACCTATTTCTTTTATTTTTCTATGATATTATTGATTCTCGTAAATGTATTAACATTTTATTTAGCTCCAATTGTTTTTTCTCATTTAATATTTTCTATCTGTTTTCAATTTATTGTTCTTCTCTTCCCCTCCCTCTTTTCTTTTCCCCATCTTTCTCTTTTTTTTTCTAAAAATACTGTTTCTTTTCTTCCCCTGAAATGAGAGACGATTTAAATTCTCTATATAGAGTCCTTTCTTAACTATACATCTTTAAACTTATTTTGAATACCGAATTGAATTTAATTTGACATGGTAAACTTGTAAAGATCGTAATAGTAGTTATTGGTCGTGTTCAGCACTTTCGACAAGAATAAGACATGGCTTAGAATTGTTGAGTGACAAATCTATACATGTTTTGATGCTCTTGAAGACGGTACTCCAAGGTCTACAATAGTCAATGCTAAATTTGACCAATAGCTGACACATTTTCTAGCTAATGGCTGACGGAGGAGTTAGGTATTGTAAATATTGACGTGAAATTTGTATATCATTATAAGGTTTATTGTTAGAGTCTCTATAGACCATTTTTATATGACTACTGATTTTTACAGTGACTGACACCTATGTCAGGCATTGGCTTAGCATAAACATAAGCCAATAGCTGACACCCCAACCAAAATCTTCAAAAACTTGAAATAGTTCTAAATTATTATCTTACTTTGTTTGTTTAGAAGTATAATCCACAAAAATTAAGACAGTTAAAAAAGAAACCCCGATACCCCAATGAATATAACCTCTATAAATTGTCAGTAAAAATATAGAAACCAAGATAACTGACTTAGGAACATACATAACTCATAACTGTGACTTTTACCAACATAAATATTTCAATAGAATGCTCCTTAGCTTATTTTTCAATTAAATAAAACATATGTCAGGTGTAGGCAATGTGTTAGGCACTGGTACGTTTACCTTATCTACATATCGTGCTTTTATACAGTTTACCAAATATATCTACTATCATGCATCGCCAAAGTCTATTTATCCAGAAAGACGTGGTAAAACTTTACTAAAGGAACCTTTTTCATTTTTGTCCCTTTTCCAAGGAAGCAAGCCTTCCAAAACTGTTGGTTTTTCGTTTGTTGTTGATTTTGCTACCAGTGGAGTTGACTGGCTAGCTGAGCTACTCGCATCAGTTCCTATGCTCGCTGCGTGCAAAAATTTATTTTTTTCGATTGTTTTTAACGAAAAATGAAACTTCTGGATGTATGAAAATCTATTCTACTTAGCTCTTGACAACTTAATATTGTCGATTATTCATTCCATATGCACAATCAACCGAAATATCGATACTCCATGCAGTCGAGACCGATGTTACTTACGAGATGACTTTGCAGTGAAAGTTATCGGACTGTCCCAGTCTTCTTTGCTCACTGATTTTGGATCTGTCGTGTCGTCTTCATTTAGAACTTCGCTAATGTAGTCTGGGTAAAGAAAAAATCACAAACGATGCGAAAAAGGAGAATGTTTACGTACCATGTGAAAATTGTTTTGCCGAACCATTTTGTTGGAATTCAGGAAAACTTACGTGGTTTTGTTTGCCGTCCTATAAAGAAATACACAGTGTAATAAACCATAATTACAATAAATGCATATATGAAATGCCTTGTTTTTTTTATTCATATAATGCAAATTAGAACAAATAACTCCAACTCGGTGAGAAAAAAAACCTCGATATATTATTCG
This sequence comes from Pseudeuparius sepicola, assembly GCA_963920635.1. NCBI lineage: Eukaryota > Metazoa > Arthropoda > Insecta > Coleoptera > Anthribidae > Pseudeuparius > Pseudeuparius sepicola. The sequence goes on from OY987302.1 coordinate 63,715,715, forward strand.
AGAGAAAGGACAATATAAATTATGCAATTATTCTCGTCAAAATTTGGACATTAAAAAATTTTAATTGTATGTCAATGTAGCTCCACACAAGGTCCAATCTAGCGTTTACCTCGTCCTTGTCAAGGTAATTTCTGCAGAATCATCGCTTTTATTAGATTAATAAAACATTTCTTCCTTGTGCCAACGTCTTACCTTGTTCAACTTTTTGCTGTGCCTCTTGTGGCTGTGGTGGTGTTTTTTGTCAGCTACCAACCTCCGCATGTTAAAGTGCATTCTGTAGTTTACTTGAGTCGATAGATCCCTGTCATTGACTGCATGTCTACTGTAACTTAACCTTCGATGCTATGAAAAAATATATATAATAAAATCTATAAATAGTTATTTGGTGGCAATTATTTACCCTTCGGTAAGGTTTAACAAGTTCCTCCGCGAGCAAGTGATGAATCTTCGCGTCAGTAAGATCTTTTCTTGAAGGATTATATTCCAGTTCCTGCATGTCAATGTTCCAGGTGCTCTGACTGCTATCCAGCTGACTTAAACTTTCTCCGTTTGGTGGCTGCGCTTGCGAATAATTGCGGAATATAGCGGACATGCTGTCTGCAACAGAAATGTGACCACCGACAGCACTAGCGTTACGTCTCATGAATTCCAAAGCATCTCTCATTGCCAGCTTGGAATAGGTTTCCAGAATTTTTGGTTCTGCACCTTTGTAATCTCGCAGAAGATGGGGTCTTATGAATTTGTTGTCAAATCTTTTAAATCTACAAAAAAACAATGATATTTTTCGATAACATTAAGGTATAAGCTTGCCTGTCTCTCGTGTGGAAGTTACCATGTTGACCTACTATATCTTCTATGCCTGCCATGACATGGTCCATCAGCTAAAAAATTATTTTGATATTTTTTTGAGATTCCAATATGGTGTACCTTACTCTTTCATGTATTCGTTCGTTCATCGTTGGTTTTCTTTTCTCAGCAGTCTTAACATTCAATATTTTTACTAGTGGTTTTATTGTTATGCCCTAAAAAATATTAAATTAATAGTTATTGAAAGAAAACTGCATCATTTTTTTAACCTACTTGGAAGAATACGGTAAAATATACAACGGCAATCGTGGTCGTCATAAACATGGGTTGCAATCTTACAATTTTCGGGTCAATAAGCAAGACCAAGGCAAACGCCACGGCGCCTCTCAACCCACCGTAACTCATAACGAATTTCTCAACCCTACTCAAATGGTGCAGTCTAAATCTGTTCGCAATTGCCGTGAAAATTATCACACCTAAAAGATTCAAATGTGTTTTCAAATAATGTCTAATATCGTATGACTCACCTATAGCTCGATAGACAGAACAAAATAGAATAGTCAAGAGAACAAACCAAGTGTTCCAGTCGTGATTTCTGTTAACCGTTGCTACACCCAAAAACATAAATATAATTGTTTCGGAGGAGCTACTCAGCATTTTCATGGCATATTTTATAGTGGTGTGCGACTTGTGTGAAACGTTGGCTTCGACGTAATTTTTCATTGTTATGCCACAAAAAGTTATACTAAAAAAACAACATGAGAAAATAGTACATAATAGTTTTAGACTATGCTTTCCCTAAAACTACTTTGGAAATTACGCATTTTGAACCTGAAACTATTATACAATAATTATCATTATCTAAGTTATACAAAGGTAGAAATGTTCTCTAAAATTGGAACATTCTCGAAAAATTTGAACATTCTCTAGGAAAAAATAGAACATTCTCGAAAAAAAAAGGAACATTCTCGATTTCGAGAATGTTCCCTTAATGTCTTACAGTGTTTCCAAAGTATTAGAGAACTGTTTTTTTTACTTACGCCAATATCCCCGACATGTGAAACACCTCTGCATTCAAATATGCCAAATACGCCATAACGAATATAAAGATAGGCTCAATAACCCTCACCTAAAAAAAAAAAAGAAACGCTTATCAATGCACCGAGTTACACTAGCAATATTTTTTTTGTGCCAACCTCATTGGTGTATTTAGTGACGAGTGCGGTCGCGAAACCCCACACGACGCCTATCACAGCCCCACCTAACGCCACCACGAAGAAGTTCAACACTCCCGCGCCTAGATCAGCTGGTCGTATATTTCTAAGACCCATGGCCGTGTACGATTCGAACATGTGGTATAAAACGACAGTTACGGCGTCGTTTAAGAGTGATTCACCGAATACTACTATGTAAAGGATTTCGTTAACCTTAAAAAATGAAAGATTAGGTTTTTGAGAGGGATTATTGTGTATTTTTTACCTGGATTTCTTCAAAGACCGCCAACACTGCTACTGGATCAACTGCTGATATTAGTGACGAGAAAAGTAGCATGTCCAAGATTGAGGCTTCGCAGGAAAAAAGGTTTGTAAGGCCCACCGCCCACAATGAAGCACCTGCAAGTTCAAACAAACGGAATGAAAGAAAATATCCGAATAATGACAATATTTCTTTAAATCCCAGTGCTCCCGCCAAAAATTGAAACGGTAAAAATATTTCACTGTGCTGTAGAATTCAGAATTCAGGGAATGCAATCCGAAAAGCACGTTGTACCAATTTGGCCGGTTGGCTGTAAGCCAAGTTTACCAGAAATCGTTTTACACAACAAGAACGCCAAGATTTGAAAGTTTAATTCGATGAAATTAGCTGGGAAAACTGAACAAATCTAGCAGAATCAAACAGAAAATTTTTCCGTCGTTTTTTATTGTAGCTCTAATGTTTTGGAAGCTACGTGAAGCTTGGAAAGTTTTTCATTTTTTGCGATTTTTTCTATAATATTTTGCGAGCTACAACCAAAAATGTTTCAGTTCCTTCATAGCTATAAGTATCCTTTTGAAAAAACACTTCTCCTTCTCGCCCAAACATTTACCTACTTATTAATACAAATATTGATCCCAGTATATGGCCGCGAATGTGCAAACATTGGCGAACTTAATTTCGTTTCCATAACTCATCCCATCCGTGTGGGAATTAATAGCGTTTTCACTATTTGTAGGGACGTTCTTTTGTATTTAGCACCAACCAATCAACCTACCTATTGTCAACGTGTTAAAAATAGTCCCAACCACCGCGAAGAGCAAAATAGTCCCTAGGTGGTCGAAGAAAAGCCTATTCGGCATGAAATATCCCGCGTCCAATATGATTGGCGGCAACATGTACAGGAAAAACGTGTCGGGCGTCAGAGGTGACACGTGCACGCTGTCAGCTGTCACGTGGACCAGCAGTACACCAATGGCGACGCCCACAGTGATTAGCAGGCAGGATTCTGGGAAGATGGCGCTCAGCTTCGGTGCCATATGGAATCCTAGAAGAACATACGAGAACATAGGTATACGGTGACCGGCAGCAAGTTTTTTTGTTTTTATTTTGCAGGAGCCATAACTAATATCCAAACAAATAATTGTTTATGGCACTCACGTTTATAAATAATGGTTAATCCTCTGAAACGGAACCGGCATATTAAATAAAGTGGTTTAAATTTCTATACGGGGTAATGCCGAAATGTTGTTTTATGAGAATAGAAACTTGACACTTCATTGTTGGGCTTATTTTTTAACCTTTAATTAAGAATAAAATTTTCTGATAAATATAAAATAAAAAAAAATCCAATATGATTCGTACTTTCTGCCGGACACTGTATTTTGGCTTAAATCTTAGCGAATGTAAATAAACGTCTATACGGTAAATCATAAACCTCATAAGCTATAAAGCTTTTTATAGCCAGCGGCACGTTTGAACTTTTAGATCAGAAATATTATCTACGAATATTACAGATCAACTAGATATCGAGGATTTAGGTGAAAGTTCAAGGTTATACTTTCCTTATTTCGTTTATAAATTCCTAATTTACTAGGGGGAAGTATTATAGATTGCACAGTGCACAGCAACGTATTAATATTGATTCGTGTTATTATGTTACCCTTCAGGCTAGCAAAGACGATCTGTTTAGAATCTATAAGTCATTGGAAAATGCACTTCAACCATTTTGTCAGGTTCTAGTTTCGTGATTGTCCTCTAAACCCAATATACGTTGCTTTTTTTGAGTTTGTCGGTTTTTTTTTTGCGAATTCAACGTTGCATTTCATTTTACTGTAGCTTTAATATTTTTGGTGGTAATTACATTTAAAAATGTAAAGGTATGAAAAGTCCAAAGTTATTTTTAAACTCTAAATTTTTAAAGTTAGGTAGTTATACTAGAAAATGTGAAACTATGAAAAATGTTTAATTTTTCGCAATTTTTTAATAAAAATGCTATTTTTACGCGCCAGTGTGTCCTTGCGGTTTGAACCTGCTCCACTTCCATAAACATTTATTTGGAATCGATCTGACACTAACCTAGAATGTACAAATACTCATGTTCTAGTTTATCTTTCTAAAGCTATCTCTACAGTTTTGAAATGGCACATGCACACGTAGATATGTATGTAGAAATAAACTGGGTTAATGTATAATTTGCAATACGTGCCCTACAAAGCAAATACTACCTAAAAACCTTTTAACTACTTACCAATTTTCGCTAAACTAGCGCAAAATATCCACAGCCCTATAATAAACGGCGTCTCCACTCTGTGAAACGACACAGTTATCACGTGGTAACGTTCTATCACCCTCTCCTCCTCTTTCACAACCGGCCCCTCCCCCTCTACCTCACGCTCCGCCTTCTCTACCGCAATCTCCGCCTCCTCCACGTCATCGGTCGGCGCTGGCTCCGCCCCCCGCTCCCTATTGGGCGTGGGTATGCCGCGCACCAGATCGGACAGGTCGTAGGCGTGCGGCGCGTCCAGGTTGACGGGCGGATGGTGGTCGGCGGTGTCGGAGGCGTGGTCTGGCGGCTTGGCGGCCGCCTGATTGGCCAGGAGGAGGAGGGGCGCGACCAACACCAGCAGGGGGGAGTGGCTCGGCCTGCAGGCGCGACGCGACAGGTTGACGCCATGGCGGAGGGACACCAGCATGGCTGGGGGCGTGGTTTAGCTGGAAAAAAGATGGTCGGTGACTAATAACAAAAGAAATTGCACTGTAGCTAGTTGAACACTCTTTAAATATCACTTAATTTTTCTTTTTTGAATTTTTATCTTGATCTTTATTTATCCTACTAACAAAAATGAAAAAGAAAAAACTAAACATGCCCAATATTGGAGTTTCAACATTTAAAATGTCGTTAGTTGTACAATATAGCTAATAATTTTGGAAAATATGGATCTAGAGGCTTAGAATTTTACTTGTTTTCAAAATAAACCCATTTCTTGGCAACCAATGCAAACTACATTGATACCTACTGTTTATTTTTACAAAAATAATCGTAAACATTTGAAAATAGACTCGGCGTAAATTACAGTTTAACGGATACCCATAGAGCAAACAACCTATACAGAGTGTCCCGGTTGTAAATGTCAACAAATATATATACAGGGTGATTTTTTTTGAGAATCACTATGGGGATCTCGGAAACTAGCAGAGCTAGAACAAAGGTTAAATGGGGAAAGAATTGCAGTTTTGAATGCTCAATCTAATGCCCCTTTTGGATTTTTAAAAAAGTTCATGGCTCACTAGATATTTTGAAAAGAGTGATTTTTGCTATTTCACCAGAACTCTGTACCTAGCTTCGTTATTTCTGATGATTATACAGAAAAACTGTAGAGACAGAAATTGTACATAATTTTGGGCTTAATAAGATATTCTAATCTAATTTTTTTATGTTATTTGTGATTTTTGGGATATGACATAAACTTGTTTTTTTAAATGTAAATCGTAGTTGGCTGTGGCCTTATCAAATCGGCCATTTTTTGAGCTTTCCAAAGATGTAAACATAAACACAAGTTTATGTCACATCTTAAAAATCACAAACAAAATAAAAAATTGGATTAGATTATCTTATTAATCCCAAAATTATCTACAATTTTTGTCTCTACAGTTTTATGTATAATCATAAATAACGGAGCTACAGAGATCTGATGAAATAGAAAAAAATCACTCTTTTTAAAATATGTTGTGAGCCATGACCTTTTTTAAAAATCCAAATGGGGCATTACATTGAGCATTCAAAACCGCAATTCCTGTCCCATTTAACCTTTGTTCTAGCTCTGCTAGTTTCCGAGATCCCTATATTGGTCATCGAAAAAAAACTCGCCCCGTATAAGTATAGTGTGTCTACTTTTAAGTGTACTTATACAAATTGATAAAAAAATGTTTCGTGTTATTTTCAAAAACCTTCTTTTGTTCAAAAGGTTTTTGAAAAAACGCTTCTTTTGACGTTATTACTCTGTCAAAATTCAAACCTAGTGATGGCTATACCATTTTTTTTATAACCCAGATTTTTACAAAAACCATAAACTTAGCGTTTTTTTTTAAATCTGACCCCATGGAATCCCGTCAAAACAGTTAAATGATCAACAGGACCACTCACTTTAGATGTACAGGGTATTTTATCAAAATGCTGAATTTGTATGAAGCGTTTTTGTCTACAATTAAGAATAGACAATTACACACTGTAGAAATGTTGAGCTTAACATGAGATTTTCTACCGTTAACATCAGGTTTTATAACTCCCCAAATTTGTTTGATATCTACCTTATTATGAGCTTTTCATGGCTACCTATCGTAATCGTATATAAACAAATAGCCGCATATGGAATATCACACGCATATCTATAGGTAGGCGATACCGTATCGCGTTGCAAACAATAAATTTCTAACAATATTCTTATTTCATTTCATGTTAATTAACATTTTTATCAATATTTTGCATAAACACACATTCTCCGTTAATAACCGTGCAAAAAATATTGTCTGCGTTTACCTCCTCACCGTGTTCACGTCACCAACCCCCTCTGGCTCGTCCACCCCCCGTCGTCATGGCCACCCTCGATGCCGTCGGCGTCCATGGCCGCCCGCGCTGCAGAAGGAAACAGTTGACGATCGCGCGGCGCCGCCGCGACGCCTGCGGCCGCCGACGCTGGTGTGGAGCCGGCGACGTCGGCCGGCGTCGGTATGGAGGGGGTGGGAGCGTGCGCGGAACGCTGGGGGCTGTTGGGAAAGTTGGAAATGAAAAAGTTGGAAATGAAAAAGTTGGAAATGAAAAAGTTGGAAAAAAGTTTTCAAACGAGTTTTCTTAAATTTTGACACAACAATATTCCTTATTTCACATAATAAAATACATATTTCGCAATTTAAAAAAAACGTTTCAAACGAATTTTCTTAAATTTTGACACAACAATATTCCTTATTTCACATAATAAAATACATATTTCGCAATTTAAAAAAAAACGTTTCAAACGAATTTTCTTAAATTTTGACACAACAATATTCCTCAGTTTACATAATAAAATACATATTTCGCAATTTAAAAAAACGTTTTAAACGAATTTCCTTAAATTTTGACACAACAATATTCCTCATTTTACATAATAAAATACATATGTTCGCAATAAAAAAAATGTTTCAAACGAGTTTTCTTAAATTTTGACACAACAATGTTCCTCATTTTACATAGGTATTAAAATACATGTCTCGCAGTTTAAAAAAAGTTTTCAAACGAGTTTTCTTAAATTTTGACACAGCAATATTCTTCATTTTACATAATAAAATACATGTTTCGCAAATTAAAAAAAGGTTTTCAAACGAGTTTTCTTGAATTTTGACACAACAATGTTTCTCATTTCACATAATAAAATACATATTATGTTTCGCAATAAAAGAAATGTTTCAAACGAGTTTTCCTAAATTTTGACACAACAATATTCCTCATTTTACATAATAAAATAAATATGTTTCGCAATTTAAAAAAAATGTTTCAAACGAGTTTTCTTAAATTTTGACACAACAATAAGTATTCCTCATTTTGCATAATAAAATACATGTTTCGCAATAAAAAAATGTTTCGAACGAGTTTTCTTATTTTTTAATTTTTGACAAATCAGCATTCTTAACTTTTTTTGCAATTTTTTAAAATCTCGTAAATTTTTCCACAAATATACCTTACATTTGTAAAGACAATTTTCTCGCGAATTCAAAGGTATATCCGATTTTACCATGTCTCCAATATTGTTTGCAAGCTACACTAAAAATATAAAACCACAAAAAATTGAAAATTACATTTTACGTAATTTTCACACCTCCCCCGTACTTTTTCCACCCCCTCGTTTCGGGGGTGGCCACGTGACCGCCCATCCTCCCGAAATCGATGCTACCGCGCACGTGCCAGGCCACACCGCCCCCCCTCAAAGCCGCCCCCGATCGAGGCACAGAAGACCCGTGAGATCCGACAACGTCACAAGGAGAAAGGTTTTTGATCTTTTTTGCATTTTTTAAAATTGTATTTTTTCAACGCCCTTTGTAATACCTGTAACCTGGCACGAGCTTAAAAAAGCACTATATAATATACGTATGTATAGGGTGCCCCAAAATAAATGAAACAAGAGGTGTGGAAGACAGACAATTTTTTAGGGACCCAAATGATCAAATTTCTACTCAAAAATTTTTTGCCTTTCGCAACTTTTGTTTCACTTAACTTGGGACACACTGTATACAGAAGGCCCCGGAAATTTAAATAAAATATTTTTTCGAAAAAATTTCAAAAAATGTACCTTAATTTTCAAAAGCATAAGAAACACATTAAAAGAAGTGCACAAATTCAATTAACTGTTAGTTTTGAAACAAGAAAGAAACTAAACAACAGTTTCTATTTATAGAAATGATGGATTCTACCTAGTTAGACTCACCTGTGACTTTTGACTTTTCCGAAAGAAAACTTTCTTAATTCCTTTTCGTTTAAAAGAAAATTCTCTTTTTTTTTGTAGGTAAACTTTGTAGGTATCTTATGTCTTTACCATAGAATACTATGACAATCTAGAGATTTTTTACGTCAAAAGTGTTAAAAAACAAAATGAATTAAATTGCATAGTATTTTTCAGTAGGTACAGTACAGATATATTTTTTTATTTTTAAATATTCTTAGTTTTCTTGTCCAACAGTTTTCTCGTCAGCCTTTCCTTATATACCACAGCAAAATCGATTTTCTTATAAAACTTCACTAGGTCAATGTCAAGCTCGAAATATTAAGTGTCAAGGACGAGGCTTTGGTTCTTTTTATAACATAAAAATTCATAGTTCATAGCACGCCATACATAAGAAACTTGAGTAGGTATAGGCACTGCTGAAATAATTGTTCATGGCAACCGTTGATTTAGTTACATGAAATCAATCCTTATTAATTTGCTATTTTATAAAAAAAAAAACTCAGTTTTCTTATACCTATTTCCTAGTACGTCCCTGTATTGCTAAAAACTCGTACCTTTTTTTGTTCTCACAGCATTGGCAGAGGTAATAAGAAATACCAAAACATAATATCATGACTGGTGTAGTGTTTGTAATATGCATTCCCTCTGAGGAGCAAGAAAAATGTTTACAAAATAAAAACAAAAAGAAAGTTACCATAGAAAGTGAGCCTCGAGTGATACAAATTAGCGAAGGATTTTCTATAAATGCTAATGGAAATACGCCGAAAAATGATAAGGGGAATAAAGAAAATAATATGCCAATGGAAAAGGTTTGTATACAATATTATAAATAAAAAACAAAAAATAGTTTTTGTAGCTTCTCCAAAAAATTCTGATTCAACTAGAGATTTCCCACTGGACGTGGAACAAAAGCGAAGATGATATGAACATTCAGATAATTTTTCCTGTGCAATGCAGCCACAAAACAGAAGAAATATTAGACGTTCTAAAAGAAAATAAAATAGGGAAAAAATTTAATTCTATCGTAAGTGTTGTACCATGCACTATACACTACCACGGAGATATAAACAATAGCAGCGACAATGAAGAAATTTCAGAAAATGTAAAGCAGTAAGTAATAACAATATGCATTTTTTTATTATTTATTTTATTTTTTGTTATTTTAGTGATGACCAGGACAAAAATACTGGATGGAACTGGTTTCTCACTTCTGTAAAATCAAGGTTGATTGTTGATCAAGTTGTCGAAAATGTTAGAGCACAATCTGCATTAAGTTTTGATTTTATTTCAATGCTTTTAATATCTACGTAAGTAATTATCAAATTTTGCTGATTTTTTTATTTTTTTTTATATCTTTGTAGCTCCCTATGTGCCTTGGGTCTAGTAGAGAATAGCAACGTGTACCTTATATCTAGCATGTTAATATCACCTATGATGGTAAATAATAATAATCATAGTAATAATAAAATTAAATAAAAAAATATTGTCTACTTTGAGGGTCCTGTAATGGCAGGCACCTTTGGTCTAGTAGTGAGAGACAGAAAGTTACTTAAGATGGGCTTCAAAAACGAAGTAATAAGTCTTGGATTGGCTACTTTAGTCGGATTTTTCTTTGGTTCATTTATATGTTTTGTAACTGATAAATATGGCGAACAAGAATGGCCGACATATGAAATGGTATCGAGGTAGGTACATATACCAAATATATTTTTTAAAGGTTTTAGTATAAAATTCGAAAATATGTTTTATTTCTTCAGGGGTGAACTCAGGATACTTTGGACGGGCTGTCTTACCGCCCTACTATCAGGTGCAGCCGTCGCCCTTGGAATTTTAAGCGACAACATTGCCATGTTGGTCGGCGTTGCCATATCCACGTCCCTTATGCCGCCTGCTGTGAATGCCGTAGAAAAACTATTGTCTGCATTTTTTCTCTTTTGATATTTTTATTTGTAGGGTTTGCTGTGGTCCATGGCATCAGTCTATTCTTTAAAGGGCAACAATACCACTAGATATTCTACGTTGACGCACACAGGGAAATATTTTGAAAATTCCACCCTGGAGTTGTTATCTTTGGGAGCTGTCAGTATTTGCCTTACGTTTGTGAATATTATTTGTATTTATTCTGCGGGAATTTTAGTTTTTAAGGTAAGGAAAAACGTTTTGGGGAACAATTATGAATGTCCAACTTTTTAGATAAAAGAGGTTGCCCCAATGACGTCAAGGGATCCATCAAAACGAAGATTCTGGAGGCATGACATAAAAATGGCGAGGGACTATAACAAAACCTTCCAAAACAATGAAGCTAGGCAGCTACTAAGGGCTTATTCGCAACAAACTTCTGAATATCAACAAGAAAAGCGATTAGACGAACTTTTACACCATTCGACGGAAATACCGAAGGGCAATTTTAAAGTTAACGTTTCAAGATCTGAGTACACTTGGTCGCCATGTATGGACTCTTCGAAACGTCCGAATCTCGATGAACTCAAAGACCTTTATTCGGATTTAGTTAAAAATAAACCCGGCGCGAATAAGCGTCTAAATTTTGGGCTTCCCAAAGAAAAGGAAGGGCACCACAGAAGGCTTTCGCAAATTTTTAATCCGTTGGCGAAAGAAGTGGAAAAACTGAACACTATCGAGGAAGGAGGCGCCGAGAAATGCCCGTTGGTCAGGAGCCCGAATAACGAGGAAAATGCCGGGAAATGTAGCCAGAATTTTTTTTGTGGCAATAGAAAGTTTGTGGTTACGCCCTGCGAATGTGATCCGCTGAAGAAAGAATTCACTTATTAGTTGCCTTTTAAAATAATGGCGAAGGAGCTGGGAGTATTGTAGCATTCTTTGCACTTTTATTTGTTGTATCGATTTTTTATTGAAGAGGGTTGATATATCCACTTGAAAGAGACAATTTGATACCTAAAAACAATGTTATTAAAGCAATCCGTTCCGTTTTTATGTATGTATTGCCACTTCAGATGGAAACACTTTTTGAAATTTTGGTGAAAAATTTAAATTCAAGGATAAACATTTCATTTTGTTGTAGGTAGGTTTTTAATATATTTTCCCATAGATTTGATTTATTTATTCGCGATTATAATATAAAATAAAACTCACCAAAAAATTATTTATGGTAGCTCAAATGCTTATTCCTTTAATGCGTTTTACTTTTATACCTACTTTAACAAAAAATCACCTTGAAAATTAGTTCCGACTATAATAAGGTTAATTTGACACCTTAATCTAACATATTAATAAAACAATTATTACATAATGTATGCAAATTAAAAAAATCATTATAGAATGCAGTACCTATTCACATTTAAATAAGAATGTTACAAGTTATTTCAAAATAATTCGACAACTTTTTTTTAACAAACTTCTTCAAATCTTTGTCAATTTTCTCAATTACATGTAACACTTCTTCGTTATGGGGCCTCCTACATTTTTATACTCTGTTATACAAACATTTGTTACAATGCTAAATGCGAAATATTCTATTCCTCAATGTCTTGCTTCTACTATATTCGTGTACTCTCGACATTCCTGCTGCATCTACACCTAACATTCTAAAAAAATAAAAAAAAACACCTGATGTCTTTAAAAATGTCTTTGCGTTACGTCAAACCGCCGACACAAGGTTTTCCATCCCCAAGTCATTAGCAACTTTTTTAGCTTGGTCCAAAGTATCTGGGTCAAAGCAACTGGTTATAGAAGAAAACCTTTCGTCATTACAACCAATGATAATTTTGAAATGATCCTTATTATTAGTTTCATAAGTCTTATAGACATAATGCAAGGTTTGTAGTAAGTATCCTTCGTAGTAGCATAGAAGAAGTAGATTCTTCTATGGTAGCATAGAAGAATCTACTACGACCTATGGTAGTAGCAAAGTTTTTTTCTGTAAACCTTGGTAGTAGCAAAGATCATAATATTCAATAATATTCGAATATCATGATCTTTGGTAGTAGTGAAATCTTCCTTGCATAAATACGACTGGTATCGAAGAAATTGTTCCAAAAATGAGACTTTCGTAGTGTCCAGGTGATGTGCTAAAAACTGGGAAACTAGGTATTTTGAATGGATTCGGCTAAAGCTTAGAGTTCCTAAAATATAAATTTTCATTAGTATTTATTATGTATTTTTTACAGAAAATACATAAGATTAATAATATGTTTTCTGTCATTATGAAACGATAAAGGAATTATTAATTACCCTATGGGAGAGCAAGATAACACGAAGGAAACTATTGATAATGTGTTGTTTGTTATAAACAAACCCAAATTAGATATGTGTATAGCCTGCATAATATGAAACGTACTTGGGTTATAATATGTCTTATAAGATAAAACTATTTCGCAAAAAGGAATTATATTTGTTAATTCTTTATTTACTTGTTCAATACCTAATCCTGATCCACATATTCCAATTTTTGGTTTAAAATTATCCGTTTTCTTCAAAATATAATATATCTCATAGATTCACGATATATTCGTAACTATATCTACAAGAAAAAAATGTTTTTAAAAATTCTGAAAGACCACTTACTTGTCTCTTTGTTTATTTTTGTGCATTTTAATACCTACAATAATTACCCACTTGAAAAATATGTTGTTGTTGCGTAGCAAATACACAAGAAAAAGTTCTTATGGATAAAGAATTTGTTATAATATGCACCAAATAATTCCACAACTAGTTTAGATAAGATAACCAATGATATTAATGAATTATTGACATACTATTATTTGTTTTTTAGACTATTCATTGGGCTATCACAGTGAACTGTTTTCGTTTTCATAAAAAGTGCATATTTTTTAGGAACAAGCTGTTTTTTTTTAATTACAAATGACAGCTAATTTTGAAATCGATTTAAATAAATTTACAGATGACTACACAAACCAAATTTTGAATATTTTGCATTATTTTGTTACGGCTTCAAAAGTGAGCTGTTACTTGTAATAAAATTATTAAAACTGCAAGAATGGTAACTTGTTGTCATACTGCATATTTTTAATGTCATCCTTGACATGAGCAAGCTATTATTTTTTATTCGCCTGCATTTCTGTAATTACTGTAATATACAATCTTACAATACACACCATCTAAGTCTGATTATTTAAAGCTGAATGGAATCATCCCAGCAGCATGAAAAATAGCATGACGTTCGAGATTTCTTCACCGGCGTTATCAGGATGTCATATAAACCCATATAAAAGGAGGAACTTACCACCAACAATCTCAGTTGAGACTTTGCCGGTGGCCTGCAGATTCTGATAAGCTTAGAGATGACCTCCAAGGTGTTGAACGGCGTCAACAGCGTCAACGGCGTCAACGGCGTCAACGATGTTGATAAGAATTTGAGGCTTGACAGTACCGATGAAGAGTTTTATGAAAATCATGTTGTGCATACTGACAATGACAAGTAAGTTTCTGCTTTTTTAAATTACTGTTGACACATTTAGTATGCATTTTATACGGGATGTCCTGGGTTTGATCAGGACATTTTGTAGAAAAACTCATTGTTTCTGAGGCGGTACAGTTCTCTTTTTGATATCGAACTATGGCAATATCTTCCCAAAATAATTAAGCTGCTTCATTCAAAATGAAGAAAAAAATGCTAAATCGACATTAATTGGTCAAAACAATATTGGTTTTCTTGAAATGGTGTGTCAAAATTTTGTCAAATTCAATTATTATTTCATTTTGAAAGCGAATAATTTTTGGTTCATTGTTCATAGGATTTTTTTCTCATTTTAATTGGTGCGGTTGATCTGTAACATTTGAAAGCGGTAGGTGAAAATGTTATGTTTCCAATGTTGGAATTAACAGATGTTTTGGGGAACGTGTTTGCAACCAATTTCAACCCAAGCGGTTGATTTTATAGTCATGAAAGAAAAGTACCTCTATGAGATACGGCGCCCTCTATGAGATACGTTGAAATTGACACTTTCAGCATATTCTCCATCCCCTAAAACACAGCAGTGTCAAACTAGAATTCGGTAGCTTGATTATTTTGGGAGATATTGCCATAATTCAATTCCAAAAAGAGAACTACAACGAAACAACTGAAACGAAAAACTTTAGGGCTTTGCTTATATGAGTTACCTATCTTACGACGAGTTTTTTTTACAAAATGTCAAAGTCCCGATCAAAAAACTTGCGGAATATTCTTCTTCTTGGAATATACATAGTGTATTTATTTTTAATTTTTTCTAGATATAGCTATGATACGGTTATGGAAACAGCAATGTACCTTCAGGACAGGGTACCGTTTAAACCATTGATTGGTATTATTTGTGGATCTGGCATGGGTGCGTATTGGAACAAAGGTGTCTAAACTTTTTCATTAAAAATACATGTTGGAATACACGTTGAGAGACTGAATTTTAAAAAAGTTTAGAGAATAATTTTGAAGAGAAAAATTGCGATCTGTACAGTTCATTTTACGATTTTTGGCAAAAACAAAAATGGTTTTGTTGTTTTCTGATGTAATTTAATAACTAGTTACGATATGATTAGGAATTTTTTTTATGTTGCGTATTTTACAAACTTAACATCTTATATAAGATTTGCAAAAATCTGTTAATCTTTTACACCCGCTTAGGAGTTACACTAATAATTGTAAAGACACGTATAACATAATGATAAGAACGATATTTGCATTTTCAAAAAAAAAAACGATATCAGTGTTTTGACTGTTATTATACCATTTGCGTAGATTTAGTAAGTACTTTCGAAAAGATTCTATGCAAATTTATTTTTTAATCTCTCAAAGACAATTGACATAGGTATTTTCAACGTGTTAAAAAATACGTATAGTAAATTGATTCATTAAAATGTAAATTTACACCCTTTTAGAATGATTTTTCCCCAGGATCTCTGGCCGATGGTCTCGAAGAACGCGTGGAATTCCCATACGAAGAAATCCCACACTTCCCAGCTAGCACGGTAGCCGGCCACGCCGGCTCCCTGGTTTTCGGAAAAATTTCGGGCACCGCCGTGGTGTGCATGAAAGGCAGATTCCACTATTACGAGGGCTACCCTCTCTGGAAGTGCGCAATGCCCGTTAGGGTCATGAAACTCCTCGGCGTCGAATACCTTATCGCTACCAACGCCGCTGGCGGTCTGAATACCAACTTTAAAGTCGGCGATATCATGTTCGTCAAGGACCACATAAACATGATGGGTTTTGCCGGGAATAATCCTTTGCAAGGTCCTAACGACGAGAGGTTTGGACCGAGGTTTCCTCCGATGAACAGGGCTTATAACAGGTCACTACTAAACACCGCGAAGAGGATAGCACATGAAATAGGTAACGCTCTTCTTGTTACGTTACAAAACAAGTTTCTACGATGATATATTTTCTCATAGGTATCTGCGATTTGATCCACGAAGGTGTCTACACCTGCTTGGGTGGTCCAAACTTTGAAACAGTGGCAGAACTGAAGATGCTAAGTCAAGTAGGGGCGGACGCGGTTGGAATGTCGACAGTACATGAAGTTATAACAGCACGACATTGCAATTTGACAGTTCTTGGCTTCAGTTTGATAACGAATGTGTGCGTGGCCAACTATGATGGAGAAGATGACCCGAACCACGAAGAAGTTATGGACGTAGGGAAGTTAAGGCAGGACGTTTTGACAAAATTGGTTAAAGGTTTGGTGCAGGCTATCGCTATTGACCACAAGAAGATGGCCCTTGCCAAATAAGTGTGGCGATCAAAATAATTGTTCGTAATTTATTATCTTCGTTTTATATTTATTTATCATAAGTAGGTATTCCGCAACTTGTTTGTGTATTATTAAGAAATATAAATTGTTTTGATAAAAACTGGTTACTTAATAACACTTAACATTTCATAACTTATGAAAAAAAATCAATAACAACGCAAAGCGTTGTGGTTCGTCTTCGCACTTGCCACCAAAAGTTACCTGTATACGTACCAAGTAGAGTCAATTGATAATTCAGACACTGACCGATAGATGGCGGTGGTTTGAAGATGGTTAGATTCCGTTGCCACGCATCGCTGGAAGACAGCTGTTGTCATGGTAACGACGATCGTGCAGGCGCGTCGAAGATCGCGCGGCGTTGCCGGATCGAGCCAGTTAAAAATCCTAAGAAGTGCATAGTAACGGCAAATGCTTTTCTAATAATATAAATTGTATTTGTCATCCGGTTTTCTTCGAGTTTTTCTTAACGATAGGTTATCAAAAACTGGCAAAATGGCACATTTTGGGCACCCCTTTAAAAGGGATTTGTACCAAATTTTGTTAAAAAAATATAAAACAATAAAAATTCTAGAAAGAAATGAAAATCGCCACGACGTGATTGAAAACAATTGAAATTGTAACTTGATTTATTAGAAATAGGTAGAGGAAATAGGCGAAGAATTTACTCCAA
This sequence comes from Pseudeuparius sepicola, assembly GCA_963920635.1. Lineage (NCBI taxonomy): Eukaryota > Metazoa > Arthropoda > Insecta > Coleoptera > Anthribidae > Pseudeuparius > Pseudeuparius sepicola. The sequence goes on from OY987302.1 coordinate 63,732,868, forward strand.
AACACAATGCGACACTGTTTGCTGTACAACAGAGGAAAACACTTACCGGACCGGGTCGTATTTAAAAATATTAAGTTTTCGAAGTAAAAATAAACTGTAAGTTAAATTGTTGACAATACTGATTAATATTTAGACTTCTTATTATTAAATACAGGGCCGCATTAGAAAAAAATGAACGGAAAAAAGGAATTTTCAGTATAATTGTCTCAAAACATTTAAAAATATTTCGTGTCATAATTTGAGATGAAAAGTGCTTTCAAAATCTGAAAAAATCCAGGTCCGTATTTAAAAAAAATTAAGTTGAAGATGGTTTCTCAAAAACGAAATGTTGTAGAACAAATCTAAAAACGCCATCTTAAAGCCCGTTAAAAAGTGCCATAAGAAAGAGGTTTTCTTTTTTTCCTATTTATGATAACAACTTCAGAAAAAAATAAACTCGAAAACGCAAAATTTCACTTTTTTCAAAATAACCCAAAAACGAAAAAATATATTGGAAATCCGGTCGTACCATTTTATTAACCTTAAAATTGCGCAACTTTTCCCCCATTCAACCGTTGTTCTATCTCTCACCGTTTGCAAGATCCCCATGCCGTTCACTCTTATCCGGGACACTTTGTATATTCCCGCGAATCTCCCGCGAACGGCACGATCCCGCCAGCGCCGCTCACAGCCCGAACCCCCCCCGCCCCCCCCCCCCCCCCGCCGCCGCGTCGTCCCTCCACCTCCACCTCGCCGTCGTCCCGTCAGTCCGCCACCGACGCTCGCACGCGCCGCGTCGATGAGCGCCGCGACGCCGGTCGGCGCCGGCCGTGCCGGCACGCTCGAGACGCACGTGCGCGGCCAGTGGTACCGCGTCCGAGTCGCCGTCGAGGACGACGCCGAGCGCCTGTCCATCACGCTGGATGAGGACGCCGCGGCGGCGGCGGCGGCCGCCGCCTGCGAGAACTCGACGACGCTGAACGGGACGCTGAACAACAACGCCGAGACGCCCGGCGGCGGCGCCACCCCGCCGCCCGCCGTCGACGGCAGGGAGAGGGTGGTCACCGTCGTCAAGTCGGACAGCAACGGGCTGGGCATCTCCGTCAAGGGCGGCAGGGAGAACAGGATGCCGATACTCATCAGCAAGATCTTCAGGGGCATGGCGGCCGACCAGACGGAACTCCTCTACGTCGGCGACGCGATTCTCGCGGTCAACGGGGAAGATCTCAGAGATGCCACCCACGAGGAGGCGGTGAGGGCGCTGAAAAGGGCTGGGAAAGTCGTCGAGCTCGAAGGTAAGTCTCTACCCCGCAGACGATTCTCGTGAATCAAATGTCAACAGGTTAAATAACACTAAACAATGCGGGAACTTGCTCCTCTACCTACGAAGGCCTTCTAAAATTTCGACTTATAACTCGAAATTTTGAGTCAATATTTTGACGAATCTAGAAAAAAAGGAGAGTGTCCCTTACAAGCCTTTGTATCCACCTGCTTAAATTTGTAAAATAAATTCTTCATAAGGAAAAAACTAATAAGACAATGATCGAAGCTATCATGATATCGCTTATAGAATCTAACCTGACGACACTCACATTTTTTTCTAGATCCGCTTCTAAAATTTCGACTTATAAGTCGAAATTTTAGGAGAGTGACCCTTCCAGGCGTTCGTTCTACCTGCTTAGATTTGTAAAATAAATTCTTCACAAGGAATAAACTAATAAGACAATGAATGAAGCTATCATTATATCGCTTATAGAATCTAACCTGACAAGATTGAGCACTATTTGGAAATTGTTGAATGGTCTGTTCAACCAGTTGATGAAGAGAGAAGAATCATTCTAACTTATGTTTTAGACAAGTGTTTTTTTATCATAGGCATCTACTGCAACTTTTATCAATACCAAAAAAAAATATTGTTAACGATTTCATTCCATTTGTAAGTATGTATACAATATACAAAATAAAACTTATTTCAGATGTGGTGCATCTAACACCATCAATTTTGTGTCAAATTGAATTCACCGGTAAGTATACAGGGTGATTCATTTTTAATCTGGGACACTTCAATAGGTGAAAGAATAAAACTGAATCTCCCTGTATCATTACAAAATGTCTTTAGGTACCCCAACTGCCACGGTTCCAGCCCAGTGCATCGGTATTATGCTCGCTTCAGTGATGAACACACAATGTCCTGTCACCTTTTCCTGTCTGCCTGATTCACAATGAAAAGGGGCACCACTATACGTGATGCCGCCACCTGTTAAAAAGCCACTTCATAAATAAACATGCGGCGTACAATTCGAGGTTTTCCAACAGGTAGATTAATTAAAACGGTTATATTTTTATTTTGAGGTCGCATTTTTGTATCTTTGTGAAAGAATAACGATAAGGAGGAGACCCTCGTAAATGGTGTCACTCACTCGTTCAAGTCAAGTTTTATTGGAGAAGAGTCTAGTGTGTTAAATTAATAGGAAGTTAAGAAAATTAATAAGCCAGCTGGAGAGCAGCTTGCAAGAGTTATTAATAGTTGGACGGAATGACAAATAGTGGGAAACTTTTCAACGCTATACATGTCGTTAATATATGCAACAATAAAACATTCATCGAATCTGTTTACAGGATATTAAAGATTGTTCCTAGAAACCATTACGTCTTGCCGCAAGCCCACTCAACATTTTTTCATTGTTATTACATCGTGAAAGTCAAATTAGCGACGGATGGTTCTACCCATTTACGTAACAGTAAATAATAGACAAATAAGCGCAACAACGAAAAATTCCACTCGATAAATGTCGGACCAACCCGACAGGTTATCGCTTAAATTCATAATTGAGTTACTGACAGGCTGATCAGTTTAATAGAACGGTGTGTAGCGAGAGAGATTTCACATATAACAATCTATCAATTAATATAGCATACAAGAGGTAGGTAATTGTTTATAATAGCCTCGGGTATTGATGATAGAAGAGTACACACAGATAGAAGAAACTTTACCAGTTCTCGTCATACGACATTGCAACAGAGAATTCCAAAAACAAGCCGTTGTCTTGGAAGTCATTAGACGCTACGCGAGCACTCCTGATGATAGAATCAATTTTACATCGCAAGAGAAGAAAAGTTGCTGCTATAACCTGTTTAGGCTCTACCAATCCAGATAAGAATTTATGAAGAAAAACGGCAGTTGTCACGCAACAGGAAAGCTGCGAATTTTAGTAGAAAAAGGTCGCGCAATTTGGTAGATAAGGGCCGAGTGATTGGGACGATTTATACCGCAAAGCCGATCATAAATTCCAGGGGTTCGACCGGGAGAAAGCGGCTTCCAATTTACTTTTTGCGATTCGATTGAGCGTATGGGTAAACCTAAACATCTGAACGACAATAATTGGCGTTTCAGAGTCACTTTCGCTTGATATGATAAGATAATATGAAGGTTTTTTTATTAGCAAACTTTTCATGGTTTCACACATGATATTAGAGCTAGTATAAAAACCAATACACCAATAAGTTCGCAAGAAAATATTCTATAGGTATAAGAAACCTTCTCCGAAAAACATGAAGGCGTTATTGCCATATATCACAAAACCCGCGACCTGGAATATCTAACTAGGTATGCCTTTTGGGCTTACTTTTTCCATAGAAAACCATGCATACGTGTTCAATTTCGCATGTAAAATCGGTGCAGTTCCAGCACGTCGTAAACTCCGTCCCGTTTATATGGGACCAGCGTCCAACAATCACAATATTTCGCTTTTTACGAGCCAGATCCTGAACGAAGGGCACTAAAACGTACTTTTACGACGGCCATCGATTAAGCGGCACAAAATTTAACACAGAGCGAGAGATGCTGGGGAGTTTTCTCCCAACCACAAGTCTAAAACTAACACCCAAGCCGGCCAACGAGATCCTAAGCTCTAATGGCAACTTCATGCGGTTCATCCTATATGCATAGAGTCCAAAGTTCTCTCCAATGCAAGCAGGTCATACTACTTGACCCCTAGCTTCTATTAGAAGCAATTAAAGACGTGTTTATCTATGTTTCGCATCAGATGCTTTGCGAGAGATAAAAACCAGAAACTCACAAAAAAGCAAAACGCCGTTGTGAAGACAAAAGTTGGCGCGGAAAGGCGAGAAGTCGGCTCGCAAATCTGAAGTTGTCCGCCGGCCAACTTCGGCGGAACTCCCATAACTTCCAGGCAACGGGCCCGAGTCTTCTCTTAATTGCCATCGCCTTAGAACTTTGGAGTTTTGGAGTTATAGCTAGGCATGGATGATCCCACGTGGCGGAGTCTGCTTTGGACATTTTTTCTATAACTGTAACATTACAACAATTATTATTATTCGCCTTCGCTGACTGAGGTTTGCGTTACCAGCAAATGCACTACTATGCGAGCGTGAACCAGTGGCACTAAAAATGTTTCTAGGTATAACCGTTGAATGAGGGATTATTCCCTCACTCAACGGTATAACAGCAATTTTGTTAAAAAATCAAATCAAAGTTACACAATGTAGGTATAGATTTGTTCGTTGAAAAGAAGCAAAGAAACAATTATTTCGCGTCCATCTCTAACAGAGTCATTCCGAGAAACAGGGGATTACGGAGGAATTACGTTCCAGATCCTTCCTCCTTTTTGCCCGACGAAACCTGGGTCGATTTTAGGGGATTTTCGGTTCCACCCAGACCGTTTTTTTATCCCCGAGGTCCACAAAAACATTCCTGGAGAAAGGGATTTCGCTTGTAAGGTCGAAGTTCAAACAATAACGGATTAACAGACGGAAATTGGTTTGGAAATCTCGTACAAATTTACGCGGAAAAAATCTCCATAATCCCGAATTTATTTGGGGAGTGTGAGGGGAGAGACTTTGCGGTGTTTCTCTATCCCGCGACATGCAAATCGTCCAAAGTGGTCTTTAGACGGAATACCAAGCTTCTCGTTATTTATTACAAAAATCGTCATCTAAAACCATCCCGAAAACATCATTTTTCTTCATAAACTCTTATCTAAGGCGTTCTTTCTTACCATCAGCTTGATCGAACGGTTTCAGAAATTTATGAGAGCTTTTAAACCTGCCCTCCTTGTAAAACCATGTAGGGATCAGGGAATAATTATTGTGCAACAGTAATGTGACAACTAAAGTTAAAAATACTAGAAGTCTTTTATGCAAAAAAACTGTCGTAGGATGGGAATGATGAAAGAATAATGGCCAATTGTTTGGTTTTATTCTTGTATATTTCGTGTTGGTTTTCTTTTATTAGCATACAATGGGCCATTCACATTGATACTTGGTTTTGAATGAAACAATTAACTTTTTGATTCGACTGGTTTGCTGGAAACGTATACTATGTTAAGCGGGTATGTGAATTATGTATGTGGCATTGGTATTATGTAGGTATATTTACCACGAAATAATCTTCAAGTTTCCGCGTTTGCCAATTTTTCCTGCATTGTGCTTTCTTTCTCATTATACAGCAGGGAGGTTTCGGGTCGATCTGAATAGCAGGCGCCGCACAGCCGCCCGGTTGATTAAATTTCTCCGTGAATTTACGATTCCGAGCCCAGCACCCCTCGATATGCCCTTCCGATATTCCTCGAAATAAAGATCCTGGGTAACGTTCCAAACGTACGGCAGTTAACATTTTTCGCCGCAGACTGGAACTTCGCGCACAATCTGGCAACACTGTCGACGTTCAGCGGTCGCGGTGAGAATGAATTTTTTCCTGTTTTTGCTATTATTTGTATTTTTAAAATTGTGCATAGTTCCCGCCATAACTTTCGGACCACACCCCATTCCGTTAACTGTATACTTTCTTGCGGATATTGCAGCGACGTTGCCGTTGTTTCATCCTCTTTCCGATACGGTATACTCTGGTGACGGTAATGGTTAACTCCACCTTCTAATTCGCCATCTGCGATATTCGCGTCTGCCGCCGAGGAAATTTCAAACTGCTAACGAAGTAATTCGATTAAACGTGTTTGCAGCAAGTGCTGAAGAAATTTCCTGTTAGCGCCGTGCAATAAAGATGAGGCAACTCGGGCCTGTGCCTCAGTCTTCCCATCGCCGCTTCCAGATATCCGATCATTAGTTTAGCATAGGCGCTTTCAGGGCGCCTTTGTACATCTTTATGTAGCACGGCGAAAAGGGGAAAAGACAAGTAAAAGGAAATGGGAAGAAAACGCCGAACACTTTTTTCTCTATTGCCAGTGAGGTGCCCAATTATTGTCCACCATTTGTTTAGATATACAGGGTGAGTTTTTTTTCCATGACCACTATGGGGATCTCGTAAACTAGCTGAGCTAGAACAAAGATTAAATGGGGAAAGAATTGCGGTTTTGATTGCTCAATCTAATGCCCCTTTTGGGTTTTTAAAAAAAGTTAATAGCTAACTAGATATTCTGGAAAGAGTGGTCATTTAGGATTGATTGTCGTTTTATATGGACCTTGCATTTTCGTATAAATAACAACATACTTCATCCTCTCTACATAACACGCCACTTCATTACATCCCTCACATTAACCTACACAACCCGATGTCAAAAAACCCTCGGGGGTTTTCGATCTCCCCGGACATTTTATAGGGTAATTAATCACCATAAGCCTCCGAGAAAGAGACAAAAAGGCGCACCGGGTTCATAACCCGGAAAAAAACAGCGTGTATACCTGGCGTCCGCAGATAAAGACGCGGTTATAAATAACGGATAGAGGGATATATTTTACCCCGAATCTGACGTAGAGTCAATATAATAAAGAGTCAGGATGACTGGGGCGAAGGGGTAGTATGTGAAAGGAGATGCAGGGTTGTGTAATTTATCGAACAAAAATTTATTGATAATGTTTAAACCACAGTCCACACTATACGCCTAGGTTTATTTCATGAAATAAATTGCCGAGGTTAGCAATTTCCTTTTGGATGTCGTGCCTTAACTCGGAATTTAAATTCGTTTTTAATACACACGCCACTTTTTTATATGTTCCGCGAAAAAATGCGAGGGGAAATACACCTTAATAGCTCCGATATATTTATCGCGAAAACAATAAATTTTTATAGCGGCGCAGCTACCTGTTACCGTCCATAGCTTTTAGCGTCCATCGAACTCGGTAGTCCATTAGTGGCAGTTCGAACGCGGTAGATTAATAATACGCCATTTGCTGCGGGGAGAATTTGTCCTATTAATTATGCCGGAAATCCGACAACATCGCATTTAATAGAAGGTTAGGTCGGGGGCGACCGTCCGTTTTTCCGAAATGTTTTCGGCGGTTTAAATTTCGAGACCGTCTCTGTGGCGAATTCCGACCAGAAAATTAAAAAGCCGAGAGGTCGCACGATGCCGCGGAGATCTCAATATAAATTGTCTGTCAACGGCAGACCCAGCAAAAAATTTGAATTTCAAAATATATACGGCACGCCAGCTCGGCGCGGTCAGGACTTACGACGACATTTTTGCATTCATCTTATTAGGACAAATCCCCGGGGCGAACCAAAATTAATCAAACCCCTGTACCTATATGTACGCGTCCAATACCGACAATGGAATTCGGCGGAATAAAGCTGGGTCGAATTACGCGATTCCGAAATGATAATTTACGGTTTCGAAGGCCATTATCAACATTTTTCGTATAGCGATAAATTTGCGGTTAAAGAATGGGGCAAAACTAGAAATACAGGGGACTTTTTTTTATTAATTGCCCAACCAAAATACAGATATTGCCGAAAGTTGATGCACGTTCAATAATCATATTAGGTGCACTTAGAATGGTTGCAAGTTAAACAGCATACAGGGTAGGTCAAAAAATTTAAAAATTGTACTAGAGTAAATTCCTCTTATTTCAAAAAATTCAGCAAAAGGTTATTAGGAAAAGTTGTTTAAAATTAAAAGCTATGCCTAAATACCAAAACATAACCTCCTAAGAAAACACTTTTTATCGTCAATTAATTTCCAGTTTCTTAATAAATATTTAAAATAAAAATTTTGCACCTTAAAAATGAGAGTTTTTTAATATACACATTATAATTACTAATGTTTTCCCTTGTTCGGATGAATTTTTGCGAAATTTTAAAGTTTTGTTTAATATCGTTGCAACAAACACGAAGTTTGTGATTCCCAAAAAACTAAAAAGATCTAAGTTAATTTTACAAATATGCTTGAATGTGAACAAAGTTATGCGAAATTGATTTAATTTTGATTGATTTATGAAATTGTTTAGGGTGAATATTAAAACATTTTTTTAGGAAATTATTGTTTTCAAAAAAATAGCCTTAGGGTACTTTACTCTTGTACAATTTTGTTGGCCTACTTGTCGAGAAAAGAATATAAAAATATAAAAAAATATCGAGAAAAATATGAGTGGTGCGTTAATTTTGTCCAGGAGTTTATATTTCTTCTCGATTTAATTCTTCTTTTGGTAATTTAGTTAATTTTCCTCGAACATTCTTATGCCACATTACCTAGGATCTGCAGCAAGCCATGAAAAACAAAAGCGAAGCGGTAATTATGACGTCACGGTGGCGGAATGGCCGTATCGCATGTTGGCGCGAATCGCGTGTGCCACGGTGGCGTTATGATGGCTTGAAATTACCCGCTGGAATCATCTTTTTTTAACCCGCGCTAATAAGCGACGATTTTGCTATACCTACCGGTATTTGATGGAATCCATCATGTATTGGGCAAGAAAAACCATTAACTACTGTAGTATCACTTAATACCAATAATTATTATGAAAAGGTACCGTTTGTGATTTATGACAACTTTGAATCAACGGTTCACAGTTATATAAATAACAGAGCTAATGATAATTATTAAAACACGAAGTTTTTGGAGGTAGATGTAACGAAACAAAGCGCTTTTAAAAAATTACCGCGCAATAATTTTGAAAAAAATCTAGTAACTAAATAGTTACAGTTACCTAATCAAAATCTGTATTACTTACAGAGTTTCGAATTGCTTCTAGCGAATTATGGTCGACCCCGGAAACTCATGGCTTTAATCCGGCGGAATCTTATTGTCCGGGTCCGGGGAAATTTCCGGGGAAACAGCCGCATAACACAGAAATTGCACCGATGCGATAACTCGACATTATTATACGAGACAAAATAGTCCAGCTAAAATCCTTAGGCTACCAAATTCCCTAATTACAGAAACCGATGTTTTTCATCGGGAGTTTGCATCCGGGAGTTTGCCCGCCCTGTCCGGAGTTTGCGAGGTCGACGTGGTGTTTGTGTTTCCGGAAATTCGGGGATGACAACCGGAATGAATCGCTCCGTGCATTCCTAACTTCTGCCCGTGCATATAGTTAGATATCCTACATTTAAATGCCGTTTAAGGTAACGGGTAACTTCAGATATTAACATATAGGTATATACGCACGCTGTTGTGTATACAGGGTGAGTTTTTTTCGATGACCACTATGGGGATCTCGGAAACTAGCAGAGCTAGAACAATGGTTAAATGGGGAGAGAATTGCAGTTTTGAATGCTCAATCTAATGCCCCTTTTGGATTTTAAAAAATGTTCATGGCTCACTAGATATTTTGAAAAGAGTGATTTTTGCTATTTCATCAGATCTCAGTAGCTCCGTTATTTCTGATTATACAGAAATACTGTAGAGACATAAACTGTAGATAATTTTGGACTTCATAAGATAATCTGATCCAATTGTTTATGCTGTTTGTGATTTTTGAGATATGACAAACTTGTGTTTTCTTAAATGTAAATCATAGTTGGCTGTGGTCTTATCAAATCCAAAGATATAATACTCGGAATATAATAGCTATTATAAGAAATAAAAGAGCTATGGCTAGTTTTCTGTTTTTTTTTTTTAATTTTCACATAGTCAGCCATGGAATATTTTCATAATTACGTTCTATTTTACAATAAGACATACTTCAAACTTTCAAATATTTTATTTTTAGCTGGTAACAAAATAAAACAAAAATTATCATGATGGAGCTCCATCACATAATTATTTGCCCGTAAGAAATTACCTAGATCAGCTCTATCCAAATAGTTGGATAGGGAGAAACAGACCTATTTCCTGGCCGCCCCGATCCCCCGGTTTGTGTGTTTTGGATTTTTTTTTGTGGGGAATAGTACAAAATAAAGTATGAGACAATTGTTGAATTAAGAGCAGCTGTTTTAGAAGCAATTGCTGGTATTGACAGGCGCTCTCTAAGAAAGGCGACAAATTCAGTTTTAAAAAATAATGGTGGATTGTTTGAACGCCTTTTAAAATAATAATAATTTTAATTTGAGATTTTTAATTTTCGTTTTATTTTGTTACATTTTGTTATCAGCTAAAAACAAAATATTAGAAAGTTTGAAGTATGTCTAATTATAAAATAGAACGTAATTATGAAAATATTCCATGGCTGACTATGTGAAAAAAATCAGAAAATTAGCCATAGCAGTTTTATTTTTTATAATAACTATGCCGAGTATTATATCTTCGGAAAGCTCAAAAAATGGCCGATTTGATAAGGCCACAGCCAATTATGATTTACATTTAAAAAACAAAAGTTTATGTCATATTTCAAAAATCACAAACAACATAAAAGACTGCATAAGATTATCTTATTAAGCCCAAAATTATCTACAATTTTTGTCTCTACAGTTTTTCTGTATCATCAGAAATAATGCAGCGACAGAGATCTGATGAAATAGCAAAAATATCAAAATATCTAGTAAGCCACGAATTTTTTCAAAAATCCAAAAGAGGCATTAGATTGGGCATTCAAAATCGCAATAATTTCCCCATTTAACCTTTGTTCCAGCTCTGCTAGTTTCCGAGATCCCCATAGTGGTTATCGAAAAAAACTCACCCTGTATGCAGTTCTAGCAAAGACAAGAAGAGTGAGACAAAACGACCTCCGTAGAAAAGTAGAAACTCCGTGACAGATGGCAGAGACGTTTTCATTAAACAGAAAGCCCTGTCGTAATTGACAGGATTTAATTGCAACTCCGGTTAAACTGGAAAAGTCCGGGATAGATAATAGGGAGAGAAGCAAGATGAATGCTTACACGCGCTTTATGAGACATTCAATCCCGCAATTATATTATGCCGCACTAATTGAAGTGTACAAACGAGGAATCTGGGAAAATGTGAACAAATTATAACAAACCTTTACACCGATATCTATAGTCATATCGATATCCGATCGTTTACAATTGCAAATTTCCTTTTGTCGCACCGAACATTCTCGATCGAGGACTGTTGACGCGAGGGTGAACAGGTGCCAGAGCGTACCCCACCCTCTCAGTTCACCCCCAGATGGATCGAACCCCGTTTACTCGAATTTGCATAAGATGCACCCGTTTGATCTCGCCTCGAGAGGAATCCATTGTGAAAATGTTATGTCCGAAATAGCGTCGCCTTTAGAACATTTTTGCCCGGTTCAATTTAGAATGCTTTAACCCTGATGCTTGCCTTCAGTTTCCGCTTTCATCCTATTTGACGAGAGGGTCATTATATGTCACCCCTGTTGATTGTCTCCCACCCTCAGGAATTCAACCCTTTTGGGGTCAAAAGTTACGCTCTACGTACATACAGAACACAAACTGTATGCTGGACCCAACTTTCCTGAAATATGCGAAGTATACCACTTCTAGATCAAAATCTTCATCTAGGATTTATACTATTACGCTCCAGAGTATTTACTATTATACTCCCGAAGGACGTCATAAACCTCAAGATAAAGCGATCTTAATAGTGCTTTATCGAGTCTATAGCGTCTCGAGGGGAGATAGAAAAATATTATAGACGGTTTTAGAGCTTAGCCTCTAGCCGGATCTATTTTTAAATAGACTGCGAAATTGAGATTCAATTTCAGATATGGCCTCGGGATTTTTCGGACCAGAATACTCGGGACATATCCTGGAAATAATAGAGCGGAGTTTCTCTAAATTTAGAGCCAGCTAAGTGCGCTTTAACGTTCACAGAGGCGTAGAAGAAAAAATTTTTTTTAGAGATTTTACATTATAGCACAAATCATAGATAATTGCACCGAGAATTAACTTGAGGCACTAATAATAATTGTATTACACTGCAAATGTTTCTACTCCTGTATATACTCCTTACTAGTTACACAAGCAAATGATAAACTATGTTCCTATTGAACCTACTAAGTACTTATTATATCTAGATGTTAACAACCTGTACGGTTGGGCGGTGTGTGATCACCTTGTATTTCGCTTTTAGTTTGTATAATTTTCCAGCAAAGAAATGTCTGTCTGCAAGTTACGCCCATTGTCCACGGCCACAACAATCATTTTTATTTACCCTCGGTCCTTTTTATTTTATTCGCGGCGTCCTCGGCCCCCCTTTCACGTTTTATTGTGTTATTTTCTGCGAGAGTTTGAGTCCTTTTCCCGAAGGATAATGCCTCGTAAATTTTAACTAAGACGCGTCTGGAACACCCAGAATTCTCGCTGTATTCTGTACGGTAACATCGGGCTGTATACAAAACAAAAAACCTACTGCAATGCCAACAATTTTCATGCACATGTGGTGGAAAATTAAATATAATTAAGTATTTTCTATTCATTCCTTTTAATGCTATAGGGTATACTAGGTAGGTATAACAAGCCCAGCGAGAAATATGTACTGAATACCTTGTCATTAATTATGCAGCGTTTAAAATGAAATGTACGGTATAAAACACGAATTTCTTTCAGAAATCATATATACAATTTCTTCTATACCCCATTCACCAATAAACTAACTAGATAAGTCGGAAAATCATATGTATAAAGGTCTATGGTCTATGTCTCAAAAAAAGAGGGAATTATTGAAACTGGATTATTTGTCGTAATTTATGGTAGAATTAAGATAGGGTACTTACTCATGATGCATAACACAAAAACAATAAAGTAGAATAAATATCCTCTGACACCCTTCTGGTACACACTGCGTCGATTTCACCCGTATCATTAAGGTACTATTATTCTTTTACTCAATGCCCGTATACGTTATACATGCTAGTAGAAACTGAATTTTTCGGTAAAATAAACGCACCTGTGCAAAAACTTATCTTTCATTTGCTTTTAGTTACATTTCTGTGGGTATTATCATTGTTACAACAAATCATTATTTTTAATACTACAGGATAATATTTAGGAGTAATATTTATTTGACTCGTGAGCATGCGGTTCAAAATTTCAATTTTCCTTTCATAACGCATCCTATTGGATAATCAATGCAACACCTGTCTGATAATTTAATTTGATTCTTAAATTTGAAAGCTTAATAAAGTGCTATCAATCAAATTTAGAGGTGATACATTTTAAATAAAAAAAAATTAAATGTAATTATTGGTTTAAGATTGTGTAGGCTAACTACGTATTTTTGTCAGTATGTAAAACGAATTTTCTTATTTAATTATAGAAAGTACCTTTTAAAAGAGTTGTAAAGAAGTTTTTCGCAATTACTGTTTTTCTTTGCAAATATTCCAAGCTTTTACAGAACTTTTCAACTGTGGATCTCTTTTCTAACATCTCTAATATTTTTAGGAGCTATACAAAGGGAACGAACTGAAATTACACAATATCTACTTATTCCCAAAATCCAGTTAAACTCCCAGTTTCAGCTGCAGAGTTAAACACACCTGCTACTCCATTTCCGCCAGCCACACTCTTCCAAATGGGGAAACTATGACTCACTGCAGCTTATAGCGTTCGTAATTCCATCAAATTATTAGTAGATTTGTGGATATTATGTTACACTTCGACTCCTTGGGGCTGTAAACGACATTCTTGCGCGTACCGAGAAATAAATAATACATCCGCCGTGTCTCCATGTCTGCCCATTAAATTCCATCGTCCTGTTTTAAAATTTCATCCCGGGATCTCGAATCAGACCGGTCAGCGAGACGTATAAACGACTTGCTGTGAACGCGGCATCAATAATTCAAAAAATCGCGAAGAAACACAAGACCAGGTCTTATACAGACCTCGACAATGATTTAGGGCATTATATCTGAGGCATTTTTAAAGCATATTAAAGCCATAAAAATATCTGTTTTTAATTAAGAAAAAAGAGTGTTGTTAAAAGGTCATGTACTTTGTAAAGTCGCAGCTTTACCTTTTGTTTCAGTGAAATTTCTAAGAGAGGTCACCCCCTATTTTCGAAAAGCCAGCATTATATCAGAAGTGGGATGGGAACTTCAAAGAGGTTTTCTTTCTGGTGCTCCACCAACAATCAAGTCACCACAAAGAGCAGACACGAGATACCTACCCTTGCAACTCTGCCATCTAACTAGGAACTTTAGGTTTCCTGATTCAGGTAAGAACACAAAAATATCCTTTTTCTAGTATAGTATACAAGCCCTTTGACAAGGGTAGTATTAGATTTTCAAGGCATGTACTAGCAAATCCTATGTCGCGATCTCGAAATATATCAAGGGCTCTAGAGAGGGCATACGACATTCGGTGGAAGTCTTGTGAGACGTCGTACGACGAAACATATAAGGTTAAAGGGTTATAGAGTTTTAGTTTCAAAACTATTTGAAAAATAAAGAAAAAATGCTTACTTTTTTAACACACTCTGGCTATGACAAGAAAAATAATGTTGCAACATTGAATAGAGAAAAACGAATCGTCTTCTCCGCCTTTTGGAGAAGATTAACTATTATCACAAACCAATTGAGAATGTCCAAGTCTCCGACATCAAAAAAGAAGTGGGTAACTAACTGTCTGTTACATTATTGCACAATGGTCCTTTTATTCTCAAGAATGTCTAGCCCAGAGTGCTTTCTAAACATAATAATTTACTATTTTTCTAAAAGAATTCTTGCGTATTTTTGAAAGAATAATTCACTAAAGGAAAAAAATCCTTGTTTATTACTTAGTTCATAGAAAATTTTCTGGTGAATTCAAAGATATGTATCGTTTTCTATTTTAGTTTTAATGTTTTGGTAAAAAATCATTCCCAAGTGCTCATCTGTACTCGAGTTTCCGCTAGTCAAAGAAATTTCGAAATGCACGAAATTCCGAGTAGAACCGCCTTTTTGTTTCTCTCAAAGGCGGCGATTTGTTTAAATCCTCGACCCCATTTTTGGGTCCGTAATTGATCGTAGGAAGCGCTGACAAAAGGGCCTCGCCTTTGTTTTACGTTTTGCCCGTTTTTTAAACGTTTAATTGTGAGAGAGAAACGGTGTAATTTTAATTGTTTACGCGACGGTATTCAGAGAAATTAATAGAGGGTTAAAGGGTATTTTCCTATTCTGAAACTATCTAGAAAGGAACAAGACCCACCGGTTTCTTAATAACCCAATTGGAACTTTATTGAAAAATATATTTTTTACGAAGGATATAATTCGTAGGAACCAGGAAAATGGCAGTGAATTATTATTTCTAGTGTAGGAGCATAGTTCTAGCTGCACAGGAGAATGTAGAATACAAAAAATATACCATTGTGTAGATGATATAGTGGTTCGTTTCTTTTTATTTCTTCTCTCGAGTCCAGACACTAAAATTGAAATGTAGGTATTTGAGAAAACTTTTTTATCAACGATAGCATAATATTCTATCTCACACTGAATCTTGTTAGAACAAGCGAAACATGGTGGTGGGTATAGTGGTAATCGATTGCTTACGTTAACCCGATACTTAACCTTTTTATCAAGTGTTAGTTTTTGTCTATTTATTTTAAGTAGATTTTTTTGCAAAGGAATTAATAATTGTTAGCTTCAAATTGAATATACATATTATACTCGTATATTCTATGATATATCTCATGAAATAATCTGCTCCTAAAACAATACCTATACCTACCCCTATACGCTCCTATGCGCTGTCTCCGTATTTCACAGAATATTAATTCGAAATTTCCCGAAACTTTCCCATTATATTCAGGGCTATATACCTGCCTGCCCTACGCTAGAATCGAACCTGTAAACTTTTAATTAGGCTATATATTTCGCGAAGGTTACGACAAGGATTGTGTTTCATTTGTCACAGGGTTTAACAGGCGAGTAAATGTTTTATAATCTCCGAAATTCGAGTCATTTCTCAATATGCTCCACCGAAATAAAAATGATCTCTTTGGTATTCGCGCCAAGTAGGTCGGACGACACATGTCTCCTCTGCGCTTTTAGCATACAAAATACTTTGTAACATATCCGAAAGAATTCTAATTTTAACCTATTGCGGTTTTTCTCGTTCAATCAAAGTTCAAACGGAGGCTCGGTCTTTTATTATTCATATTTGCGCATATACTAGGAGGACGCCAGATAAAAGTCTAAGAGGGGAAAAAGTCTTTTGTAGGGAGTTTTCAATACACTCCGAGATGACATTCGGAGATTGGCGAATGAGGAAATTGGAAAATCCACTTTGCGGGAAAAATAGGGGTAGGTAGTAAAAAGTTTGAAGGGGGTATTTTCGTCAAAAGCCAAAAGCAAGCGAGACAAAGCTGTGTTGCATGCAATTAAATAATAGAATAAAGGCACAAAGTCTGGAGAAGTTGTTCAAAGCGCGCGGAAGTGTTCGTAATTGCCACTCTTAGCTGAAATTAAAAGGATCTTTTATTTCAGACGAAGGAAGCCTCCGGCACGTTTAAAATTGCAAATATTTGTCCCGATTTTATTAAAAAGTAAAACTCACGCTGCATAGTTAATTTTTCTCGTGAAATTTGGAATCTTTCCTCGCCCTAAAGTATGGGGAAATTGTTACCAACTTTCTCGGCAAACTTATAACTTCTAACTCTCTTTTCTCTGCGCGCCAAACTTCCAACTTGTTACCTATACAAAAAACTTCTTGGAGGATATAAAATATGTATAAACGTGTTGCTGGGGGCTGTATCTTAAAATTACAGCGCACAATTTTGCTTCAAAATCACTACGTGAAAATTTAAAAAATATATTTATTTTAAAACGTCAAGAAGTAGAGTTTGAGCAAAGAAATTGAGGTTTTAAAAAACGATATAAACCCTGAGCATTTAATTACATTAATATAAACTCCAACAAATAAACATCCCTCCTCCAATTTTTACTTCTTTCTGAGGCTTCGAATTTCGCTCTCATTTCCATTTTACCGTAAAGTTCCTAAGTGGGTTGCCCAAACTGCCTTCCTATTTCCGGAGAGTCTGTATACTGATGATCTCCCAGATATAATGAGTTATTTATTTCCCCCACGAAATTTAGAGGGCGATTCTAATTTTCTGGGTGGGTTTCTACCTTCTCGACAAGTCTGGGAGAATTTGTCGACAGAATTCGCCAGGCCAAAACTAATAGAGCAGAAACTAGTTAAACAATCTGTCTGGCCCGAATTAATGGCAATTTCCGGGCGCTGCTAAAGTCCGGTACCCGGAATGTTATTGCCTAGAATCGCCTCGAAATATACCGTAACAATAGTTTGACGAGTATTTTTTATCTGATATATTTTGAAGCTAATTTTTTTGCTGTGCTCGTAACTCGTCTTTTTACGACACTTGCCCGAAACTTTGATGGCCCCCCTACCTAATAAAAGGGGGCCCAGGAGGGCCCAGGAGGGACCAAGTGCCGGGGTTCTCCGCGCCAGACACCACACTTCAATTACAATAAATTGTTTATCTCAGCGGCGAGGGACCGCATCGTCTAGTTTGAAGGGGACGGGTCCCCCCATTTTGAGGGGTGAAAGTGAGAGTGGGGTCATCTATTTACACAGGGTGGTTCACTTTTAAGAGACCAAACTGTAACAGGCGATAGATTTTTTAAGGAGTTATAAAAAGTTACAGGGGTAAAAGTTTAAAAAAATGTGTGGACCTTTTTGAATATTTAGCAAACTAGTTGAGATATTTAAGTCAAATTTGGTACACGTTATAACGGATTGGGTAGCATAAAACCTGTTAATATCAAACTCCTTGAAGAACCAGAGGCGTAGAAGTAGTTAATTATTATATAATTGTTTTAAGAAAAAAAAACGAATCACCTTGTATAGTAATAAAATGTATTGTTTTTTATGTAGATTTTAATTGTAAACAAATATGTCTTCTCGGCAATTTTTCTTATGTATCATGATTTATTGGAAAAAGTTACTTTATTTAAAGTAAGAAACACATTTTTTCTAATTTGTGTCTTAGCTATCGAGCAAATTTTTTAGTTTATTTTTCAGAAATAATACAAAAATATCAAATTTGCCATGGAACCATGACACATACAAAAAATTGCCAAGAGGACTTTAAATATAAACAAATTTATAAACAATTTTTTTGTTTATAATTATAATCTAAATAAAAAACGATACATATTATTGTTATACAAGGTAATTCATGACTTTTTTTCTAATAATGACTGTCTAACTTTGACACTTTGTAATTTTTTAACACCTTGTAACTTGTAATTTATGTTATGCATATTGTGCATGAAAATTAGAGACAATCCACACGAAATAATAGAAATTAAAAGTCTTTCTGTACACATTAAAAATAAGCTTAAAATCGGGTTATTTTTTGCAGTTTCCAACTTGGGGTTCGTCTGTACTCCCTTTCAAAATTTTTAATTAAAAGCCCAAGCATCAGGTTTCTGAAACAAAGTTCACGAATCCTGAATATTTTAGTCTATTGTTCATGGAGCTTTTACTATACAGGGTGTCCCATAACTTATCCGCCATAGGGTAACAGGTGGTACTAAACGTCAAAATATACCGTGTGAGCCAAACATGTCTTACTAAAATGTTGCTCGTTTAAAAGATACAGGGTGTTGAAAATGAAACTTGATTTTCGAAAAATTGCAATAATTTCGAAGGTGAGAAATCCGAATTAATTTATTATTAATTAGGAAATATTCAACAAGCGACCGATAATATTAAAAATGCCGAAAATACCTTCCGGTTGTATTTTCGAAATTTGGATTTTAATTTTTTCCGGTGTTTCTACATTCAGAGACGAATATCTCGCAAACGGCTTGAGATATCGATATTGACCAAGATTATATTTTTTACGTGGAAATGATGACTTTTCTCTAGCAAAACATTCCCAGCTTCACAGGGTAAAATATTATGCAAAATTTAATGCATCACGAAGTTCGCACCAAGCGCCCTCTAGGAACTAGGTTCACACCAATAAATCCTTTATCTATGGTTCACACTAGTACCGAATTCGGATTTCTTACCGAAAACCAAAGTGTCTTAATTTTGAATAAGATGCCATTAACGGTTTTAGAATTATTGCAATTTTTCGAAAATCAAGTTTCATTTTCAACACCCTGTATCTTTTAAACGAGAAACATTTTACTAAGTCATTTTTGTCTCACACGGTATATTTTGACGTCTAGTACCACCTGTTGCCCTACGGCGGATAAGTTATGGGACACCCTGTATACCTATTGAAATGAAAAAATCAATATATAATTTTTGAAATATGATCCGATCTTATTTGTATTAGTTTAGAATCAGAACGAATGCACCAAGACGTTTTCTTGTATAGGTAACGAGTTTCGTAAGTCTCCAGTTTTCTCGAGCAGAAAAATTAATTAAGTCGACTTTAACCGTTACAATTAGTTTTCCGATATACTCAAATTATTTTAAGAAGTCCTTACTGGGACTGTCAATTGGTAATTTCGATATCCTAAGTTGGCATCAATGCAGCAAAAAATGTAACCGGGTCATAAGTTCAGGTCAGTAACGAGCCCATTTGCACTAATAACACGAAAAGTAACACGAACAAGAACAACACAGATGACGGTAAAACTCACGAAACGTAGAAAACCCGCGAATATTTTCATTACCGAATGTTTGAACCAGTTTGAACGATCTGGAAAACCTTCACTGTCACTTTGACACACCGAGCTAAATTTGCCTAAGTCCGCCCATAGACGCTGCCAAAAGCAGCTGATTATTACAAAATATCAAAATGAAAAGTGTTTCCATGACGTTTTAAATTATTATTAAAATGAGTTGTAGTCATAATTATTATTGTTATTTGTAGCGGTATAATCGTGATTGCAATAGGGTTTTTATTTTATTATGCTCTTTTTTTCGTATCACTTGGGTAACTTTTCACATCATAAATCAACGGGTGACGTCATTAACTGGTTGAGACACATATACCAATGTTATATACCCATGGTTAACAGAAAATTCCTAGGGATTTTGTGGAGAATGTCATCTGACAAAATCGAGACTTCTTACAGTAATCGGGGTATAGTAGGTACACAGGTTCAACTTCTGTCAAAATAATTTAGAAAGTTTTAAATTGAAGTTCGAGGCAGAGATTAGAGTTTTCGTGTAGGGTAGGTACCTACCTACTTCTCGTAACGATGGCACCGTAGAGGACCCAAATAAAAGATCCTTTCAATTTTGAGATAGGAGCGCTAATTAACAACTCGACTGCATACTTCAAACAAGTTCTCTGAAGTTGGTTGCTTTCTTAATAGCATGCAACAGCTTTGTCTCGCTCCCTTCTACTTTCTATGAGAGCTACCTCTTTGTTATATGCGAATATATCAACAGTTTTGTGTAGAATATGTTATTTTTTGTGCAAAGGTAGAAGAAAAACAATAAATTAACACAGAACGGTTCAGGCAGGAAATACATAGGCAAAAACGAGAAAAGAACGATCAGTCAGAGAGCGGCAATCCATCACCATCAATCTCATCGACGCGTACCTCGAAAAAATGCTGATTATTTCATCACCGGCTTCTAATCAATTTTACCCGGTCTTTCCAGGGCTTGATTAAGTAGTTTCCGCAGCAAAAAAAATGCCTAAGTTTCTTGCTTATTGAAGACATATTCTCACATAAAAAGGTTATAATTTCTGTAGATACATTCTTTCGAGAGGCCAGCACTCATGCAAATCTCCACCGAGAAACTTTTCTACGAGTTAAAACTCAACTATCAGAGACTTATCCCGCTTCTGAACCGGTCGTCCCACTGCTGAATTTTTCTTTATATCGCGCGGTCGATGCGGGAATGACAAATAGAGACCATCGTTGGAAGTCGTATGTCACTGGATGGCGTAATGCCCCCTAGGGAGTAAGGCCAGAGGAAAAACACCGCAGAAGTAACGACGCGAACGGCTGGGAATTTGTTGTGGACATTTTGCGGGAAATTGGTGTTTTAGGGTGGTTAGGAAAAGGCAACAAGGCAGGCAGGGCGGTTCGATTCTACTTACCGCACACTGTACAGGGGTTTTCCGCGTATTTTTCAACCAGCCTTAGAACTGCCATTTCTGATCCTAGAGAGAAACTTATTGTATGAAAATTAAAGTTTTTTTTCCGTACCGTCGAAATCTGTTCGCAGATGAAATAAATAAACGTCAGAAAATTAAGAAAAAATGTACACTTGTGTCTAATATCAAGAGTGCCATGGATGGGTTTGTAATGAAAAACAAAATAGATTTACAGAACTTAATGATCCATAATTATCAATTTTGCATTTGTCAAATCTGTGGGAAGCTCTAAAATATAAAATTTTCTAAAAAATAAACATTTCTTATCGTATATTTAGCCTGTTCCCACAAAAGCAGCAGTTTTTTTCGAGGTCTTTTCCGAGACAATAGGAGGACCAGGGGTTGAACTCCCATGGGGTGCGACTTACCCCCAGGGGTGTCATTAATCATACCTAAAGGGAATTTTCCGTGCTTTATCGGGGAATCGTTAGAAACGTTAAAAATGCGAAACCGAAGAAATGTGCGAACTTATTTTCCCTTAGCATCATTTAACCCACTACAATAGGGTTAAGCATTCTCTTTAAGTTTGTCAACGCTGTTTTTCTGAATTCTAGAAGGCCGAACAATCGAACTCCATTCACCAGACGCGGTGCACAGCTGCGCCCTGCGAGCCGCGGATCCTCAAGAAGCCGCAGCTTGGTTCAACGCTCTCCATGCTACTCTGGCAACGTTGACTGCAAGGGCGTTGAGGGACGCTTCGAGGCTCATACCAGACCTAAGGCACATCGGCTGGCTGTTGCGGAGGCCCAGGCCTGAGGTACGCGAAATTCCGCCGAATCGAATTTGAGTAAATCGTTTTTTTTTTTCAGAACAATATGTCGAGTTCCGAAAGCTCAGAGGACATGGAACGGTGGCACTCCATCTTTGCAGCTGTAAGTAAACTGACTGCGCCCACATGTACATAGGCCACGCCCACTCTTACCCAGGCCACGCCCACTCCCACCAAGCCACGCCCACTTTTAACACTCCCACTCTAACACAACCGCGCCAATCCGACCAATAGTAACGCGAGCCCCTAACGCTCCGCCCCGTGACAGGTCACCGACACGGAGCTGCGCTTCTACGAGGCGGCGCCGTGGTCGGCGGAGGCGTGGCGGGCGCCCCTGGAGGCGTACCCGCTGATAGCGACGCGACTGGTCGGCCCGGCCGCCAGGAGGCAGGGGGGCGGGGCCGTGCCCGAAGCGGCGGAGTTCAGCGTGCGGTGCGCGACGGCGAGGGGCGTGGCGACGCACGCGCTGAGGGCGGACACCCACAGGGACTTGGCGGCGTGGGCGCGGGCGTTGGTGCACGGGAGCCACGCCGCCGCCGTCGCGCAGTCCGAGCTCGTTTGCAGTGAGTATTAAATGGGATTATATTATATTTGGAACGTTATTAAAAAAGTTTCGAAGGCGGGGTCGCCATATGGCGCTGCCCGGGTGAAATAAGTTATCGGCGAAAAAAACTTTGTATGTACAGGGTGTGCGTGGAAGGGGAGGCCGGTGCAGTTGGTGATACATTACGAGAATGGGTTCAGTCTTCTCGAGGCTGGCACCGGATCGAGGATGATATGGAGGTACCCCTTTGACAAATTGCGAGGGTCGTCTGATGACGGGAAAAGATACCTGTGGCTGGACTTCGCCAATACCGAGGAGGGAGAAATTGTAAGTTAAAGAATAAAACATGTTTTGAATTTGTTGACGGTTTTTTTTAGGAACTGGATATGGAAGGGTGCCCGAAACCCGTCGTCTTCATTCTGCACAATTTTTTGTCTGCCAAAATCCATCGGTTAGGACTTACAGCATAAAAGTAAATTGTTTTGTGGATTTAAACCCGAACGAATCAAATTTAAATTCAGAAAAGCGCAATTTCGTCAATTAATAGATTTAAATAACGTTATATTATTATTATTATTATTATTATTATTGTTGATTTATTTACAGTGTTTTGTATAATTCTTTATAGTTAACTATTTTCTAGTGAATATATTTTTTCTAGTTTACTGGGCGAAAAATACCATTTAATTTTTTAATCGTTTTTTAAATTCACTACTTTTCGCTCAGTATATTCAAAACTATCGGTCTATTCAGCAATTTGTGCCTTTCAAATGATACGTTTCGTATATGGTACAAATGTATTTCTCTCGTTTTCTTTGTATCGCAGGACAATAGAAAAATCATAGAACATTCCCTACATTGCTAGTCATAATCATTCCAAAACATTTTTGATTTTTTACACTCAGGTGACTAATACACGTTTTTTATAATATGTATATTTTTTAACTTTGTTTTTACTGTATGAAAGAAAATAGGACATAGAACTTTTGACAATATATTTTGGATGTGAAAGCTACACGATTTTATGCCTAAATTTCGCTTGACAAAATCGTGTGGCCTTGCCATCCAAAATTTTCTCACTTAAAATTTTTAATCACTGTCACTGTGGTTGTAAACTTTAAGTGTCATTTCTACACTGAAAAAATAGATCGATTTTAAAACGACATAATCAAAAAATTGAAAAAAATCTTCTCGATTATAGGCTTTGTATTATGCATATCAAAAAAAACTTTCGAGTATTAAAGAAACTTTGTAACGAATCTCTTCTATAATAATGACGTATAGTATTTTGAAACCGCCCGCCTTCCAGAAGGGTGGGACCTTGTATAGCTTTTTACTGTTACATAGTTAAGTAGTAGGAAGAAATTTATTAGATAAAGAAGGAAGGAGATCTAGCGAGATTTTGTATCATATTGTGAATTATAATATGCAATCCTAGCCAAATCGTATGATATTGTAATTAGAAATAAATATTATGTGTACGCATTCGCTTTACTTATTGGGAACCGATACAAAGATACAATTTCTGCAATATAACGTGCCCTAAGTAGAAAATCAATAGGTGCATTTACTTAAATGCACAAGCGCCATCTTTTGGAGAATATCCACACTACGTACATTGTCATCATTTGTATTGAGTAGGCACCAGCTGTGACTACAGTCTGTATACATTTGAATGCTCACAGATCCATCTATCGGACAGTAGCAGTATTACTTATTCTTGGTATTGATTTGCGATACAAGTCCGTTTAGTAGATTCCTACTATTGTGAAAGGTCACTGATACAAGTAACTCTTACGCCTGGCGTAAATAAAAGCACGTGGTCGATGACGTTCCGCGAAACAAGGCGATTGGTCAATAGGCCATAAAATATCAGCGCGCCTGGCAACAGAGACGTACTCGATCGCAAAAGTATATTTATGCGGTTTTATCTTGTTGTTTTCAGCTATTTAGACACTGCCACAAATAATTTTATCGATGTTGTGACTCATTTTAATTAAGCCAATAATTTTTTTCCGAAATATTTTGATGTAAACTATAAATGTAAAACTAAAATTAAATAAAGGTCGTGCCTCAGTGCCGGTCTGGCGAAAATCTCAACGTCCACGTTCTTGTTTACATCAGGCCTAAGAGTTATTTGATTTTAGGATTTTAGTATAGTAATAAAACTCCAGTTGTTTACTTCGCAAGTAAAAATATTAAGTTTTTATTTTGTTATAATATGTTATATTTTTAAATCTGATAGATTTTCTATGAGATAAAAAGAATATAGCGGCCTCTAGATACATCCAATTTCCGATTTTTTAAATATCACAATGCGAGACAAGCACAACTTTGCGAGAGAAAAATTTTTACTTCGAGATAGATTTTTTAATTTTTCTCTCTAATTTGTATGTGTTAATATAAATAATATCACATCAATGCAACATACTCGATTTTTTCGATAAAACCGAATATACTGCTATTATTACATTCTATAGTATTATAGCTTCCTACATTTTTAAGTGACACACTTTATGTGTTAGATAGTTCGTTATTTCAAAAAAATACCACAATGTTATATCTTTCGAAAATATATCTCAGACATTAAAATACGTTTCTAACCAGTATTTCTAATTTCTACGAAAGCGTAGAATGGCCACACGAGATTTTTTATCCTTGACACTTTTTCTGCCAATTATACATAATTGACAATTTTTTCTATCAATTATACATCTACATCGTTGACACTTTTTCTGCCAATTATACATAATTGACACTGTTTCTGTCAATTAGACATCCTTGACACTTTTTTCTGTCAATTGTACATAATTAACACTTTTTGTGTCAATTATGCATCGTTGACACTTTCTTCTGTCAATTATACATCGTTGCCACTTTTTTCTGTCAATTATACATCGTTGAAAATTGTTTTTCTGTCAATTATAGTAAATATTCTTATTTGATACTAAAGTGTCAATTATGTAAAATTGGTAGAAAAAGTGTCAATTATGTATAATTGATTGAAAAAAGTATCAATTATGTATAATTGATTGAAAAAAGTATTAATTATGTATAATTGTCAGAAAAAGTGTCGACGATATATAATTGACAGAAAAAGTGTCAATTATGTATAATTGACAGAAAAAAATTTCAAGGATAAAAAAAATCTCGTGTGGCCGCTCTACGCTTTCGTAAATTTCTCTACGATTTACAGACGTAAAGTTTGACAAAAATTAAATTTTGGACCTTCCCTATGTCTGCCATATAAATACTTTAAATAATAGGTAGGCGGCATTGGGTAAAGGATATAATGTATATAGAATATATATCCTTTACTCAGTGTAGACGGTTATTTTTTATAGTTCGCATTTTCTCTCAAAACATAAAAAAAAACAGTGTAAATATCTCACTAACAGTTCGAAGAGATTACAAATACGAAAATATTCTTCCCAAAAAAGGCAGTGGATGACTGCTTTGGTTTTAGTCGATAAATTACTTCTGCCGTCAACACCAAAATACGAAAATATTCTTCCCAAAAAGGCAGTGGATGACTGCTTTGGTTTTAGTCGATAAATTAGTTCTGCCGTCAACACCAAAAGTAGGTTCACCTTAGAGGGAAAACAATTTCAAAAACGCGGATGGAGGGACCGGAGACGCTGGGGGAGGGGGTTCCAACACCCCCCTTTTACCCCCGCAGGGGTGTCCCAACGATTTCCAAAATAGGCATCTACAATATCTGCACAGGGATAATGTCTCCGCATATTGACGGTCTTCGTTAATACCAAAAGTTCTGAAAAAAAACAAGGTAAAGAAGAGGTAAAAACTTTTTTCTTCTCATTACTTTTTCAGTCGATGATACACGGTTTTCCAGTCTACTTCCTCGCTGCCCTTCGGCAGGACTAGCTCGATTTGGTCCTTGTTAAAATGAAATTTAGTCAGTTCTCTCCAAACCCTTTGTTCTTCGACGATCGTAGCCATTTGCCCACAAGCGTCCGAGCTGGACATCAAGTCTCTATGGTCGGAAAGCCTGAAAAGCATTTTTATATTTTCCATTCATTTCCGTTAACCTTTTACCTTAAAAGGACTTCTCTAAGACATTCTTCTGGTAGTTGCAACAACGTAGGACACATATCAGGGTTCGGTTCCATTATTTTCATCTGTGCCGCCATGTTTAGTATGTTTTCGATTTTTGCGGTATGCTGGTGCCATAATATCTGAGATCCAATGGGATCTACAATAGAAAAATTAATATTTTTCCCCAGAAACAATCGTAATTTACCTCCCCAACAAGCATTTGAGGCAGCCCTAGCCAATGCCTCAAGTCTAGTAATCATATGTCTAAGGTGCCTGGGATCGTGCTGCGTTGCCGCCGCGTGTCTGGCAGCTTCTTCCAGCGTTGCCAGCAACGCCCTTTGGGCACAACCACCCAACCCGCGCATTCGAGCTTCGACCAAGAGTTCTAGAAGAATAGCGCAAACGTATTTGAACCTGCAAATCGAAATCTTGGAACATTTTCACGGTAACGTGTTGAAACGCGAACCTTCTGACGTCTCGTACGGCGTTCTTGAAGTCGAGACGTTTGACGACTTCGTGCAGTTCGTTGAAGCCAGCGATCTACAAAAAAATCATTTAATTTTCGGCCGATATTACATACAGGGTTTCCCAACGAAAACTTGACTCCCCCTCCAAAAAATTAGAGAACCGGAAAATATTTGAAAATTCGCCGAGACCCGTCGATTTTTGTTCTTGGGGGGAGCTTTTTTGACAGTCAAGCCAACCCGATATGTTTAACCCCCTAATCCCTAGCAACCCCAACTTTAAAATTTAAAATGGAACTACCCCACTTGTGGCGCATCATTTTAAAGCCCCTTTAATTGCGTATACAGTGATGCGTCGTTTTTAGAAATCTGATTTTACAAAATTATTGGCAAACACGGAAAGTTGACAATCCACTGTACGCGTAGTAATTTTTATACAAATGTCCGCCACTAATAAGTTTTTTA
Organism: Pseudeuparius sepicola; assembly: GCA_963920635.1. NCBI lineage: Eukaryota > Metazoa > Arthropoda > Insecta > Coleoptera > Anthribidae > Pseudeuparius > Pseudeuparius sepicola. The sequence goes on from OY987302.1 coordinate 63,760,276, forward strand.
TCTACTACACACGACCAAATTACCTAGTTTTTATTGACGTGTCGATCAGTTTACAAAAAAGTCACAAATGGAAAAGCTGAAACAAAACAAAAAAAGTTCATACGAATTCAAAACTTATATCTTTTTAAAATAACAAAAAGTCACTGTCACAAAAAAGTCCCCGTTTTTTTGCTTGTAACTACGAAATCGTTAGTTTCAGCCTGCTATTGGAAGTGTAAACGTGTTTATGAAATGGTTTATTCTATCCCGGAAAGGTTAGAAATTGTTGCAATTCTTGCTGTAGCTTTATCGCAATCATGATTTCGATAACAAATTGCAACAATTTCTACCCTTTCCACGATAAAATAAACCATTTCGAAAATACGTTTCCACTTTCAATAGCAGGCTGAAACTAACGATTTCGTGGTTACAAGCAAAAAAACTGTAACTTTTTTTTGTGACAGTGACTTTTTGTTACATACCTATTTTAAAAAGATATATAAGGTTTGAATTCGTATGAACTTTTTTGTTTTGATTCAGCTTTTTCATTTGTGACTTTTTGGTAAACTGATCGACACGTCAATAAAAACTAGGTAATTTGGTCGTGTGTAGTAGATAAAAAACTTATTAGTGACGGGCATTTGTGTATAGAAATTACTACGCGTACAGTGGATTGTCAACTTTTCTCTTTTAGCCAATAATTCTGTAAAATCTCAACAGAATTCCAAAAACGATACCTATATTATCATTGTATTCGCAATAAAAAGGGCTTTAAAATGATGTGCCACAAGGAGGGTAGTTCCATTTGAAATTTTATAGTTGGGGTTGCTAGGGATTAGGGGGTTAAACATATCAGGTTGGCTTGACTGTCAAAAAAGCTCCCCCCAAGAACAAAAATCGACGGATTTCCGCCAATTTTAAAATATTTTTCGGTTTTCTAAATTTTGGGGGTCAAGTTCTCATTGGGAAACCCTGTATAAACAAGTTTTTACCTCTTTAGTACATTTGATGGTAACGTGGCAATGTGGTTGGATGGCAGTTTCTTCGCTTTTGGCTTGGTCCTTGTTGGGTTCTTCATTTTCGACGTTTTCGCTCCTCAATCTACGTAAAAAAAAGTAAATATACCTACAGGGTGTTTCTAAATTAGGCAAGGAAATTGTTATAAATAATAAAACAAATTAATTTGTGAAATTTTATTTTCGTTTAACCCTACCAACAATACTTTTTCTCGTATACAAACGTTCCGCCAAAAAAGCTACTGTCGACGCCACATATCCAACCAACAAACAAAAGAATCCTGCCTGCAAATGTCTCAAGGATAACGCCTTCAATATCTCGTCATTGGCATGTCTACCTTTTGATATTCTCTCTAGGACCAGTGCATAAACAATATCTTTATTCCACTTCCCCATAAGCCCCGCTTCTAAAAATCTGCAAAGCACAATATTGAAATTTTCGAGGAATGGAGACCCTCTAGGTACTATTAAAGTTAAAAAGAACGTCGTAAAGCATTCCGGAATTATGTGCAAAGTGGGGTGTCCGTATTCGTCGAAAAATTTTGTTTTTATCAAGACTTTGGCGTCGGCGTATCTGTTTATTATGCCACAATTTCGCATGGTGTGAAGGTACTCTATTCCGTTCCCTCGATACGAAAAGGTTTTTTGCTCCAATCTTTTATAAAGCGATTTGTTGCTTCCTTGGAAAATGTTAAATCCTGCCTTAATCGGATATCCTGATTCGTCCAACTGTTTCAAAGTATGTATGTCTGGGTAGTAAGAAATAGCGCTAAACGATTTAAATAGGGTTCCGACGTATACTCCAACCATAATCATGATGAAAAAGCTGATGTTCGTAACAAAATGTCGTTTTCCTTCGAGAAATTTATCTTTAAGAGATAAGGGATGAGCCTGCGTTACAAATATTCTAAAAATGCTCAACCAAACGACAGAATAATCTTGCCCTCGCATTTTTCTACTTATGCTTCCTGTAACTACCAAAGTTAGGTACACTCCAAGGAATAAGAACCAAACTTCTGCTTTGAACATTCTGAACATCATCATCCATTGTGGTATCCTCTTTGCTTTTGGTACCACGACGCATAGTTTATCAGTTGAAAGCGGTACCGTGTATTCTATTTTATTTGTACCATAGTTCGTCAAAAACATACCATTTCCCGATATGTCCACCTTTTTATAAACCACCTCTCCCAAAATTCCCGTTGCAATTCCTGTTTTGTATACTTTTCCATAGTCTTCGGATTCTTTTTGATGTTTGTCAATGGTAAAATTTAAACATTTTGCAAGCTGAGCAATGGTTGTACCTTCTACACCGTACAAACCTATAGTGGTTTTAATTTCGTCATATATTTTGTAATTTGGAAGGAATCTGGGTCTTTCAAGCAAAGCTGTTGGGTTCCTTTCGAACATGGCTACTCGAATTGGGAAGCCATTAAATTCTTTGTGGCGGTGAGTCAATAGTTTAGGTGTCTTCAATAATTGTTCGATCGTATATTGGTCTGTACGACCCCAGGTTTTATCTTTATCCATTGAAAATACGCTGTGTACGAAGAATTTTTTGCCACATTGAGCGAGAACTTTAATAATCCTATACTCGTTCCAAATTTTTCCCAAGATGTAGTCTATATCTTCTGTGTTGGCATATTTGAATAAAAAAACGTATGGAGATCTTGAATGATAAAATAAAACATCCCTGCCAATAGCCAAATGTTTTTCCAGTGTTCTGACGTTTTCTACTATGATTAAATAACTTACAGATCTTTCTGAAAAGGTTTCAGTGTCGAACGTCTGGTTTCTTCTTTGGTAAAAATACACAATTCCTTTGTTTAATACTCTTAAGTCTCGCTCAACATATTCGGCAAAGTCCAATTCGCGATATGCGGCACTTTTTGGATTTCTCAACGACCTTATTACAATTGTTTGAGACACTCCAAAATGGTAAGAATAAATTTCTACAACATCCTTATTCAACCATTTAAATTCTTTTTTTACGGGTAATAAGTTTTCATTTAACTTCCGCCCAAGAGTTGTTAGAATTGTTAGCGTAAACATCGATACGAGATTCATATCGGTGACTAGGTTTGTCGAGTGAATATTGTCGAATGTTTGTGTTGAAAGAAATCATAGTTTGACGCTTAAATTACAAGGTTGGCCATTATTTTTGTGTCACAAACAGCATTAATCAAGTGGGCAGGTTAAACTATTTTTTTTTCTAAAAATAAATGCCTACTACAATGCGGAAATTTCTTAACTACTTTGGGAATGTTTATAGGGCTTAAATAAGATGCGGCTGTTGGCCAAGAAAAAAGTTTATTTTCATTCCTGTTATTTACGAAGTAGGTATTTATTTAATTCTGTTAGTGAGTTACAAAAAAATAGTTGTAAGTTTCTATAAAAAAACAAACAAGGGGTACAAAACAATTTGTGTTTATTAGTGTCACTAGTAACCTACTTGTGAATATTTTGATTGATGGTAGAGTAAGTAGTAATTTACAATTTACCTGTAATCACAATTTTGTTGTTTATGGTTGTCTGTCTGCACATTATTAAAGGGTAGCCACATATCTAAATAATAGTTATTTGGGTTCGTTTAAAAAACCATTTGTGAAAATTGTCAAAGAACAAGGCTAAATATAAGAACAATGTACTTTTAGTTCTGTGCAATGTAGAATTTAATTCTAAATAAAAACCCTCTTATTACCTTTTGTATCTGTCATAGTAAATTGGATTATCGTATTTTTTATATTTGCGTTTGTTGTGAAAAATTAGCTTCGATTTTTGTCTAACACAGAACAGTTAAAAGTATGTATTAACAATGTTTTTCTACAGGGTGGTCCATTTGAAATGGAAGCACCCCCATAAAATTTATATTTTATCAAAATTGAGCAAAATAGGAATTTTAAAGGCGTCTGACAAGTCAAGTGTGCCATGGAATTCCCTTCAAATAGTTGAATGATCAACAGGAGTTATTGGTGTGTAAAGATCCAATAGAAAATATACAGGGTGTCTTTCTCTGTGCCATATCTCAAAATAATGAATTTTTTGGTGTCGAAAATCGAATATATCAAAACCGCCCCAGATACTATAAACGAACCAAGTTTAAAAACACAGAAGCCTGAGAGTCAGTAAGTCCATATATATATGGTTAAGGTGGCTGGTGTGCCACAACAGGAAGCGCACCGAAAATGTATCATCTTAGACAGTGACTTTATTGATAAAGGTCCAACAGTTTAAATTGTTTTTATTTGTTGGTTGGCATTTTCTAAAGAAATAAATTACTTTTGTGTTTATTCATATTTTTTTAATAATTCCATAGCACTCTTGACCAGTATTAAGTTTAATAAAAATTCAGCATTTTGTGATGGCCGAGAGAAAAAGACCCTGTTTAGTTTTGTATTGAATCTTTGCACACCAACACTTTGAGTAGTCTTTTTGATCATTCATCTATTTTGACGGAATTCCATGGCATACTTGATTCTCCAGATGACTTTAAAATTTATATTTTGCTCAACTTTGACACCCTGCAGAACAGAATGGAACTCCCTATATTTTTTTTGTTCAAATTTGGTGTGCGGGGTCTTAGGGTGTCCTGATTAACGCTGTGGTGTCAGATTTTAAATAAAAAAAATCGCTAAATGGTTTTCGTCATTTTTTACTAGAAAATAATTCGTAGTAGGCCTTAAAAATTAAGATTAAGGCCTGAAATTTTGCACGAAAGTAAGAGTTTTTTGCGACCTATCGTCAGAAAGAAAAATAAAAAAATTACAGGATGTTTCCATTTCAAATGAGTTTCCCTGTATGTCAAAAGTAACTTTTTCTAATGAGCTTATTTATATTAAATAATATTTAGCACAAAATAATAGTAAGGTATTTAAATAGGTGATAATTTAAGGTATTTACACCAATTACATTATTAATGCTATTTTTTTCTATAATTATTCGTCTCTCAATGACTTTTCGACAAAATGCCATAAGCTTAAAAAACTGGCGGCCTTTCACTAAAATTTCAACAATGTGTCCGGCTAAAAATAAAAATCGGACTTTCCTTCCTGTAAACATAAAGTTTAGAAATTAAAAAAAATTCTGTTGTCTTCCGATGCAATAATTATTGTTTATGTGCACTATCTACCATTAGATATCTTAGATAATTTTTATCTTTATTAAACCTAGTTTTAAATTCAACTATACCTACTTATCTGATTTAGACAAAGAAAATACTCTACGCTTTAATTAGCATATCTACGCAGTTACAAATAAACCATGCACCGTTAATGTTAATGTTACTAACATGTTAATACAAAACTACAAGCATAATCAACAAAAAAACCTACAAAATAATTCTTAACGTGAACGTCTCGTATCTCGCGAGAACAAAGAAGAGCCCACGGCCGCGCCGATCGATCCCAAACACGCAGTCGGCCATGATTATCCTTCGGCAGGACTCACCTGCAGTTCTCGAGGACCTTCATCTTCTCCCAGCCGTCGGACGTCTTCACCCAGGCCTCCCCCGGCGACCGCCAATCCTTCGAGATGAACGGCATACCGCGATGTCCGGGCCTTCGAAGATTCGAACAGCTGAGCGGCGTAAATATCAACAAAACATATCGCAGGAGGCCGGCCGCCCGCCGTCGTGCCGCGGCAGGAGCATGCGCAGAAGGTGGGACATGCGCGAGGCGGACGCGGGACGGGACGGATTGCACGGTGGAAAATCGCATTAGACACTTTACAATGCCTCGAGTCAAACTTGGTGTTATGCTATTTCTTTCATTCTTTTTGTTGTCATATCATAAAATGAGGGCTCAACCCTATTGTTTACAATAAAAATTACCATTTTATTAAAATAAGAATAACCTAGAAAATTGTGTTTTTTTTTATTTTGAGAGTTTATAGAGATACAGCTGTAGGTAAATTATGCATACCTTTCTTATAAAATTTTGAAATGTAAAACTGTCTATCGCCTTCCAAAATTATAGGGTGATTTAGATAATTTTTTAAAATAGATACACCACGTTTTTAAAGAGGACTAATAGTGCAACAAAGTAAAATAATATAAAAAACATAAACATTAAAGAAGTGTAATATTAATAACAAAATATTTTAAATATTATATTATTCGCTTCTCTTCTCTCTCTCTCTCTCTCTCTCTTACAGGCTTAATTCTTTAATCTGAAACATGTTTCAAACTGTTAAATAACTTGCATCCTTTTTTCTTAACGCGTTTATAACAGGTTATTTTTATTTATTACCATCTTATGGCATGTGCTTATCTGTCCACAAATTTCCACTAGTCAAATATTTTTATTTAATATTTATAATTTTTGTTATAATGACAAATAACATAATAATAATATGTACATACCCAGTTTATATTGTATTATCATACAGTGTTGAGCTATTTAAAGTTTCAAGTCTCCTGGTAAAATATCACTATTAAATATTTGAGTAATTATTATTTATTAGTAGGTAACATTCCGTGTTAAAATTAAATTTTTAACATAATGAAAAGTTCTTGTTTTTTAATACTTTTTCTAGTCCAAAAAAAATTGAAAATAAAAAAAAAACGTTTTTAAAAACAAGCTTTTATTTAACCCGTGAACGAATAACGAATATAAGGAAGTTTAGGTTTTCGTTAAGATAATTCAATTCCAATATGCGACAAGTTTTTGCTAATTGAAAAATTTTATTGGACAGTAATTGGTTGATAAGCAAGTACCTATTTGCCAAAGTATGCATTTTTTTCTTTACAATTCGCGTGACAAGCTTTTTAATTTGCAAAAACTTCTCGTAATTTAGAATTGAATTATCTTAACGAAAACCTAAACTTATTTTATTCGTTTGGGTACATGGTTTAAATAAAAGCTTGTTTTTAAAAGGGGTTTTCTTTATTTTCAATTTTATTTTGTGCTTTTTAGTACCTATTTGATTCCAATGTCAAAAGGGCGGTAAAGAAATTTAGTCCGCCATCTTGGGGCTGTTGCCATATTGGATTTCGTATGAAGTCATTCACCTTATTGTTTTCTACCCGTCGAGCCTTTTCATTTGATACCCATATTAAGGGGGTCGATAAAAAAATACATCATCCGCCATCTTGGAGTTATTACAGAATATTTTCTGATGATTATATTTTTTAATTCTACTTGTATATTTTGTCTTTTCCCAATAGAGAAGTTAAACGGAACTATTGTAATTTATCTACTGCTTGTTCATTTACCTCAATTTTTTACGCACTAATTCATATATTGAAATAGTGTAAATTTAAGACGTATTCTCTTTATTAAATTTCTCATACTACTTATTTCACAAAAATTTTATGAAACGAACGTAACTTTTTCCCCTATTTTAAATTCAGCAGATCGCTAATAACCGAAAACAAGCAACGAAAAAAGCGAACCCAAAACCGGAATTATTAACCAATAGCAAACAATTGGAGGCAATAAAACACAATTGTTTACAATGGTGAACCCGAGCAATGAAACTACGACTGTTTACTTTAATCGATGTATTGAACATTTATAAATAATTTATTACAAATACGTAGAGATAGTCTGTGATGTCCTAACTGTAAAATGTTCGCATTCATATCATTATTATTAAGGTACCTCAATATAATATAATACATAATATTCATTTTGAAAGTGATAAAACTAAATTATTTATCATTGAGATATCTTACAATACTAGAGGAAACTCTTCGCAAATGAAAAAAAAATTATGATATGGAGCAAAGATATGTTTTGACAAAATGTATACAGGGTGTACTGAAAAAAATATCTAGAAAAATATCTGGGACTGTTTTTTGGTCGTTTTGGCAGACCAAAACCTTTGAACGAACTCTCGAAACTTCGACAATGGACTGCCCGCATGTATTAATTGCGATTTCTACGAAAATTAATTCCGAAAGTTTCCCTTTTCAAGCGGAGCGATTCCCCTGGCCCAACATACCCCAAACTCTCATAATATACGCTCCTGCTCAGTCAATATATCCGGTCCGAAATAGGGTGGCGTATCCTAAACAAACCTTTTCGAGGGCTCTTTTCCCTTTGTGTAATTTGGCTTTGTGGTGTGGTCCCTGTTACGTACAGGGCGATGCAAACGGAGCTACCTTTGCGCGTCATTTTTTGAGCCGCCAATCAATAAGTCGTGTTTCGCTTTATAGGTTTTCAGGATGCGCCATACAATTTCGGATATGCACTCAAATCGAACACGCATTTCAATTTTCGGGCATTCACTAGAAAAAATTATTCGAAAAAAAAGCACTCTAACTAGGATGCAAACACACGTATGTACAATGTGTCCCGGATAAGAATGAACAGCATGGGGATCTTGCAAACGGTGAGAGATAGAAGAACGGTTAAATGGGGAAAAAGTTGCGCAACTTTAAGGTCAATAAAATGGTACAAACAGTTTTTTAATATCGTTTTTCGATTTCGAGTCATTTTGAAAAAGTAAAATTTTGCGTTTTTGATTTTATTTTTTAAAAAGTGCCTTAAGAAAGTGTTTTTCTTTTTTTCTATCTGTGATAAATAAAATCGAAAACGCAAAATTTTACTTTTTTCAAAATAACTCGAAATCGAAAGACGATATTAAAAAACTGTTTGTACCATTTTTTGACCTTAAAATTGCGCAACTTTTTCCCCATTTAACCGTTGTTCTATCTCTCATCGTTTGCAAGATTCCTCTGCTGTTCATTCTTATTCGGGACACATTGTATAGTAACGAAAAAATCACTAAAATCTTTACAACAAAAAGAGGACTATAGTATACGTAAATAAATAATCTCTAATTCGCGATACATATTTCATAAAACGTTATTGTCTCCTTGTCCGGAAATATTTTCGTGTGAAAAATACTTCTGGGCAAAATTATGTTCACAAAAAAACCTTTTTCTGTCTTAAATATTGTTGAAAAAGTTATCTGGAGAGATTAAAAAGGTTTCTTTGTGTACTAGGTAGGTACATTTATCTTAACTAAATCGCAAAGTAACAAGAAAGGTGAAAGCATTAAGATATCAAAAATTGTAAAAAATTACAAACTAAATCGTGATCCTTATCGTAAATGTTCTCTATGTACAGTTATTTGGTAAAAAGGGCCGATTAACCCCCGAAATGCATTAGTCTTTTATATTAAAAATAACTTGACATCGATGTATAATACAGTGTGATCAACAACAGAGATAGCGTGGCGAATAGTTTATATTTTTTCAGTTCTTGATCACTCTCTCTCTTGACAATAATAAACAGCAAAAACAATATGGCATATACATATAATAAGTTCATGAAAATCACGTCTTTATTTATGCTAGATGGATGGAACGATGATCGATGTAAACAGATGGTTTTTCTAGTGGATTGAACTTAAAAAGTTGTGGTAATCTTCTTCTGAAATCGGTTCATCCACGTCTCTGAAAATATAAAAGGAAACAATACATGCACGCGCTTTGTTTTTATAAAATTATTTATCTGTTGCAATAAATATTACTTCGTATATTTTGCTTTTGTTTTATTTTCAACGCGAGAGGCAGCAAATAGTATAAAACCGGGACGAAATTTAAATATTCCGAATAAAAATCCGCAAATTGGATACAATTCGCAAATATGACAAATGCAGTTGAAAATAATTTCCGAAATATATTGTCCGCGCTGTTTGTTTACAATTTAAAGCACGCAAAAATAAATTGAATCCATAAAAAAACTCTTCCTGGCGATTTTTCCCTTCAGATAAGGCGGGACGCCCCGGAGTATATCTCGTCGCGTCATCTTCCCTTCGGGATATAGGACTTTTTCAAAAAGGGCGTAATTCCCTTCAAAGGATCTAGCCGGCGGCCCTTAGATGCCGGCGCTTATCTCTGAAAAACGGGACCGTTTTTTTCATGTCCAACCGCTCTGCGAAGAGAGATATTTTTTACGCACGCATCCCGGAAAAAAGGGGGAAGTCTTCGCTGGGTCAGTTAGGAGGAAATATCTTATAGTCTAATAAGAGCTGGCTACCTAGGAGCAGAGGTCACTCGGTAAAGTGGGAACTTGATCATTTATAGGTTCCGTTGTTACTGACATAGCGAGAGGCGGGCGGGCAGAAGGCACCCTGGAAGACTAGAGTGATGGTAGGGGGTTAAATATGCGATTTATTTTCGTAAAAAAATTGTTAAGGCAAAGTGTTGAAAATTTGCAGGGTAATCGGAGATAGTGCAAATAAGTAGAGAAAAAATTGGCAGAAGGCTAGGTGGAAAATAAAGAGCCGTAACATAATGTAACAATTAACAATTGTGTAACTGAGTAAACTTCTGCCAATTTATACATTTATTTTGTAACTCAAAATAACACTAGTTGCAAAACGGCAGAAGGCTAGTTGGAGTTACTCCGTTATATAGCCCTCATTTTCTATATTTTCATTAAAGTCAATATCCTCATCGCTGTCGTATACCATGTATATCTACCCTTCCAACAAAAATATCTAGGCAAGCAATAGGTAATAGAGACCTATAGGGCCCATAACGCATATAAATTAGAAGATAGACAGAGAGAAAGAAAAAAAAGGTAGAAAACGACAGAGCAGATGTTCAGAATGGACCGTATACCTGAATCTATGGTAGCTAACGCACTGACGACAACAACGCTACAGCGGAAAATTTACAAATGTAAATGGATAATACATTATATAGTTTTAACGGTAAATTCAAACATGATTTTCGAAAAATATTCAAAATTATGAATATTATTTTAATAGAAATGAAATTAGTCGTCATGTTTTTTCATTAATTAAATTATTGATTTACTTATGTCTTCGTAATTGATTTCTGGCAATTGACAAATAGTGTACTGAATTATCGTAAAGTGTTATTGTGTGTGTGTTATTTTGAGTTACAGAATAAATGTAAAAATTGAAAAAAGTTTACTCAGTCACATAATAATTGTTGCAAAAATTTTTGCAACATTAGCGCCTTCTGCCGACTATTTATTTTCCACCTAGCCTTCTGCCAATTTTTGCACTATCTCCGATTATCCTGCAAATTTTCAACACTTTACCTTAACAATTTTTTTTACGAAAAAAATTGCATGTTTAACCCCCCCTACCCTCACTTTATTCTTCCAGGGTGCCTTCTGCCCGCCCGCCTCTCGCTATGTCAGTAACAACGGAACATATAAATGATCAAATTCCCACTTTACCGAGTGACCCCTACTCCTACGTAGCCAGCTCTCGGTCTATCTCGAGCAAGCCGCACTTACCTGATGGGTACGGCTCTCCTCCTCCTGGCGAGCACCTCGGTCGTAGCCTCGACGCACAGCAGCACTAATCTCTGGCTGCACGCGTGCGGTTTCTGCTCCAACAATCTGGGACCACCCAGAGGTCCCGCTAGACCCGATTTGTCGGGGGCCGACGAGTGCCAAGCGTCGCAAGACGTGTCGAGTGCCCTTTCGCCATCCGGTCTTGCCCCGTGCCACGCCGATTTTACGGGGTAGGAGAGGTCTGTCAGCACATTTTTGCCTAGAAGGAACAACACGGAATATAAAAAGACCAGATGAAGCATCGCACCAAGCGAAATATAGTTTTTACTTCGTGAATGCAAAGAAAGGCGATTATTTGGACCACAGTTTTCGCGAAGTGCGCGATAAATTTTCACAAAAGAACGTCTATTTTCATAGTTTTTGGATAATAACCAAACGTTCTTGAATTGTTTTAGTATACCAAACATAAATGACAACTAGTGACAGAGGTAGGTATAACTTTGTTACCATATTGTTTCAAATTCCGATTAGGAAACCCTTTGTCACTGCACCGTACATATATTTTTAAATTCCTTCCTAGACTTCAGTTTGATATGCCCCCCTTGCTATAACTGTGTTTAAAAACAATTGATAGCACAGAGGATCATAAATGATCGTAAACCATAGGCGGCGTTATTCTCTTTTATTTTCAATGTGCAAGATATAACAGAAAAGTTATCTATAAAAATAATATGGTTGTTGTCTATCAAATGAGTAGCGTATGCTGAATTTCGTTTTTTATTTTCAAAATCTCTTTCAGACAACAACTATATTTTCATGGATAATTTTAATAGTTTGATATGCCCCCCTTGCTATAACTGTGTTTAAAAACAATTGATAGCACAGAGGATCATAAAATGATCGTAAACCATAGGCGGCGTTATTCTCTTTTATTTTCAATGTGCAAGATATAATAGAAAAGTTATCTATAAAAATAATATGGTTGTTGTCTATCAAATGAGTAGTGTATGCTGAATTTCGTTTTTTATTTTCAAAATCTCTTTCAGACAACAACTATATTTTCATGGATAATTTTCCTATATATGTATTTACACATTGAAAATAAAAGTAAGAAGTTATCTTTATTAGATTACAATATTAATTGCCTTTTTGAGGCAATTATGCATAATATTTAGGATGTAGGTAATTATCTTAATTCGCTATTTTAATACAGGCAATTATTAAAACCCTAATTATGTGCCTTTTATTACTTTGTTATTAATTATGAGACTTAAAATTGTAGGTAGTTACACCTTTTTGCCTAAAATCCTTATAAATGGAATAATCATAAAGGTGAAATATTCATTTGTCGTTTGGCAGTATAGTAATATGGCTTAGAGTTCATGTTTTATACCAAGACCCTCGAACCAGGTTTGCAAAAGCCATTTTTCTGCAAGAGAAAAAACTATAGTTTTAAATGTTCACGATGCGCTGGTACATCAGCAGCCCTCTAGCACTCTTCGCAGCATAGTTGTGGAGTGTTCGAATATGACTGGAGTTGGAAAGGCAACCATTTATAGATTTCTGAAAGACAGAAGGACCACAGGTGAACTTAATGAAGCTAAGAAAAAACCAGGGAAGGAGCCAACGCAAATGGACAGCGATGGTAAGTATGCCATAAGAAGGATAAGTTCACAAGTTTTATTTCAAAAAAGGGCTACCAACATTAAAAAAATCTTAAAGCTGTGAATGAAGACAACGACTTGCCCGAAGTGAGAAGAACCACATTATGGACATGCATTTTCGCTGGGAGAAACAAAACCGAAAGTCTATTCTCATAGACAAACTCGAAATCATTTGTTGGAGAAGAGAATACCTACGGGCGATAAGAAGATTTCGAAGTGAGGGAAGAAACATTTTTTACTTGAATGAAACTTGGTTGAACGAGGGATATACTGTTTCAAAAGTATGGAAAGACAAAAATATTCAAAGTTCTCGGCAATCTTTTATGGAAGGGTGGTCAAGAGGTATAAACCCTCCCTCTGGAAAAGGTCGTAGGTTCATAATAACACACGTTGGAAGCGAGTTGGATTTCTAGATGGCGGTTTATTAGACTTTCAATCCAATTCTACCAGAGATTATCACGAGGAAATGACGGCCGATGTATTTGAAGAATATTTTCAGCAAATGATAGAGCGAATACCAAATAATTCCATACTTATAATTATTGCTAATGCAAGTTATCATTCTAGACTAGTGGAGAAGCTTCCAACGAGTTCTTGGAAAAAAGCGAATATTATTGAATGGCTAAACGGTAAGGGGCTGCAATTTGAAGAATGGTCCTAAAAGAACTTTTAAAAATAGCCAGGCAACATAGGTTAGGATTTAAGAAGTATGCAGTCGACGAAATGGCAAAAGAACGTGGCATAATTGTGCAACGCCTGCCGCCATACCATTGTGAGTTTAACCTCATAGAGCTTATATGGGCTCAAATGAAAGGACATGTTGCAAGACATAACACTACTTATAAGCTTAAGGATGTACGGCAGCTGATGATCAATTCACTGGACCTTATTAGTGCAGAAAGTTGGCGAAAAAAAAATAAAATGTGAAATCTTGATGAATTGATTGACGACACTCTGGAAATTGAGCCTCTTATTATTGCCTTAGAACATGACGACTCTTTCGAATTTTCCAGACACTATCCTTTATATTTTGAATTGTAATATTATTTTATTAAATAAAATTCTGTATGTGGAATTGCATTGTCAACATTATTATAAATATCAAATAGTTTGTTTTATTAGTGTTTCAAAATTTAATATTTTTGCAAAATGATTCGGTTGGTTTTAGGAACAGATAAAAACCATAATAAATGAATAAACTTTTTATTGTCCTTACCCGTCCCTTAATCCAAACAAACCATTTTGCAACCGACCCTCCGCCTATATGGCTTATAATTTCCTTTATTAGCATTTTATTGCCCATTGTTATTTGGAGATTACGGGGTGCGCCCAAGGAAGAACGCAGAAGATAAATACATTGAACAAATGGAAAAGCTTTTCGTCGGACCCAGGTAGTCTTTTGAATTTATAATGAGGGCAGCGTGCTATCAATTCTATTTGAACAGAGTATACCCCAGCCCTTATTTTGTATCCCAACCCTATCGTATTCGAATTACCCCCGATAAATCGGAAATAGGTTGATCCGTGTCCAACCTGTCACAGTGAATCACGATTATCCGGATTAGCTCACCCCCCAACCATAGGGGTGGCGATAAGTGGCCCTTGACACGTCCCCCTCGGGGGTGAACATTACAAAAATACCGGCGCGCGATTCTTAGAAGTTTACCGAAAGTAACCACCCGCCAAATCCGGACAAATACCTTCCAATTCCCCCCGGATTACGTTTTGATTAACTTTCGGCTCCTACTCCACCTCCCGCCCCCATCGACTCCGCATTACCTCGAGTATAAATCAAGGGGTTGGCCGATCCGTGTCCACCCCGTCACGGTCAATCATGATTATGCGGATCAACCCTGAAATATGATACTTGCCATTGAACGAGTATATTCGTGGGGGATGTGGAAATGGCGCCCCTTCCCCGTTGAACATTTCCGCGAAGGAGTTGAACAGCACTTCGCCCCTTAGATTGGCGACCGGCAGCTTTCTGTCTGTCTGCCTTACTATCGAGTCGACGTTTTGCACTCTCGACGACAAAAATGCCCTGAAAAAATGCGCTTTATAACAGCTTTATAACGAGTAATGTGTTTTACCTGAATGTGCCTTTTAAACCAGCCCTTCGCGATTCTCTGTAACAAGCGTAGTCTGCACCCCGGACTCCGTGTACGTCTCCTGTGTAAGGTTCGTTCAGTGCCGCCAATCGGAGCTATGGAAATATGTGGAGTAGTTAGTTAAATACAGTTCTGTACACGCACTCTAAAGTTTGTACAGTTAGTTCTAGCGACGAAGTTTGTAGGGATGTATAAGTTGTTACTTAACTACGGTATTAGGATCTTTGTAATAAAACAAGAAGGATTGTGGAAGGGGGACTAAAACTTTGTGTAAGGTGAGAATAGTGTTACGTTGCTTACCATTTTGGGGAGCCACTGAAAGCGTGCGGGGAAAAGAAAAAGTGTTAGTTTAGTTTCGTCGCAATCTCGAACCTTATCAAGGAAACTCTCATATCCAGAGGCGCGAAAAAGGCAAAATACCTTGCAGAACTTTCTGTATATATTCTAGAGAAGTTTGCTCATATATTTGGGAGGTTGTAAAGTTTTTGCGATATAGTCGATAAGCTTCGCCGGCGCAGGCGATGTCCTTTTGAATAAATTTCGAACCGGAAAATTGCATGGATAGACAAAAAGGGCTTCTAGTTTGGATAAATAATCGTTTGGAGTATCAACGGTCTGCAGCAACCGATTCAATTTTCTAAACCGGCAGTTTCGCGTTGCCATAATTACGTTGCGGCTTATATTTCTACGTCATTGTTTAACCGCGCGAAAGAGTTTTAAAGTTTCCCAACTCTGGACGTCGTTACCAGACGGAAAAATAACGGCGTACGTTTTATTTGGCGGCGGAAAAATTAACCGTGTCGACGGTGCGAAATTTACGGCGCAACATTCGATATTTTTACGCGACATTACGTGACAGTTACAAACGTCATCCGCTCGCGTACGATATTGTTCCATCTAGCCGGTATATAAAATAGTTCGAATAATTCAAACATCGGGCGGGTCATCAGTATTTTAACAGCTCGCTTCGGAAAAACTGCGGGTTAAATTTGTACCAAATTCCTTTTAAAGGGCGGGCCGTATATTGTACTGTTACCTCGAAATATTGGAATTCCCCGACGAAAATGTCAGTCCCCGCATAGCAGCCCTTCATCACCCGAGTAGTTGCCGTATCAGCACGTAATACGTCACGTAGATATCGGAATAATTGTCAGATACGGGGGGATAATACTCACTGGCGACACTAGCGGCGGCTTCGCGTCGTGGTTGATCAAATTGCTGGCCTCGAATGGAGGCCGAACGGTCGGTTGGGCTGATGGGGCAGATGTGGTCAACGGAGCTGCGGTTGTGACTGGTACCAAAGATCCCAACTGTCGGAGGAGAGGATTTTCAAAGTCAGTTCTCGTGACGATGAAATACAGGGACTCTTTAAAATAAGGGGACCCAGTATGTCACAGTCTATCCCATAGGAAAAGTGAAGCCTTGAGGGGAAGTTCGTTTTCTGTTGACTCCAAGGAGACCACAAGGGGGCTGATACAAGGTTATGTTATATGTCAGTGTCCAACTGCCATCAGGTTTTATGTAACATGCCAGTGCCATAGATTCTAAAGGAGGCAAAATATTTCCCATCATAATTCACGATTTTTAACTTTTCTAACTTCCAGGTACTCAGATATGTCAATTAAGGGTAATGCGGCCGCCTGTAGTAGTCCCAATAATTGCAACCAGATTTTTTCTATCTCACCTTTAGTAATCCTATAATTCCCATTACGTGGGCATTACGTATAAGTAGGTAGTTCAAAACAAATCGTATTTCGAAAATTTTAAATTATTAAGCAGGTAGCTTCAGTCAGGTCTTTTTTTAAAGAGTTTTTATCTACGACTACAAGTTTATTTTAAGTTTGTGAGGTACCTTGGAAGATAAATAAAATTACAAAAATTTTATAATGAACACCGAGAAAAACATGAATAGAACTACTAGACCTAATCTTATTAGTCCATCCCGAAATCTGTGAAAGTTCTTTGGGTAGATACATTCAACAAGGGAAGAAAGTTCAAGTAAACAAATGGATTGAGGAACCTGGTATTGTTACCAGGTGTAATAGCGACAAATTCTTAAATGAGCAAAATCGGCACTACTGACTTACCATACTTATTACTTAAATTCGTGGAAATAATTGCTTGAAATCAATAATTTCAACTATATAAAATAAATTTCTTTCATTTGACAGTTGCCGCATTCTACACTTGTATATACAAAATTGTCAAGTCTAATTTTTAGAAATCATGGAAACCATTATTAATTTTTACTAACAATCAAAGTACCTGTTATATTCATAGATTCTCCAATAAAATGGCATACTTGGCATCACTGAGACCATAAGAATGAGGAAAGAATATGCCTCACTTTGGAAAGTATAATGTTGGGTCCCCTTATTTTAAAGAGTCCCTGATGATTATTAAATTGAATTTAAGTTCACATTTATACCAAAAAAAATCCATTTGACAAAAATAACTTTCCCCAAAGCGGATTTCGGCAACTTAACTTGGTATTTTTAACTACCGACAACTCCCACGTTTCACAGTTATTCGACAATAGGCCGAGAAAACTCCTCGAGCCGCACTTGCCGTGGAGTTGCTCGCCTACAATGGAAGGGAGTTGTATCGAATCAAACTTCGAGAGTTGGGGGTGGAGTTACACAACAATCGGGGTGTTTTTTCGGGGATCGGGTCGTATTTTGAGGTATATAACTGTTACGTATGAAGTTGTGGGTTGTTTCCGAAAAAGTCGACGGCAATTTTCGACTTTAAATTCCTCCTTCCGCCGTCCCCGTTCGAATTCAAATTAAGCCTTTATCCTTTTGCGGACGGCGGAGGACCCCTATTAGGAAAAACGTCGCCTGATCCTTTCTCGAAGGGGCCATTGTGAGTCGTCCTTTTCGACCGACGGAAAGTTTCTTTCCAGCTTTTCCTCCGAGGTAATTTCATTAAACAGGTTCGCTTAAGGTAACGACCGGCTGACGCAAGATAAAAGGTATTTGTTTGGGGATAGTTTTTTACATTCGGATGGGCCGCTTTCAATAGCGCGAGGGGGCTTATTAATCGGGGCGAATTTTAAGAAGCGCCCCCGCTTTTGTCCGGGTTTAGAAGAACTTTTAAAGATGTACAGAGTGGCCCACATATTATCATGTGGAATTTGTGGAGCTATGGAAAAAAGTTTCGTACAAAAGTTGTTTGTAATCAAGGGTAATTCCTATTTTTTAAGTATCGGTATATACAGAGTGTTTCGAAATTAGCGAAAAACACCAAAGTTGCGTTCTTTTTTAATGGAATGGCCCTCTTTTTACAAGCTTTTATTTAACTTGCAATGTATGCATGTTTAGGTCAAATCTTGCAAGCTGAATTACAACCACTTCCTGACATCCGATTGAGCTGAAATTTTGCATACACCTTTAGTTCCGGTGACAATACAATATACAATACTCAGTATTGTAATACTTTCAAAATGGCCGTCGCCACAAGATGGCGGATGATGTATTTTTTGTCAACCCCCTTAATATGGGTATTAAATAAAAGGGCTTGGAGAATAGAAAACGATAGAGTTAGTACCACACTAAATTCAATATGACCGCCGCTCCAAGATAATGTATTTTTTTGTCAACCCACTTAGTATGGGTATCAAAAATGAAAGGGCTTGAAGAGTAGAAAACGATAAACTTAGTGACATCACACTAAATTCAATATGGCCGCCGCTCCAACACGGCGGATTACATTTTCTTTTCCCTTAATATGGGCATTAAAATGAAAGCTTGAAGAGTAGAACTAAAAAGTTGAAAATAAAATTAATAGTAAAAAAATATTTTTAAACACAAGCTTTTATTTAAATGCTCTGAAAAGAAGAAAATAAACTTTAGAATAAATGAAACCAAGGCAAACTCATAATTTTGTTACATTATACAACTGTATATGAGTAGTTAAGTATATAAGTAATTTTAAGTAGAAAATGTATTTTTCTATAAAATAAATTTACACACCAAAATCTCGCGACAAGCTTTTATATCATATACAGTTGTATAATGTAACAAAATTATGGGTTTGCCTTGGTTTGATGTTTGATTTATTCTAAAGTTGATTTTCTTCTTTTTAGAGCATTTAAATAAAAGCTTGTTTTAAAAATATTTTTTACTATTAATTATACATTATAATATGTTACTCACCTTTAAAAGAGAACTTGGTTTTTGGAAGTGGCCATAATTTTTGTCTTTCATATGTAACGACGACTTTTTGATTATGCAACACAATTCTACTGTTCAATACCTAGACTAGACTATATTAGTTATATTGAAATTTTTTATAGTTTTTAAATGATTTGCAAGTATTTGTTTTTCATCGATTTATAATATAGGCGGTTTGTCAGACCCCAAAAATAGTCTCTTATTTTCCCCTTATTATGTTCTAACTTTTTAATTTTAATAACTAGCAACAGTAGCAATATAAGTAAAAATTAGTTAAAAGGAATAACATTTTTTCAATTCTCTCAATTCTACGACATACCTTTACAACAATAAGCTGAGTTTGAATGCCAATGAAGAAATTCAATTAAGACTTTTTTGTTATTTCGTTGGATTGACCGAAAACAAAATGGAGTAATTATTGTCAATAGAAAAACTCACATTTTGGGATCTTAACAATCATGGAGCCACAAAAATAATTATACAATTTTAAAAAATAAGTGAAGAATACGAGGCCATGTTTGGGGACCAACAAACCGCTTATAAATCGATGAAGAAACAAATATGTACTTGCAAATTGTTCAAAAACTATAATCAATTTCGATATAATGCTGATATAGTAAATTGTAATTATTGAATCGTAGAATCGTCTCTTATAATCAAAATATGGTCGTTCCATTTGAAAAAAAAGTTATAACCTCTTACAAATAACAAAAAAAATGGAGATCATAATTGAACACCATGTATAGCTAAATTAAACTTTGGCTGCACCATACTATAGGGGGCACTAATAGTAAAAGTATGTAGCAGAAACGGGAATATCACAGATTTGGCAACGCCGCAACCGATCTTCAAAACAAAAAACAATCAAATTCTCTCTTAAAGGTGAGTAACATAGTGTATAAAAAAAGAGGGCCATTCCATTTAAAAAAATCTAACTTTGGTGTTTTTCGCAAATTTTGCAACACCCTGTATGACTTTTGTATGAAACTTTTTTCCGTAGCTCCACAAATTCTCGAGATAAGGGGATTGAACATGATATGGGCCATCACCCTGTAAAATGGCAACTGTGGTATATGGACTCCACATGTTTAACAGCTTCGGACACTTAATTAAATTAAAGATCGCGTACTTGCAATAAAAAAGCAATCGAGTCACTTTAAATCCCCACAAGCGTTCACGTGCATTTCCGAAATTGAACCTACGAAAGCTCGATTCTCGGGTTTAATAGCAACTTCAATTCAGCTTCGCAAATGCGGCTACAATGTTTCTATAATATAGGTATTTGCACACGCTATAGAAGGTGGTTAACTTTTATGAGAAACTGTAACTGGCGATAGATCTTCAAAAACTAACCGCGCTTTCTTGTATAAAATCATTTACAGTTACAGCGTGTTTCAGTTTCCGTATACACTTACCGCAATGTACTGCCATCCGCTGTTGACCCTGACCAGAAGAGCCTCTTCTTCGACAACATACGCGACGGTGCCGACGGGACTTTCGTCTGACATCCTTGTCATGGCGTCGCGATCTCTAAACGCCACTGCTCCGGGTACTATGCTCGCTGCCGCTTGTTCGGGTGCTACGGTAGTTGGTGAGCGCAGCGGACTGGCTGTCGAACGACCTAAATGGAAGGTGCGGTATTAAAATCTCGATAAGTTCCTTGCAAACCGGTAGAAAAACAATTGACAAGGTCCCCACCCCACTTCACTTTAACATAGGTCCAAAGTTTAAAGTTGAGGGTGACTTTTTGTGCTTGCGCCGCTCGGACGGTTTTCTATAAACCATTTTAATTCAAAGGAGGATGGTTAAAGGAATTCGGGAGCAGTGAGCGAACTTTTCTAGTTTGTTGCATATTCTATGAGAAAAACGATGCCAAGGAAATTCTTCTTACAAGAAAGAAAAGGTTTCTTATATTGTCAAAACGAAATAGAACGATAAATAATTACGTGTAGAATTTGTACAAAAGTGGCGAACGAAGCCGTTTTCTGATAACATCTGGCGATGCTCTTTCATTTATATTGAAAAATTTTGCGGTGTACAGCAGAAAAGAGTAGGTATCTACCTACAAACACGTTGCGGGGGTGTCCAATAACTTGAATAAACCACGGTGGGTAGCAGCTGCAACCTCTCCCCCGAAGAAAGTACAAAATTAGCTAGAAGACTTTTCCCTTAAAATCGATCGAAAAACAAACGATTTTTCATCTTTTAGAAAGCCCTCCTTCATAGCATTCTTTTATGTTCTGAAACAATAGACATCCTTCATTTTTTGTCTTTTCTCCTTTCACCCCATCGCCGCTGGCTCCATGATTGATTAAGAAAATGTTCGGGAAACATCCTGCAAAGGAGCACCATTGTCCTGCGAGATCCTGCAAAAATGTGTATATACGTAATGCACGCGCGCGCCTTGTGCTCTAAGGTCTGGTGATTTATAGGGCTTTCGAAACAAAGGGGAAGTCGGGAATTATTGATACCGGAAACAGTGGGTTTCTTATTGGCAAGGGGCAAATTGGGTAAGAAACAAAGGGCCGTTAATTTGTCTAACAACTACTGTGCGATTTGCTACATAGGAGAAAATGTAACCTTCTGTTTTTCAGTGCAATGAAAAAGTAGCTACATATTTTAGCATTCAAATACCTGTCTTGAAGTCTTTCAGGTTTTCAAGCTCCTTCAGCGCTTTCAACTCTTCGAGGCTGCCTTTTGGTCCTTTACGTAAAGCGTCAGAGAAAATAAAGTAACAATTCAGTATATTTGTTGAAATGTATCTAATACTTTGACGCAATATAGGAGACCCATTATAAAATAGTTTAGCATAAGGTAAAAGCTCCATGCCCTTGGCTGTGAGAGCAAGATATTAAAATTCTCGATACAGAATAAGGAGCGTACAGAAGGCGCCTTATTTAAATTCAACAGAATGATTTATAAATCCAAGATTAGCTTTTGGGAATAAAGGCTTTTGAATTTGAAAAATAATCTGCACCATTTTGGTTTTGTCTGGCATACATTGTATGTATCTAACAATGTAAGCATATGTAATAAGAAATCAAATAATTGTACCTAATTGATTACATCTGCATGTGAATCAGGTGTGTATTAGTTAATAGTAACCTGAAGTTATTTATAAGAGCTATAATGTTTTTGTTGAGTTCTATCTAGTCTACAAAAAGGATTAAATCAGTATAAATCCGAAAAGTTGTCTGAGAATTCTAACTTTTCTTTGCGGTAAGCGGATTGACACGTACGGGCTCTAACTCCTCAGGTCCCAGAAAAACAACGGCGAACATAGCATCGTACCAACATCGATATAAAAAACGAAAGTACATTATTTATAAGTTTTGCGTTTTGAAACAAGCACTTTACAGAGAAGTTAAAGCTTGTACTTAGCAATAATCCCCTTACAAACTACATTTACTAGATAGCGAACAGGAAAACATTTCGCTGAAATACACCAAAGCACGAAAGGCATCGAACATTATTAAGGATTAACCTTACCGTAAAGTAGATAAGCATCTGGATAACTTCATAATTTCCCGTTTGTATTATTCATAGATGCTAGCACACATGCATCTATGCGGCCCTCATGAGGTATTATTGTACAAATATAAATTAATACCGACAAACATTTACATAACGGTATGTGCAAATTTGAGAGATTATACACAGGGGTGCGTGAGGGTTTACTCGCATGCAAGCTTAAATAATTGTAAAGTAAAGAGTGTAAAGTTAGTTTAATTTTACGCTACATGTATAGCGCCAATCTCTGTAAGAGAAATTTTTTAACGAAAAAAATCATTTCGTCTTTTTGTAGAAAAACCGTTCGTAGTTGCCCTTTTTACGATTCTACAGCTGGATATTTATCTCAGGACTCCGAATGGAGCCATTTCCAGTTTTATATGAGTAGTTTACGTATGCGTTATTCTCCGGTGTTTTTCGGGAGACTGTGGGAAAGTTACAGCCCAAAGCCCCTACGTGGCTTCAGACTTCAATCCGGTTACAGCAGTTACTTTACAAAGTAGGTAACTTTTCGGATTTGTTAAAAAACGCGTCGTTTGTGGAATATAAACTACAAAGAAGACAACAATGATTATTGTGGGGTTCTCAGAAATATACAAAAATGTTTTATTTTCGTACCTTTATTCTACACGTCGATTTTTAAGGTCGAACGGTGTAAAAGTTGTAGAAAACTCACTATGTAAGTAAAACATATTCTTTAATTAATGGATTTACGTCGGATAATGCCATTTTCCAGTTGTTATGAGACGCTTAAAAATGAAAAATCGAGAAAAAGTGTTTCTCGTCTTCTTCCGATTTACAGCAAAATTTTTGGGCATTCCAATTCTAAAAACCTCCGTTTTATTAACAGGAAAGGCGAATTGTGTGGCTGCCGTGCCTGGAATCCAGGATGCAGACCGAAAGTAAAATCGGATTCGACTTTTTCTTGCTGTCGCCTCGAAGGCCCTAATTTATTCCCAGGTTAATTTTCCGAAACGCCCTAACCAATTTTGGCTTGCCGACAGCCTGAGAGGAAAGCCATTCGGAATACGAAATTCGTTCTTGGCTTTTCTAGATTTTTTCTGGCGCAAAATTTATTTTTTCCCAAAACAGTAGATACAATTTACTCTATTTTTCTAGTGCAAATAACAACAGAGATAACAACAGACATAACAACATTCGGTCAGTGGACACTTGTTTTTTTTTTAACAGTTAGCACGTTGATTCTCTCCTAACAACAAGTCCATAAATAGTTTTAAGTTGCGTTGGAAAGAAAAATAAATGACGAGAGTCGTAGAAAAAGTTTTATTACACATTTGAGACGACCTATTTTGTTTTATTCAACACTCTAGGTTATATTGCCAGGCATAAGCCATGCCTTTTATGTTTATATACCAGTGAAATAAAAGTTATAATAATAAAATAGAAATGAAGTTATATATTTTCAGTAGGTTCAGTTAAGTATACATACGTTTATAACAATCCAAATGGTTTGTTTTATTTTATTTTGATTACTGTGCCGGTTTCAAGAAAATTTACTGGGTCTGCAGACGAAATTTGCCACAGACCTATTATTCTTCTCTAATTTGATTTTTGATTATTCTTGTAGTATATTTCAAAGTCAACAGTTTTTTCTGCACCTCCGACTTATTTTCAGCAGACTCCGAAACTATTAGTCTACTTTCCAACCGCATTAACCCCCGGCAAAAACACAGATGAGTCTCAAGGGAGCCATGATGGGGGAAGCCCCCATTATATGTACCCGGGAGTTGCATATAGGGAACTCCCGAGTTACACGGCGCATTTCACAAGAAAATAGGACGGCGGAATATAACAAAACTTGCGCAATTTTACGCCGAGAGCCGTGAAATAGATTGTCCCACGCTTACCCGGCCTAGCATTGTGAACTGCATCGACGAATCCGTAGGCTGGTTCTCCTGGTTCGCCCTTGGGGCCCGTAATGGAGAGGCCGGGAACACCAGGTGGGCCTGGGGGGCCAGGTACAGGGACGTACCGAACAGCGCCGTCTTCTAGGGGTGGTCCCGGAGGACCTGGCGATCCTCTGTCTCCTTTAGCACCCTTTGATGCCTGAGTAACAGATTGTTACGTTTTCATTCCCATTAACATTGTTAAACAAATGTCGATAGCGACTGGCATTTGGGTTCAAAAATCCAAGTTTCATATGGAGCAGTTATTTTTGGTTAAACGGAAAAACGAACTATGGAATCGAAAGAGAATTAAAGCTGATATAATTTAAAACTAACACAGAGAATCGGAACAGGTTTATTTAAAAAGGTCATGTTCGTAGGAATTGAATAGAGCAAAAATACAAGGTCCATTTGTGATTTTTCTATTTAAAAAACATATCAAAGATGGGTAAACGTTAACATTAAATGATAATGTCTATATTGGAACAGGACCATGAATAATAATAATTGATTTTGGTGGATTTCGGGTCACGAACAGATTTGTAGCTTTGAAAATTTATGCCGCGCAGGAGGAAGCTAGAAATACTATCTACAAATATTTTATTTGTGTTGCAGGCCGGACATAGGAAGTCGATCCGCACTGGATATCAACCAACATTGACACTGTGGATAAATTATGGTTTTCGACATGTAGTCTGTTTTTACTTTCACATAACCATATAATATGTGTCCCGGATAAGAATGAATAGTTTGGGGATTTTGCCGTATTAGAAAAAAAAATGAATGGAAAAAAAAAGAATTTTCAGTATAATTGTCTCAAAACATTTTAAAAATATTTCGTGTTATACATCATGGTATTTGCAATGAAAAGTGCTTTCAAAATTTACAAAAAAATCCAAATTTAAAAACATTAAGTTGAAGATGGTTTCTCAAAAAAGAAATGTTGTAGAACATTTCTAAAAACGCCGTCTTAAAGTCGGTTAAAAAGTGCCACAAGAAAGTGCTTTTCTTTTTTTTCTATTTGTGATAACAATAATTTCAGAAAAAAGTAAAATCGAAAACGCAAAATTTTATTTTTTTCAAAATAACTCAAAAACGAAAAAAGATATTAGAAATCTGTTTGTAGCATTTTATTGACCTCAAAAGTGCGCAACTTTTTCTCCATTTAACCGTTGTTTCATCTCTCACCGTTTGCAAGATCCCCATGCTGTTCATTCTTATCCGGGACACATTGTATACATATATGAGAAGAGTTTTGCTGACTAGTAAATGAGGGGAGAACCTATTTGAGTGCGTGAAATTGATCTAATATTAACAAACTACTCAAAACTAGAGCATATCTACCATAATGTCAAATCGAAACTCACCTCTCCCTGATCGCCCTTGTGCCCTTTGGGTCCAGTGGGCCCGGGGGGTCCTTGCGGGCCAGGCCGACCCTGTCCGACATAAAAAATAACGGCTGTTAAAAACCCCGTTTCATAAGATCACATTGTAGGGCGGGCCTCAGAAATTCATGGGGAATTAATATTTCCCTTCCGCTCGTTCAAATTTTATTACGGGCCAACTTCTCGCCGTGGGGAATTTAAAAGCAATGAGAATGTATTTTGCGATTTGAATTCTTAATCCCGGGCGGTAATAAAGACCGGTTTTTACGCTTTCGCCTTTGTTTTTTCAATTTGCGAATTAAGACGTACCTTCTGTTGTCCCATCGAGAAGGCGAAAGAGAGCGTGAAACAAACGACGGGGTACAAAAAGTTATTTCCTTTGTTCGTTAACAAAAATTCGGAATAATTTTCCTTACCGTCCATCCAGGAAGACCCATTTCTCCCAACTTTCCTGAAGGACCAGGGGGCCCTTGGGTACCGGGTCTGCCCCTTCTACCTCTTTTACCCATATCTCCTTTCTCGCCCTGTAGAAAAAGAAAACAGTATGAATGAGTAGGTATATCAATTTGGAAACGTGGTGAACATAAACCAAATATTTGATGTCATAGCAGAAAATGCGATTGGCAATCAAGGAAATATAGAAATCGAACCATTCCATAATAATTCTCGTCGGTAATCAATCTGATTTGCTCTGATTGCACAATCACTGAAACACGGGTCAGCACTAGGAACATTAATAATTTCTGAGACTATTTCATAATTTGATGTCGAACTTGAGAATTAACGAAATTAAGGAGTAATCAATAATTATTAAATACGTTCTGCGATTAAATCGAGTTTTAACTTGAAATGGTTTGTATTACGGAGCTGGCACAACACTGCCTACTGGTCGAAGTTAGTAATATTTGGGAGCGCCCCAAAAAGTTATTTAGACATCTCCCTCAAGCTATCAATCAGAACTGACCCATAGGAAATCCGATTTACAATGCGTAGCATTATAGGTGGGCTGCTTCTAGGAACACGACGGAACTAATTGAAATTTACGGGCTGCGGAAACGCGCGAGATTTATGAACGGAAATGACGTCACGCCCTGTCAATCCGCTACGGGCAGTTATTTATTCACCTTCACAGTTACTATGTCCGTCCCGTCCGGCAGGACGATGCTTCCGGGCGGTCCCGGATTGCCCCTCTCCCCTTTCGAACCTGGAGGACCAACGGGACCGATGGCACCGTCCTTCCCTGGGGAACCGTCTCTTCCCGGCGATCCAGGCACGCCCGGTGAGCCATCGATGCCCCTCTCCCCTAAAACATTACAAAAAATTGTATTGCGAACAAGCCTTTTCCTGTAGGTACCCACCCTTTTCTCCCTTATCGCCTTGCTGTCCCTTAAACCCGTTCAGTCCGGGAATGAACTCCCCCCCGGGGGGCAACGCCCCCCCGGAAGGTCCGGGGGGGCCCCTCTCGCCCCTCTCCCCTTTAGCGCCGTCGCTTCCGGAGCGGCCGGGGGCACCGTCGGTACCGGCAGCACCCGGGGTACCGGTGGGCCCCCGTTCGCCAGGCAAGCCTCTGTCTCCTACAAAAGAAATGTTACTATGGAAATATATTCGAGGCGTGTACCTACCTCGCTCGCCCTTGGCACCTCCAGGACCTCGTTCTCCCTTTTGTCCTTGAGATCCTTTGTCGCCTCTCGGACCTGGAGGTCCTTGGATGCCGGGGTCGCCTTTGGAGCCCGGAGGACCCGGGCGGACCATGCTTCCGCCACCGAGGATCATTTCCTTTAGAACGAAATTAATTGTTTCTTTATTCAAGAAGAATACCCGTTTTCTGACAGTAAATTTCCCCTATAACGGATTTTTTCAATTTTTCCCGTTAAAATGCCGCGATTTTTCACACCTAATGCCTCCAATTTTTCTTTTCGGCTAAACTCAAGCCGGTTCCGCTTTTTTTTGCCGTCGGTAACTCACTTTCGAACGATTAGGTAGCACGACCAGTAGGGTTATGAGTTTCAGTGGAAAAACCTATCAATTATGCTGGTATTACTTGCAGCTAATGCTACTGGGGCACTCATATAAATGAGCCGCTTTTGTATGGGGTAACGCCAAGTTCTATTTTTGATGGCTAGCATCTTGCCGGAATTGTATACTACTTTTTCGATTTTTTCTTTTAGAATAAATTTATC
Organism: Pseudeuparius sepicola; assembly: GCA_963920635.1. NCBI lineage: Eukaryota > Metazoa > Arthropoda > Insecta > Coleoptera > Anthribidae > Pseudeuparius > Pseudeuparius sepicola. Next base: position 63,788,423 of record OY987302.1, read on the forward strand.
CTGATATAATAAGTTAACTGCTCAGTAAGGTAAAATAGTAAATCATGTTGTTCCTTGTCGCTACCTTGTCAAAAAAAACATTGATCGTCGACCTTAGCGGCGAAGCTAGATTCACCTAATTAATTCGGTGCTCGTACCTGCTCCGAGTTACACCGGGTTACACCGGTGTGTAATATTTTGATACGGGCTTAATCTAATGACCCATGCATGACAGGTGATGCGCTGTGTATCCAAATTATGTCACTGTAGTCTCGCATGTACATACGATATTGAAGTTTCCTGTTTTGGTAGAGTATACAGAATGTTAAAAGTAGCAGCTTCTAAATCTTGTGTGCGTGTACTAATTTTGCCCGGCACACCCTTTAGTCAGCCCAAAGAAAAAAAACCATTTTATTTTCGTTTAATCAACACCTGGTGCGTATACAATTAGGGAGCACAATCATTGGCGCTATCGTTTTATTTCCCATAAAAAACGTAAACACCAACATCGAATGCGAGTACAAAAGCCAAACAAACCATCTCACTAATTGTGTGGACAGTGAAACCCATTCGAAATAATTTGCAATACACAAAATGGCGCGCATTAAAATTCAACGCTCATTACCGCATAAGTGGATTCAGCTTGCTACATTGGTGTCGGTCTTTTCCAATCGACAGCATCAATTGTAGTTTTCGGACGGCTTTAAATTGATAGCTCGGTTCCAATGGGAAATGTAATGAGGAATAAACTGACATTTATATTATCGATTTACCTTATATCCTCGTCCTTGTTTCCAAATAGGCTGAACAAAATAACATAGTAATATATTTGAGGTTTCACTTTCCAAACGTAATAGTCGTAACCGCACTTACATCCATATTTTCCAATTCGATAGGTCCTGGCGGCCCAGGCGGTCCAGGTTTTCCGTCTTTTCCAGATTCCCCCTTGTCCCCTGGATCACCTTTCTGGCCTTGAATGCCAGTGTTACCCGGCAAGCCCCTGTCTCCTGAAATTTTAAAAACATTCGTAAGGGAATTTTTTTGAAAACACCAACCTTTCTCTCCTCGGTCTCCCTTGATGCCAGCCGGACCTCGTTCGCCGGGCGTTCCGGGTTTTCCGGGTATTCCGGGTTGTCCCTCCTTCCCCGGAAGGGCCGGAGAGAAGGGTATGTCGCCGAGAGCGGTGAGGATCGACGAAACGTTGCAACTGCAAGAGCCCTAAGAGACGTTTTTAATTTAAACGAAGTTTGTCAGAGGTTTTCAGGCGTATTCTTCTATTTGTCTTTCGAATTATTTTTGAAGAGATGCAAGTAATTAATAGTAGCGTCGGGAAAATTGAAAAATTCGCAATAAAAGCTCTTTGAGTAGCTGAACTAATGAAAAATGAGGCGTACAAAGACGAAGACGCCGCTGAGATTGCATTGCAAATCTCGGCACGAATTGCGGGGTTCACAATAACAGGAAAAAGCTACGAAAATGAGTCCGTGTTTATTTGATTTCTTGGCATTATTGTAGTTTTATATAAATTGAAATTTTTTTTTATAATAATAGTTATTTATGTACCGAAGCATTCAAGTTAAACTTTTTACATACAGTGTGTCCCACTTGAAGTTTTTTAAAATTTTCATCGTTGCGCCGCTTTTGAAAAACTTTTTTTGTGGAATAGCTCTCTGAAAATAGCATTCGACGCACTATTAAATTTTTTTGAAAACCGAACACATGGCCAACTGTGATTAGTTTTAAGATTGAATGTACACCACGGGCGTGGTGATTCAACATTTTGACCCATAAAATGGCTTTTTTCCATCTGTAGCGAGCAACACGCATAATTTTAAACTTTTGATCAATACAAATTTTAATCTAAGTAATTACTCACATTTTGAGACAAAAATTATTTAAAAATATTTATCGCAATGGCCGTTATTAGGCTTTTTGCGCAGATGCTTATAACGGCCATTGTGATAAATATTTTTAAATAATTTTTGCCTCAAAATGTGAGTAATTATACTTAGATTAAAATTTGTATTGATCAAAAGTTTAAAATTACGCGTGTTGCTCTCCCTAATCGCATTATTGAAGCTTGTCGCGGAATCACTAGGGAGCAGCTCAGACGAGTATGGTTGAAAACATAGACAGCGAATTAAGAAATGCATATCTATCAATGGTGGTCCTAATCGAACAAACTAATATTTAATTTAATCGAGTAAAATCAATAGTTTCCTTGGTTTCTTATGATATCAATAATATTTTTTGTATAAATTATCTGTGATGCACATAAATAAGTCATCAAGAAAATCGACATTCTTTATATCAGACGTATCAAGTAACAAATGAATTATCTTAATAACATTTTGTTTCCTTACTAAAAATGCAATTTTGGCAAGGAAGATCAAAATAACCTTGTCTATTATTATTACAACTTTTAAAAATTATTTCTTCAACACCCTGTATGGGAACAAGATGAAACTTTGTATAGTTATGTTTTAGGTGGCTCTAAACAAGAATCCGTCGTCAGTTTAGTCCTAATAGCACTTTTCCAAATTTGGACCATTAAAACTAGTCACAGTTGGCCAGGTGTTCGCTTTAAAAAAAAAACGGTTTTCCAAATTCGGCGCACAAATAAAAATTATAGAGGGGTCGCTTACCCTCAAGTGGGACACACTGTATAGGTATAGGTATTATATATTTTTTTGAAATTGAAAAAAGAAAGAAGTTTAATTGGGTAAAATAACTAAAACACTCTGTGATTAGATAATATCTCTGTGGTACTCACGTCGGACGGAGGTCCTTGTACCCCTGGGGGTCCCGGTGGTCCCGGAGGACCCCTGATAGATTCCCCTGGGGGCCCCTAAAATTATTGTTGTAAAAAAATTTGTTGGAATTTTTTAGAATTCATACCCTTAGTCCCCTGTCACCCTTAGGTCCTCTAGGGTATCCTTCTGCTGCATGATCAACACTATTGGTTAGGAAATCGCAACACTTTTCCGACGCGCATGCGCATTGCTTACCCTCCGGCAGGGGCGGCGGTGGAGGGGGGAACGCTCCTAAATCCCCCCCGGAGGATGAGCCCTCTCTGTAGGAGCCACCGTCTGTGCTTCCTTCGGTTCTTTCCACCTAAGAAGCAAATACATACTATGATTTTTTTATTAAAAATATTATTTAATTTAGGTCAGGTAAAACAAAACAATTATTTACCCGTTGAACAGAAATATAAACAATGTAAAAGCTGCTGAATTATATAAAAAGCTTTGCGCGTACCGCAATGTACAAAAGTTTTAGGGGGTTAATAATTTATTTCAATTTACTTTAATTAAACTTTATAAATAAACGACTATATAGCAAATATATTAATTCATGCGTCCACTGTTAACTTTTGTGTAGCTGAAATTAAAAATTTATATAAAAAATTTTACTTTATTAAAAAGTGAACTAGCAGTTAGTCATTTTAAATAAAATATGCAGTTGTAATCACCACGCAATTAATTAAGAGAACGTTAGTGGTATTGGTTATTATCTTAAAATTATGACCATTACTTACTTCATTATATTCTATTTCATTACTACTAGGCTCTTCTAGCTCGAAAGAGGGAAAATCCTGACAAAAAACAAACAAAAAATAAAAATAAAAATAGCTGTAAATCAGAAGAGAAATATAACATTTTCAACCTGTACCTGGAAGTTAGTTTTGCATTGCTCTGCCGCCATATTAGGATCTTTAAATATCTTCAATTGATCAATCGCTCCCTTAAACAAAAAAAAATTAGCAATCCTCTATAGTTACCACCAAACCGGCGAAGCATCTGTAAGGCGTCTAAAAATTAAATTCCAACACCTTTACACGTTATACGCTTATTAGATCCCATAAAAAGGACCGTCCCTATTCACCTTAACGAATATGGGTACGGGGGAAAAATTCGCATCCCATAAATCCAAGGAAAGAGGGCCCACATTGTGCGAGAGATATACGAGGTACATAATTTGAAATATGCATTTAATCACGGGGATTTCCTTTGAGAAAGAACACAGGGCAAAGATCAGCAAAGTACCTATCTAAGACACGTTATCAAGATCGCCAACTTCATATCGGACGGTTAATATTGTTCTATAGCGGGCAAATCTGACGCGGAACAACTAATTAGATTCGAACGCAAAAAAGCTGCAAAAACGTCCCTACTAGGCCAGTAATCGATCAAAACTTCCTCTATAATAATTAGGAAACTAGTTTAGGATCCGGGGCCGTTCTAGAGACCCTTAGAACGGTAGCGAAGCCTTAATCTAGCAATTAGGGGCAGGTATTAGGGACGCTGCCTAAATGTTAATAATGTACTCGTGGAAAAAAAATATATCAAGTACCTAATAAGAGTCAACAGCACTAATGAATGTGATAATTTCAAAAATTTGTCTAGGTACAAAACCGCGGGCAACACAAAAGAAAATAAACGACGTATATTAAAGGGTGCATCTGACATTTAAATGGGCACTAAACGACGCTATAACTCCACCAGGAGAAGTCAACCCCATTCTGCCGAAACGAGGGTATTTTGCATCGAACAATGCACCCTTAAAACATAACGTTTTATTGGTCTTATACAGCCCGCTATGAAAACATGATGAATTTCCTCCGCTCTCCACGTATTAAACCGAAAAATTGTGTTCGCCAGCCATACCTACTCCTAATAAATTGGTAGGTATGTATACCGACCTAAATAGGTGGACCAAGGTATATGCGGTCAGGCTCAGTCTGAGTCTAGTTTCCTGCAAGCTTGACGTAATCAGATCTAATATGCTCGGCCATTTTGGAGGCAATGCCATGCTGCGGTTGCATCAAATGTTGTTCAACGTCCTGCTACAGACGCTGCATATTTTAGAGAAAATTAGATTACATTGTACCGAGAAGATTTGTGACTCAGGACATCAAATTCTGGGAAAACACAGGGACTCTTTAAAATACGAGGATCCAGCATTTCACAGTCTATCGCATAGGAAAAGTGAAGCCTTGAGGAGAAGTTTGTTTTCTGTCGACCCCAAGGAGACCACAAGGGAGCTTGTACAAGGTTATGTTTTATGTCAGTGTCCGTCCAACTGCCATATGGTTTTATGTGACATGCCAGTGCCATAGATTCTAAAGGAGGCAAAATATTTCCCATCATAATTCACAATTTTTAACTTTTCTAACTTCCAGATACTCAGATGTGTCAATTAAAGGTAATGTGACCGCCTATAGTTATAGTATGGTCCCAATAAATGCAACCAGATTTTTCCTGTACCACCTTTAGTAATCCTACAATTCCCATTACGTGCGGGCATTACGGATAAGTCGGTAGTTCAAAACCAAAATCGTATTTCGTAAATTTTAAATTATTAAAGCAGATAGCTTCAGTCAGGTCTTTTTTAAAGAGTTTATATCTACAACTACAAGTCTATTTTAAGTTTGTGAGGTACCTTGGGAGAGAAATAAAATTACAAAAATTTTATAATGAACACCGAGAAAACTATTAGACCTAATCTTATTAGTTCGTCCCGAAATCTGTGAAAGTTCTTAGGGTAGATACAATCAACAAGGGAAAAAAGTTCAAGTACACATATTACATAATGGATTGAGGAACCTGGTAACAAGGTGCAATAGAGCCAAATTCTTAAATAAGCAAAATCGGCACTGACTTACCATATACTTATTACTTAAATTCGCGGAAATAATTGCTAGAAATCAATTTCAAGTATAAAATAAATTTGTTAGATTTGACAGTTGCTATATTCTGCACTTGTAGACACAACATTGTCAAGTCTAATTTTTCGAAATCATGGAAACCATTATTAATTTTTACTAAAAATCAAAGCACCCGTTATATTCATAGATTCTCAAATAAAATGGCATACTTGGCATCACTGGTACCATTAGAATAAGACAAGAATAGGCCTCACTTTGGAAAGTATAATGCTGGGTCCCCTTACTTTAAAGAGTCCCTGGGAAAACATGACAGTTTTCTTTGAACATATATAATATCAAAGGTTCCCGTCAAAAGTGTGTACGTCAAAATTTGTCTCCTTATTGCCTAAGTTGGTTAGTATCATAGAAAAATCTACTAGATTCTTCTATATGCTAGTATCTAAGTAACTATAGTATCTTAAATCCATTAGACTCAAAGTTTTGTATTGTTTTTAATGAACTCCATTTAAAATGAATAAACAAGCCCCAATAACTCTACTCGCTATCTCTCTGGTGTCGGATTCTCCAAATGAATCTGCGCACAAAGAATAAATTACCGACAATCCGTAATCGAATCGTATTTAATAATTACCGAGTTTGTTATGGAACTTTTTCACTCGGACCTACCGCGCGGAATATCAACTATTTGTTTCCGAAAGTTCGGTCGGACATAATAATCAGAGTTGGATCGAAACTCGATAGGAATATTGTTGAAAATCTAGGGATATATGTCACTTAGTTAACTAAATATTCTAAAGTGGAGACGGATTAAATAGAAATTTGAATTTAAAGCCACAAAAGAGCCACATTGTAACTTGAAGTTGCAATGAGACCCTAACAATTTGGGACACCTTGTATACATAATGTGGACGTTGACGCCGCCAGTCGCGACTTATTACAAAACTTTTTGCAACCGTATTTAGACCAAATGTTGGTTATGTTTCTTTGTGTTAAAACTTTTCCATCATATAGCGACTTTTGCCGTAAAACTTTCGTTGCCCAAAGGGCATTAATTGGGTTAGCAGCGTGTAAGAGAAAGTTTTTCCCGCACAGCGAACTTGACACTTCACCTATATATATACACGGCGATTCGGATTTTATGCGCTGTTGCGGACATTTTTGCTAACTGAACAGATTAGCAAAAAGTAAAAATTTCTCCGCACTGTATGTTCAGTGAGAACGGACCGACACGTGCCAATCCATTAGTGATGTGTACATATAGGGGCTTCTGATCAGGATCGGAGTAGGGTTGTTTAATTAATAAAGAGTCCCACAGAGCTGGGAGTTAAACTCATCCAATTTTGTAATTAGGATTAAAACTTCATTCAAACAAAATTAACCTTAATAAGAACGTTTTATAAGGCCCATTAATATTTTTATAGTAAGTAAAATGAGGTTATTGAAATTTTGAAGGGACTACCTACTAATTACTGTACGAAAAGCGATCAAAACTCCTTTTATAGTAATTATTAGGAAACTAGCTTAATAATAACCCTTGGGCCATTATCAAATTGATAAGAAGGGTTTCTAGGCTCTAATATACAATTAATTCCTTTGTGATATATCTTAATGTTCAAATAGGTATACACAAATATAGTTTATAACGACTTCAGGGAAGCTTTTAAATGCTCTTAAACTCTATTTTAATACTCAGAATTCAAGGAAAGCAACAATAAACTATAACTGGAAATAAAATTCTTTATACTCTTTTAATATTTTCGAGCAAAATTCAGTGGAATTATATACATATATGCATACGCTATACGCTTTTATATACCTTTTAAGGATACCATCCAAGTGTATTGCTCTAATAAAATTAGAGTAGAAATAGCTAGTCACTTAAGTTTATTGAAAATTAATAAAAAAAAATTAACAAAAAAATTAAAACCGACTTCAAAAATTTGCCCGTATGCACATTTCAAATAAAATTTTAGAAATATTTTTCTCTTTCTAAATTGAGTTATCTTTGGATTTGGTGACAGTCAAGGCAAGGAATTTAAATCTATTAAGATATGAATACCTACATTATATCCTACATACATCATAACATACTGTCACCGAATTTTAGTTGAAATATGCCTACTGGCAAATTTGTGAAGTCGGTGTTATTTTTTGTTATTTTTTTTTTAATTTTTAGTGGAGTGTGCATACGGGCAAATTTTTGAAGTAGGTTTTAATTTTTTTGTAAAATTTTTTTATTTCTTACTTTTTAGTGAATTATTAAGAATTATCGAAATCGGTCCAATATTAAATTCCATCCCCTATTTGTACACCCATAGGATTGAAAATTTTCTCTTCAAATTCAAATGTGACCACCCCTAAGGTAACCCCTTTCTAATAAAATAAGAATCATCCAAATCGGTCCAATATAAACTTTCATCTCCTATTTATCTACCCTTAGGGGTGGAATTTTTCTTCAAATTTAAATGGGACCATTCAGATAAAAAATAATTGTCCAAATCGGTTTATAAATGACGGAGTTCTGAGGTAACAAACATAAAAAAAAAACATACAACCGAATTGATAACCTCCTCCTTTTTTGAAGTCGGTTAAAAATAAATTGTGACTTTTTTAATGTTCTTAGTTATTATCCTTTAGAAATCTTATAAAAACTCGGAAAAAGCTTTTCTGGCGTAGATTAACTCGCAAAATAAAAAAACATATTTTAATTCCATAAAAACATTTTCTGACGATTTATATTTTTGACTGTATGAAATATGTACCAACTTGTGAATTTGAAGAAAACTACGTCCCCTTATTTTCAAGCGCAAGTGCTTTCCCGGTAGCATATATCCCCAGATTTTCATCAATATTCCTATCGAGCTTTGGATCCAACTCTAATTATTATGTCCGACCGAACTTTCGGAAACAAATAGTTGATATTCCGGGTAGGTCCGAGTGAAAAAGTTCCGCAACAAACTCGCTAGTTATTAAATACGATTCGATTACGGATTGCCGGTAATTTATTCCTTGTGCAGAAGCATCCGACTCAGAGAGATAGCGACCAGAATTATAGGGGCTTGTTTATTAATTTTAGACTTCGTTAAAAACAATGCAAAACTTTATGTGTAACGTACTTTGCGTTGACAACACAACTTATGACCTACAAATCTTTTGGGGTCCCCAAATCTTCCCAGCTTTACGTAATCCAATTTTCTCCAAAATATCCGGCTTGTAGCAGGACACAGAACAACATTTGATGCAACCGCAGCATGGCATTGCCTCCTCCATTAATCCCATCCAAAATGGCCGAGCATATTAAATCTGATTACGTCTAGTTTGCAGGAAATTAGACTCAGACCGAGCCTGACCGCGAATTCCTGGGTCCACCTATTCAGGTTTAACAATGTATGGGTCGGTACACCCTTTAAAATATGCCTATATAACTATGTATATTTCTTTTATGAAATTTAGAGCAGGTACTTTATGAATTCCTGGACAAAATTAAGGCATCACTCATATTTTTCTCGATATTTTTTATATTTTTTTCTCGACAAGTAGTCCATGGACCTGGTTTGACAATAACAGTTGTTATTTAAGCTAACTATAGTGTTACATAACCTTGTTTTGACAGTAATTCGTATTAAACCTTCGTTTTAGACTAAAACTGGGTTAAAGTTTTCTTAAAAAGTGCTGATTAAAGCAAAGTGTCTATGAAAAGAAAGCTTTCGATCGTGATTGTTTCATGTTTTATGTTTTATGTAGTTCATTTGCGAGAAAGTCAAGTAAGGAAAATGAACCGCCAAAGAAAGTTGTCAATTGAGGATACAGTGCGAGCATCGACTCTCCTGGATGAAGGATATTCAATGCGATCTGTTGCTGGTTTGTTAGGAAGACATCATTCCAGCATCTGCCGCATGGTGAGATGACATAATGAGATGGGCTCGTACCATCGAAGACCAGGGCAATGGCAAAAACGTTGCAGTAATCAAATTGATGATCGTTTTTTGAGACAACGTGCTCTCAGAGACAGGAGAGTCACCAGCAATCTGCTAAAAAATGAATTAGCAGATAATCGAAATATCGCTATATCGTCTCGTACGGTTAGAAGACGTTTACATGAAGCAGGATTGAGCAACAGAAAACCGGCCAAAAAACCATTGCTTCCCAGAAAACACAAAGTTCAGAGATTGCATTTTGCAAGACTACATCAGAATTGGACCATAAATGATTGGATACAAGTCCTGTTCTCTGATGAAACTAGAGTTAGCTTTAAAGGTTTGCCAGCTGCAATACCTCTCCTAAAGTACCTTTTGGTGGCGGCTCTAAAATGTTTTGGGGGGAATTTGCTTCGATGCTCGTACGGACTTGGTCCCTATACGTACGAGGTCTATGAATGCCCGATATTACTAAGACAACATTATTGTCGAACATGTAATGGCTTTTGCTCCGTTGGTTGGACATAATTTTTTATTCATGTCGTCGCCATGTGGCTAGACAGGTTATTGGCTACCTAAATGATGTTAATATCCTTTATTACAGTGGCCACCTAACATGAATCATATAGAGCATCTATTGGACTATCTCAAAAAAAGATTTGAAATCGTAGACCCCCTGTTGCTAATCACATCCAACTCATAGAGGTCGCTATTGAAGAATGGGAGAATATCCCGCAAGTTTTTGTTGAACATTTGATATCAAGCATGAAACACTAAGGTAAATTAAGATCAAGTTAATGTCCTGTAGGTGCATGTTCATTATCATTTCAATGTAACTTAATTTTATTTTGTGTTTTTATTGTAAATATTTAGATTAATAATTAAAGTGGTGAGTTCATTTTGTCCAGGACTTTATTTGGAGATGAAGATTGAATGATTTCCGCTTATTTTTGAAAGGAGGTTACGATGTGACTTAGTTTTAATTTCAAATTTGTGTCTTAATCCGCAGCGACTTTAGAAGAAAATCTAGAAAAGCCCTTTTAGGTCGCGCCGCCAAGTCCCGCGTTCAACTTCCCGAAAACTTCGTCCCTAATAACCGCCCTGCACTCTTGGAAAAATCGCGCGCCACATCACATTTGTGTATCTTCCCCCGGAGTCCCGTTTCCAGCTTTTATAACTTTTTATCTGGCTTTTATGAAAATGAACGTCGGGATCCGGCGCGGCGGCTAACTACCGCCCGTTTATGCACCCGAAAATAACGTATATCGTTGGAGATAAATTTATCATTCGGACTAGAATATGCAGGGTGAAAAGGTAAAATGGGGAAAGAATTGCAGTTTGGAATGCTCAATCTAATGCCCCTTTTGGATTTTTAAAAAAGTTCATGGCCCACTAGATATTTTGAAAAGAGTGATTTTTTTGCTATTTAATCAGATCTCTGTAGCTCCGTTATTTCTGATTATACAGAAAAACTGTAGAGACAAAAATTGTAGATAATTTTGGACTTAATAAGATAATCTTATCCAATTTTCTTTGTTGTTTGTGATTTTTGCGATATGACATAAACTTGTGTTTTTTTAAATGTAAATCATAGTTGGATGTGGCCTTATCATATCGGCCATTTTTTGAGCTTTCCAAAGATATAATACTCTGCATAGTTATTATAAAAAATAAAAGAGCTATGGCTAATATTCTGATTTTTTTAATGTTCACATGGAATATTTTCATAATTAGGTATGTTCTATTTTATAATAAGACATACCTACTTCAAACTTTCAAATATTTTATTTTTAGCTGGTAACAAAAAGTAACAAATAAAACAAGAATTATCATGATGGAGCCTCACCACATAATTATTTGCCCGTAAGAAATTACCTAGATCAGCTCTATCCAAATAGTTGGATAGGGAGAAATAGACCTATTTCCTGGCCGCCCCGATCCCCCTATTTGTCTGTTTTGGATTTCTTTTTGTGGGGAACAGTACAAAATAAAGTATGAGACAATTGCAAAATTAAGAGCAGCTTTTTTAGAAGCAATTGCCAGTATTGACAGGCGCTCTCTAAGAAAGGCGACAAATTCAGTTTTAAAAATATGCAATATTTACAAAAATAATAATGGTGGATTGTTTGAGCTCCTTTTAAAATATTAATAATTTGAATTTGAGTTTTTTAATTTTCGTTTTATTTTGTTGCGTTTTGTTACCAGCTAAAAACAAAATATTAGAAAATTTGAAGTATGTCTAATTATAAAATAGAACATAATTATGGAAATATTCCATGGCTGACTATGTGAAAATTTAAAAAAATCAGAAAATTAGCCATAGCTCTTTTATTTTTTATAATAACTATGCCGAGTATTATATCTTTGGAAAGCTCAACAAATGGCAGATTTGATAAGGTCACAGCCAACTATGATTTACGTTTAAAAAACACAAGTTTATGTCATATCTCAAAAGTCACAAACAACATATACAGGGTCAAAACTATGCGGCACCCTTTCAGGGGCGTAATTATTTACTCGTTAAAATAAGACGAAAAGTTCAATCAACATGGGTCCAAAAACGCTTCGTTACGAAGATACAGGGTGATTAAGCTTTCAAAAAATATCGATTTTTGTTTATACCTTCCAAACCAATAAGAATATTTAAACCAAACTTGGTACACAATAATACCCTCAAAGGTGACATAACACATGTTAATTTCAGGTCTCCAAAGTAACCAGTGGCGGAGGTACGGGTAATCACTACCATTAATTAAACAAAAAAATAGTACGGCCCTGTATAATACAAAAATTTATTATCTTGTTGAATAAACCATACAATAGGGAACAAAAAATGTCTCTTTAATTTTTTCCATATCTCTCTCCCTTTGGCGGAAAATTGGAGTTTTTCCTATTTCTCATCTTTTTTGAACTCTTTACTTTACTTTGAAGTAACTATTATTTTAAGTAAACGAAATGAGTTTCAAATGCAATTGCAGTAGGAGTAGGTAATTTTTGTTTATTATTGGTTTGGAAGGTATAAACAAAAATATATATTTTTTTGAAAGCTTTTTTGGCATTTTTGGACCCATGTTGATATGAACTTTTCGTCTTATTTTAACGAATAAATTACGCCCCTGAATGGGTGCCGCATAGTTTTGAATCACCCTGTATATTGGATTAAATTTTCTTATTAAGCCCAAAATTATCTACAATTTTTGTCTCTACAGTTTTTCTGTATAATCAGAAATAACGGAGCTACAGAGATCTGATTAAATAGCAAAAATCACTCTTTTCAAAATATCTAGTGAGCCATGGACTTTTTTAAAAATCCAAATGGGCATTAGATTGAGCATTCAAAACCGCAATTTTTTCCCCATTTAACCTTTGTTCTTGCTACGCTAGTTTTCGAGATCCCCCTAGTAGTCATAGAAAAAAACTCTCCCTGTATATTCGCCAAAGAATTTTTATTTTTGCCTTACTTTGAATCGTTCCAAAAGTTAAATTCAATGGAATTGTTCTTTTTATTGCACACCTAAGGTACTACCTTCAAATGCGCGTGGTCCTTAGACCACCACGCCTCGTCCATAAAAGCGTGACAAGGTTGGGACTATAATAAAGCATGTCGTCGTAAAGTCGAAATTGATTCCATCGCGGGGACCGACAATTTACTGCCTCCAGTGTGTAGATATAAACACAACGCGCGAACCTTTGTTCGGTTACCTTTCTTTTATTACTCGACGCGTGCGAAGTACCACTTCTATTTTTATTTATTCTCGTACCATAGAACAATTTTTTAAAACTTCCCCTGTTTAATCACCTTTAATTAAAGCCCGAAGAGGACATTAACGGCGTTGTTTACAGGCGACTTGGCAGCGGAAATGTCAGCTCTTTATCACCCTCGTTTCCATTCCATTTCCCTGATGCTGAACAAATATTAATACGTTTCTGCACGACGACAATAATTATTATTATCTCGCGGACAAAACATTGTATATATCTCCGGCGAAAACAAATTCCGGTTTAATATGTGGGGAGTGGGGGAAATTCATCACGTTTTCATAGGCATAATAGTACTAATAAAAGGGTATGTTTTAAGGGTGCATTGTTCGATGCAAAATACCCTCATTTCGGTAGAATGCGGTGACTCCTCCTGGCGGAGTAATAGCGCCGTTTAATTCTCATTTAAATGTCAGATGCAGCCTTTAATGTCGTTTATTTTCTTTTGTATAGCACGCGGTTTCGTATGTACCTAGACAATTTTTTTAAATTACCACATTTATTATAGTACGAAAGCGTAGAGCGGCCACATGAGATTTTTTTTTATTGTTGACACTTTTTTCTGTCAATTATACATAACTGGCACTTTTGTCTGTCAATTATACATAATTGACACTTTTTTTCTGTCAATTATACATAATTGATACTTTATTCTGTCAGTTATACATAATTGACACTTTTATCTGTCAATTATACATAGTTGACACTTTTATCTGTCAATTATACATAATGGACACTTTTTTCTGTCAATGATACGCCATTGAATATAAGAAATACGCCCCCTATAGGCTAATTGCTAAACTGGTCTATGGGCCGTGCCAACAATGAACAACAACAACAAAGAACAATGCAGTGTAGACCCAAGAGTAGCACCGTGCCCATGGTGACGATGGCCCATATATTAGTTCGCATAGTCCCGTCGGGGCGTTGGCATCTTAAATTCAGTCGCGTATACATAATTTACACTTTTTTCTGTCAATTGTCAGTTTTTTTCTGTCAATTATACATAATTGACAGAAAAAGTGTCAATTATACATAATTGACAGAAAAAAGTGTCAATTATGTATAATTGACAGAAAAAAGTGTCAAGGATAAAAAATCTCATGTGGCCGCTCTACGCTTTCGTATTACAGTGCTATGTTTTGGTTTAAATTCCGACTCGTATAATACCTATTCGTACACATACCGCAGTGCCGCTATTTACCTACAAAATATCTTCCTTTATTATTACAAGAAGTTACCACGTATGACCAAACTTTCTGCAACGTTGATGTTTCTCATCAGAACTTTTTACGCTGTTTTTTCTTATTAATTATTTTGTTCATTTGTCCAAATAGGTCCCGGCCTAACATATAGGTTTTTCGTAAGTTTCAGCGTAGTTTCGATCACAGATAAGCAGGTTTAAGTTTAAATTATTTAAAACCGCTCATTTTAAAACTTTTAACAAGCACGACATTGTTAGTAGAAAAATATTTCGTTTATATTATCTCGGATGCGAGCTGCGAGCTTACGGCTTCGGTGGCAGTATTTTTGGGCAAAACCATAAAGTCGATGCGGCTTTCATTTTATAGGTGCGCGAAGATAATGCAGAAAGAATAAAATTGGTAGATACAGGGTGGCCCACATATACCATGTCCTATCACCTTATCTCGAGAATTTGTGGAGCTATGGAAAAAAGTTTCGTACAAAAGTTGTTTGTAATCAAGGAAATTCCTATTTTTTAACTATTGATATATACAGGGTGTTGCGTAACCAAAATGTGGTCGTTCTATTTGAAAAGAAAAGTTATAGCCTCTTACAAATAACAAAAAATTGAGATCATAATTTAACACCCTGTATGGCTAAATCCAACTTTGGCAGAACCATACCTACTATAGGGGGCACTACTAGTTATCCCCATATAATTCAACATTGGAAATGTGACTTTTTCTATTGATAATTACTTCATTCTGGGTTTTCGGTCATTTCCAGGAAATGACAAAGAAGTCTTAATTGAATTTCTTCATCGGCAAATAAGGATTTCCCTTCATTACAAACAACTTTTGTATGAAACTTATTTTCGTATCTTCCCAAATTCTTGAGATAACGGGATAGGACATGATATTGTATGGGTCACCCACCCACACAGAGAAAATATGTATAAGATCTTTGATTAATAAGTGCGGAAAAAATATGTTTTTTAAAAATTGTTAGTTTCCAGTATAGGTACATTTTATACACTTTATTTGTACAAATTTCGCAATAAATTATTTTAAAACGTATGCCTGGTCAACCACAAACCTTCTGCCCATCTATTTTTGGTAATAAAACGCAACTGTCACAAAAACTCGTTCGATCCAACACGCATGCATCATGAATTGTCGCTGTCTGCGGCCAGCGCCGGCCATGGTCAATATTTGGAGCAAATGCTCCTACGGGACGCACAATGCACAATGCACAATGCCGTTAGATTGTGATGACCGGCAGTTCCAGTCGCTCCGTCGAAGAAAGCTCTTTACAGACCGAGTCAATATTCGTCATATATGTTCTGCGATCTATTGTCGATGTCCTCGTCTTTGTTGGAGGCATACGAACGTTACAATACGCATAGGACTCTGCGTTCTACATAAATACCTACGATATTCTGAAATCTCAACTATTGCAAACAAGGTAATCTTTAACGCTTAAAATCAGCTCCTCACCCCAATAAATTTCCGATAAGTTACGCGTCCTGTTTCACTAATGCGATCCTACAGGCCGATGTATAAATGATAAAACAACGCAGCTCTACTTGCCTCGTGACAAAGGCCGAGCGATTTATTTTTCAACGCACTTTTGACACATCCGAATTTTCATATAAATAGTGCGTTGTTCAGAGGTCGCTTTTTTGGACTCGGTTATTAATGAAGCCGTATTATATTAATCACTGCGCGGGTTTAAAGCTATACGTTGTACACATCATAAAACAGGCGGGGCAATTTGTTTTTATATAGAGCGAACTTTTTAAAAGCCCCCATCTCAATTTTAATAAACATATATACGGCGTATTTTTTTATAGGCGGGAGCATTGAGCTATAATGCGAAGCCTTTCTTTATTACCTGAAAAGATACTAAAAGCTTTCAGGAGTAAAAATTCATTTAACGCCCACCGTTATTCTGATACACTCCATTAAGGCTGTAACCCTTCGGGGTGTGTAAAAGATGATGCTGCACATACGCCTGCTGGGTTAGAATGGAGGGTAGCGACAAATAAATAATGTGGCGCGATCTCTGTAGAAAAATGACCGCACGTGACGACCATGGACGTAGCTAAAGTTAGGCGAGAATTGCAAAATTACCGTCGGAAAAGTTCCCTCCGCGCGCCTCTGCACGAGAAACAGGTATGAGGGGTGGAAAAAATGTCGGTAAGCAGATATTATAAGCCGACGGTAACGATGTGCTGGGGTAGCGGAATTGGGTAGCGCCAAAATATATACTCGCCTGTCAGAAAGTTGGCCGGATTGTGCGAATGTATAACAACGCAATTTGGGGAACGAAATGGCCGTAACAAGGTATCGTCAAAAAAAAACCATTCGGTCCTCTTTGTTTCTAAAAATACGGATACACACGTAAAGTTCGGTCCTGCAGAATATCGAGAAATAATGCAAGAGTCCCAGGTGGCAAACTTTGTCGTCGACGAACGTCGTTCAGACACTTTTTTAATACGGGGCACAGGATTAAAGAGGGTCGTTAAAAGTTTCACGAAGTTTTCAGAGATTTGCTGCATTTACAAATTGTTTATCGATAACGGTGACTAATATGCGTATAGGGAAAAGTAGGTAGAACAGAAAAAAGCAACATTTCTGCTGATTTTCTGAAAGCAGTGGGGCTTTGTGACTACTTAGATTTTATAAAAGTTGAGCTGGAAATTCATAAAAAGTGCGTCGCGTTATTTTTATATTACACCGAAACAGAGATAAGTTGTTTTCTAATCCCCACTTAGAAAACGAGTTTTTTTCGCTTATTAATCAAGAAACAAGCTTACCTTTTTTATACATATATTTATTATGGGAGCAATGAATTACTTTTAAGCTCGTTTTTTGTTAACTCGTTTTCTTGTCTTCCCGTTTGTCTGTTCCTCAAATTTTGCAATCGATTTTAAACTAATCTCCAGATCAGCTAGAGACTTGAAATTTTAAACAGTTCAGAACTGGAAGACAATGCAATATTAACTCTCTGTATACGTATTACTATTATGTTATTTATTATTATAAAAAAATAAGAATATTAAATAAAAGTATTTTACTAGTGAAAATTTGTGCACAGATAAGCTCGTGTCATAAGCTGGTAATAAATAAAAATAAAGTGTTAAAAACTCCTTAAGAATCAAGGATGACAAACAAAGAGAAGCAAGGACAATTCGGATGTACCACTTTTCAAGGACGCTGCAAACGAAAAATTTCTTTCGACCGCAGCGCCATCTGCAATTTGCAATAGAAAAATTCAATTTGAGCCCACGAATAAAGTCTTAGGTTTAGGTAAATCACCCTGTATGTATCTGCTATATAATCTTATCAAGATGTTTAGAATCGATTGAAAAATTTTCAATATTTCAAACACAAGTCCCTAACAGTTAATTGTATTGCACTGCAAATGTTTTTTCAACGACATCTATTACCACAGAAAATATAGTTTCACAATAGAAAGCTCCTTAACAATACCTGTCAAATGGACTCCAACTACAGACTCCAAAAACAAGCAGATTGCATTTCTTATGAAATGATATTTTCTTAAAATATAATCATCTCAATTCGTAGATTAGTCAACATTTTTTAATAGTGGACCTCAATATCAGAGCTCTCATTAAGGAGCTCTCTGTTGTGAATATAATATATATTACTCCTTACTATCATTTATTGCATGCGCCTCATGTTCTTCGAGTCATTATGGGGCTAGAAAAATTATTTTATACTTTTTAGTTCGTTTTTATATTATTATTATACAGTGTGGTCATTTAAGTGTGCAACATATGATTTTTTTTTATTATTGGCACAACGAAAATACAAATATTCCCGAAAGTTGGTGCATGTTCGATAATCATATTAGGCGCACTTAGAATGGCTGCAAGTTAAACAGCATACAGGGTAGGTCAAAAAATTTAAAAATTGTACAAGAGTAAACTACCCTTATTTCAAAAAATTAAAAATAAAGTTATTAAGAAAAGTTGTTTAGAATTAAAAGCTATGCCTAAAACCAAAACATAGCCTTCTAAGAAAAATTTTTTTCGTAAATTGATTTCCACAGTTTCTTAACAAACATTTTAAATAAAAATTTGAGTTTTTTAATATACACATTATTATTACTAATGTTTTACCTTGTTCAGAAGAATTTTTGTGAAATTTTAAAGTTTTGTTTAATATCGTTGCAGCAAACATGAAGTTTGCGATTACCTAAAAAATTAAAAATCTAAGTTAATTTTACAAATATGCTTGAGTTTGAACAAAGTTATGCGAAATTGATTTAATTTTGATTGATTTATGAAATGGTTTAGGGTGAATATTAAAACTATTTTTTTAGGAAATCACTGTTTTTTCAAAAAAAAATTCTTAGGAGGGCATGTTTTTGTATTTAGGCATAACTTTTAATTCTAGACAACTTTTCTTTAGAACATTTTGCTGAATTTTCTGAAATAAGGAGACTTTACTCTTGTACAATTTTTCTATTTTTTGACCTACCCTGTGTGCTGTTTGACTTGCAACCATTCTAAGTGCGCCTAATATGATTATCGCACATGCACCAACTTTCGGGAATATTTGTATTTTCGTTGCGGAATTAATAAAAAAAAAATAATATGTTGCACACTTTAATAACGACACTTTTAAAAAAATCTTTTAATTTTATTTTTATTAAGAGAATATCTCTAGGGTAGAGATTGAGAAGTGACTCACAATAAACAAAATAATAATGCAGAAGTTTCATTTTATCGCACAAACTCTCCTCGTCTCCTGCAAAGTATTCTTTCGCGCCAACTCTGTCCCCCCTTACTTCTTGAAGCGCGAAAAGAAAAAAATCCGGGTCCATTGTGCCGGATTAAAGGCGTCATTGTCTCGCGCCCTCCGCGCATAAAAAGCCACCGGCCGCGCCTTTGACAATAACGTAATAAGTCCCTCCGAGAGTCCCGCAGTAATTATGCTATCGCGCCGAAAACTCTGTTGCGATTTTTAATTCTTTTTGTCGCGCGAAATATTTTCGTTCTTTCTACAAACGTATATATTATGCCAGAACTCTTTTAATACCCTTGCGTAGTTTAAATTTGTTTTTTAGAAAGACGATACAAAACGAAGATATCTATGGTACAATACGAGAAGGCCGTAGGGCCTAATGCCGACCTATTAATGGCCAACGATCAGCCGATTGCGACAGAAACTAATAGCGCGGAAGACTGGATAAACGGGGGAGATTTTTGCTGGTGGAATGTGGGGAGATATTAATTATTGTTTATTGTTCGGTAACGACAATTATTCTTGTTGGTTCTCTGTGAAAATAATAGCAAGGTGAATTATTGGGCAATAGTTAATTATTTTCCTAGGGAGAGAGACGTCATACAGGAAATTCTATTTCAAAGGGATTTTGGATTTTGAACTACATTTTCTCTAACACCTTGTATTAATAATAAGAAGTCTAAATATTAATCAGTATAGTCAACAATTTAACTTCCAATTTATCTTTCAATCGAAGATCCAAAAAAAGGACTAATAACAGTCACATACGACAATAAAAAAATAAATGAAAATCTTCCACTTAGAAGGCTTTGAAACAACGAAACCAACCCCTTGTCATTTGTCATAACTCCCACTGTATCATTTAGTTAATAATTTGAATTATTAGAAATGGAGGGTGCTTTTTCAAATGACGACAAATTTAACATGTTAGCATGTTATATCTTATTGCGTCACAGAAATAGTGTAGAGGCCGAACGAATGTATTGTTGCAATTAATAAATGGCAAAAGTTATTGGTTTTATTAGCTTAAAGCTTTCTTGTCACAATTAGAAAAAGCGAAGAACTTACTCCAAAACACAATGCGACACTGTTTGCTGTACAACAACAGAGGAAAACACTTACCAGACAGGGCCATATTTAAAAATATTAAGTTTTCGAAGTAAAAATAAACTGTAAGTTAAATTGTCGACAATACTGATTAATATTTAGACTTCTTATTATTAAATACAGGGCCGCAATAGAAAAAAATGAATGGAAAAAAAGAATTTTCAGTATAATTGTCTCTTAAAAAATATTTCGTGTCATTCATCATGGTGTTTGGAATTAAAAGTGCTTGCAACATCTGGAAAAAAAATCCTGGTCCGTATTTAAAAAAATAAAGTTGAAGACTCTCAAAAACTAAATGTTGTAGAACAAAAATCTAAAAACGCCATTTTAAAGCCCGTTAAAAAGTGCCATAAGAAAGTGTTTTTCTTTTTTTTTTCTATCCGTGATAACAACTTCAGAAAAAAATAAAATCGAAAACGCAAAATTTTACTTTTTTCAAAATAACTCAAAAACGACTCACGAACGACCTTAAAATTGTGCAACTTTTCCCCCATTTAATCGTTTTTCTATCTTTTACCATTTGTAAGATCCCAATGCTGTTCATTCTTATCCGGGACACATTGTATACACCGTGAAACAGTCAAACTTTTCAATTTTGTCCATTAATATTTATTTTTTATCAAACTGATGTGTAACTTTCTTACTTTTTTACTTTTTTAACTTTTTCTATAGGAGATAAAGAGCATGGTATTATTTGCACGTCAACATAATAAAGAACAAAGGGTATATGTCGGTTAAGGCATCGTTTCCTCAATAAAGTATTCCCTTGGTTATCTGTTGTTCGGTGAAGGGGACGGTCTGGGGGGAAGAGGGGGGAGCTAAGGGATCTGGAGTTGGAGAGCCGCCGTTTAAAAATTCAGACGGGGTGAACGGCGATTGTGAATTATTGAGTGCCAACCGATTATGCCCCTATATAGCTTTGTATCGATCTATCCCTGAACTACATGCACAATAGGTACAGATAATATTGTCACAGAATATCTAGGAAAGGCAACAGAACTCCCAACCACCTCTAGCATTGTTTCCTTAAAATATAGAATCCTATAAATCTACTTTTTCGGACATAAACACTGGTAGCAGTAACTGCAATCGAATTTGCGCTTGCGCAGCTGGATACTGTATTTTGTTTATTCTATTACTACTGCCAGTTATATTACCGATGGGAGCCCAAAGAGCCGGTGTGAGATTAATGTGAGTCCATTTGTAAGCCCTCACTACCTAAATTAAAAAGCACCCAAACGCGGTCGATATATATATATATATATGCGTGTGCGGTTAGGTCACGTCTCAAGCTAACGTCTGTACTCTCATGGGGCCATTCCAAATTCCATACTGATTCCATTAAAAAAACAAGTGCATACAAATCTTTGCAATTTACATTTTTCAAACATTTACTTGTTTTGTAATAATTCCCTGATATCTAACGAAGTGCAACTGCATCTGGGGACAAAAAATCTTTGGACACAACAATGATAATTAATATTTCGACACCTTCTCTCCCTCTCGAAATAGTTAACGACCGATCCATTAATTTAGGCAGGGAACCACCAAGAATGATCATTACCAAACAATAACCAATAATTAATATCTCCATACATTCCGTAGGGCAAAAATC
Organism: Pseudeuparius sepicola; assembly: GCA_963920635.1. NCBI lineage: Eukaryota > Metazoa > Arthropoda > Insecta > Coleoptera > Anthribidae > Pseudeuparius > Pseudeuparius sepicola. The sequence continues at coordinate 63,810,428 of OY987302.1, forward strand.
TCCTTGTTATCCGGGCTTCCGCGCCATTAGTTTCAATCGCAATCGGCTGATCGCTGCATGGCCACTAATAGGTCGGCATTAGGCCCTGGTATTGAACCGGAGATATGCTCATTTGTATCGTCTTTCAAACTATACGCCACGATGGTGGAAAAGTTTTGGCATACGTCTGAGTTTTCGATACGGCATTATGTTTACCACGGGACTTTTAAATGGACTTATTGTCGAAGGCGGTGGCTTTTTTCAGACAATGCCGCGCTTAATACGAGACAATGGACCCTGAATTTTTACTTTTCGCGCTCCAGGAACTTCGGACGACCGGGTTTTAAACTAACGCCGTGAAAGAATACTTTGGAGGAAACTGGGTTGGGATTTGTGCGCACCCTTGCGTTATAAGCGCGGGTAGGCGTATGAAAAAGGATTTGAAAAGAGGCGACGTGAGGGCGTTTCTTTTGAAAGGGGTCAGACGTCAGATGAAGATATTTAAACGCTCGGAGATATCTGTTATCAAACTTTATGCCGAGTGGAACACATCGACGTCTTTCGCATATATATTCGCTGTCACGCGCCGTTTCGGCAATCAACGTCGTCGCTTAAAAAGCCATTAGTCCAAATGAAGGACGGGTAGGCTGAAGGGAGGGGCAGATTTCCCGGACAAGATCTGGTTGGAAAAAGTTGACGCGTGCTTAATCGAATCATATTCGTTGATATGATATGTTCTCGGCTTCCCACTAAAAACCACATAGGACCTTGCAAAATCTAAAAAACGGAATCGAGCTAAAAGAAAACTTCCCAACTTCCGCGTATAATATTTCCAGGAGTTAAATACCTTGTCCAATTGCTTGGGCCCCGGGTAAACCCGCAACTTGACACTTTCCGAATGAAAAACGGAAAGGCATTTCGAACAGCAGGCGAGGTCGAATGGAATCGTTTCTTGTCGTTCCGGTGTTGGTTTTTGCTCGTGGTACGTGTGGGATTGGAGCCTAATAGCCCTCGAAAAGTTTTTAGCAGATTGCATATTGTATGAGGAAATAGAGCGGTAGATTGCTAGGTAACCTTGTACCCTGTTTTATTTATTTTCTAGAAAAGTCGATAAAGCCATTTTCTATGAAATATCTATTTTAATATCAAGTCTTATATACAGGGTGGTTCTTTAAGTGTGCAACATATGGGATTTTTTTTATTAATTGCACAACGCATATTAGGCACACTTAGAATGGTTTCAAGTCAAACAGCATATACAGTGTAGGTCAAAAAATATAAAAATTGTACAAGAGTAAAGTAAACAAAAGTTCAGCAAAATGTTATTAAGAAAAATTGTCTAGAATTAAAAGTTGTGCCTAAATATCAAAACATGAACTCCTAAGACAAAAAAAATTATTTTTAAGAAAAACAATAATTTCACAAAAAAAATTGATTTAATATTCACCCTAAACAATTTCATAAATCAATCAAAATTAAACCAATTTCGCATAACTTTGTTAAAATTCAAGCATATTTGTAAAATTAACTTAGATTTTTAAATTTTTAGGAAATTTAAGGGTCCAAACTGTAACAGGTCTTCAAAACATAAATGGACTATCTCGTATAAACTGGTATCTTTTTGATCTTTACGCCTAGCGAATGAAGCCCGTTCGGAAGAATAGTCACGTACTAGACTCTAAACCAGATCGGTACAAGTTCTGGTTGTCCAACGTGCCACAAAGTGGGTTCAAAGTACTTGCGGTAATATTTATGGATTCCCCTAGACAGTTAAGAGTTAGAACTCGCGAATTGGAGCCTGGGCCACCATCTAACGTAATTTGAGGTTGAGGAGGCCATCGATTACTCCGCGGGCACCTCTAATAGATTGGAGAACGTCCAACAAGTGCGTGGTAAAAAAGTGTGGAGAGAAGAGGGCACTTGTTGGGGTTTTAAGTGCACCAACATTTTTTGTCAGCCGGCGCAACTATACGCGTTTAATTTAAAATGCGGCGTTTGGCTTCCAGCTTATGCTGAGTATTATTTGTTTTGATCTTAAATAGCGTCTCAAAGGCGAAATTAATTAAGAAATGTTTTGAAAAAGCCGCGATCCTCCCTCTCTGAGAGTTACTCATATTATTCTCGCTCGATCCCTAATTTAAACTTGTCGGCAAACGCTCGAGGAGTTTACAAATACCTTGCCGAGAGCTACGCGGTAGGACAGCCCTAATAAATGCTAATTTATGAAATTCGCGGGGATTTATTATTTCTCTGAATTTCTCTGGAAAAACAACGGGCTGGGAATAATATACGTGTTTGACAGGCTGTGATGTGGAGAGGGAATGTAATATAGTAGAGCGAAGGCAATTTAATCATTTTCAAAAACCAATAAACGTTAAATTAGTATCTATTCCTAGAAAATTGACAAACATTTTGATTGTTTTTATAGCTTCACATTTTTCTATACCCTGGTGATAATTATAGTGGAAATTTTTTGACCTAATTAAAATGTCGCTTTTGATTAATAAATTGAGTAAATGCAACCAATGTTTACATATTTAATTTATAAAATTAGAGATAAGTATCAATAATAATTGAATAATTGAACAGAAATTAAAAATAGTATATTATACACTTAGGTTGAGAAGTGAGCCATTATTTACCGAACATAAGGTAAATAATGGCCTTCTCAACGGAAGTGTATATAGAATTTTTTTTACTAGTAACATTGAAATATTGCCATATTTACATATTTGATTAGATTTAGCTGATAAAATGAAACTAATTTTTTAAATGTCATATAGAAAATTTTTCATTGTTTACCTAGATGTTTTTTTATTACCATTATTTACCTAGGAAGAGAAATATTACTTCTCATTAGAGGAATGAGGTGAATAATGGTGATTTCTCAGGTTAGTAGTAAAAAACAATATTTTCTTTTTCCTATTATTCCTGTTATATTAAAAATTATTATAAATTAAGAGTGCCTCTAGTATTCTTCTACTACTTCCTCTTCTACTACTTCCTAAGACAAATACCATTTTTATTAAATATCTGAAGAAGTCTTAGTGGTATTACCCAATTAATAATACAACTGAATAATTAGTATCCTATAAGTATATTTTGTTCCTCGACTGCGTTATAACAATGTATCCCGAATTTCAACGAGGTCGTTTTATTATCGGATGTGCCCCAGGAGCAACTTTCTACATTAAAGAAAGAAGGACGTAAAGTTTTATCTGTTACACATATAAAAATATTTTACGGTTGGAGCAGAACGCGATTTCGAAACTTTCATCATAGTTTGTAGAAATTAGTTGGGGTTATTTGGCTTCTCCGTGTATTCTAAGGCCCAACGGTCAGTAATCGCCTTTAGAAATTTACCAGAGGCAGCTATTTGTTGTTCATTAATTATATCGTGGGAAAATTCACATGTGTTTTCTCGTACGCATTGTTCCTTTGTGTTAGGGATGTTTTTATCGAAAACTCGATATTTTATACGGTTGAATGGTGACATAAGAAATAATTAAACGGAACACGTCCAGCAATTAAATTTCGTTCACGGTGAAATAGATATGAAGTGTAATTACAGTTTTCGATTTTACGAAACAACACTCTATGTTTACGCAAGAACAAAAGTAAAGATGTAGCATTGATAATGATATATAGTTCAGGTGTTTACTCTAACTCGTAGAGAGTGTTCGTTGTGGGAAGTTTTCTTAGCAACTCGATAGGTAGTTTTAACGACGAAACACAAACATCAAATAAAATGAGACACTACGTTTCCACTTTTTTTTTCTTTCATTTTCCCACTCTCCTTTAGAAACCTATTCATATTGTGCCCACGTTTAAAAAGTTATTACCTCTTGCAATAAAAAAAACTGTAAAAATATTTTTTTGCCGTTACACATGAATGATATTTGCCGAAGGTTTAATTTGATCATACGCCATAGTGGAATTGTTGAATGGAATTTCAATGTTGCGTTGGCTGAATTTCCGATTTAAAACCAAGCGTGAGGGCGTGTTCATTACGAAAAAAAATTCCTTTCTAACGAATAATTACCTGCCCTTATAAATTATTTAAAAAATTTAATTTTTTAAGGGAATAATCCATTACGCATCGAGTGTATCTCCAACCGTAAATTGCTTTTAACGGCTTGGGACCCGCCCACTGCGACAAAGTGATTCTTGATTCAGGGGGCGGGTATTCGACCCCCACCACCGCTCCGAATTAAGTAATTAAAACCGGAATTAATCCGGGGTTCCGGGCGTTTGCGGACCGTAAACACACCGGGGCTTTAAGCGCGGTGGTTAATCCCATTGAAATTGTTGCAACGGAGCCCTTTTCGATTGTCCGCGACTGCAGAATCGATATCTCGTAAAAACAACTTTAAAGTTTTGAACATCCTGTACGATGTAGCTATTTAAGGAGTTTCCTCTCGCGCCCCAAAGGATAGCATTCTCCGGGTTCGCCGATATTTACATAATTTCCTTGGGATAATCACCGCGCGTGAACCTACACAGATATCTGATACGATATCTTCCACGCAGGAAATAAGACTGAAGCGAATGAGATTCGCGATTAAAAGCAAAGGAGGAAAAGGATACTTTCTTTGAAAGAGAAGAGCGTAATTCAGTTTCGCATCTTACAATGATGGCTTCCAAATATTAGAGCTACACCGTTCAATTCACAAGAAAATTCATAATATATACAGGGTGAGTTTTTTCGATGACCACTATGGGGATCTCGGAAACTAGCAGAGCTAGAACAAAGGTTAAATGGGGAAAGAATTGCGGCTTTGAATGCTCAATCTAATGCCTCTTTCGGATTTTTATTTTTTTACATTTTGTTACATAACATAAAAAGAAAATATTAGAAACTTTGAAGTATGTCTAATTATAAAATAGAACGTAATTATGAAAATAATCCATGGCTGACTATGTGAAAATTAAAAAAAAATCAGAAAATTAGCCATAGCTCTTTTATTTTTTATAATAACTAGGCTGAGTATTATATCTTTGGAAAGCCAACTATGATTTACAAAAAAAAACAAAAGTTTATGTCATATCTCAAAAATCACAAACAACATAAAAAAATTGGATTAGATTATCCTATTAAGCCCAAAATTATCTACAATTTATGTCTCTACAGTTTTTCTGTATAATCAGAAATAACGGAGCTATAGAGATCTGATGAAATAGCAAAAAAAAACACTCTTTTCAAAATATCTAGTGAGCTATGAACTTTTTTAAAAATCCAAAAGAGGCATTAGATTGAGCATTCAAAACCGTAATTATTTCCCCATTTAACTCACCCGTATTATTCTGGGGATATATTCACACAAAAAAATCGTTCTCGACGTTCTCCAAAAAATTATCGTTCTAGAATTTTTTTATTAAGTATATACTGTAATAGTAATGACGTACCTAATGGTATATAATGCATCTGTCTAACGAACCGCTGCAAAATGATGTTATCAGACTGCATATACGAGACTAAAACCACCAAAGTGCTTTATTAAGCACTCTATTATAATAGATGCATTTTAAACGCGTCACAAAGCTTGGCACATTCTATCTATAAAATAGATATACGGCATTCTATAAATTTAACTCATTTTGATTTGGAACACCCCTGTAAAATTTGAACTGGCTTACGGATTTTAACGAATTTTTTTTGTATACAGGGTCCTCCTAGACGCACTTATCAAACATTTTCAATGACCATACGATTATTCCAGGGTCGGATTAAAAAACTTTTTTGACCCAAAATTTCGAGTTAAGGTATCAGCGATTTTTTTATTCGAAATCTGATAACGTGGCGTAATTAGCGCCCCTGAAAACCCCCAGATTCCAAATTTCAAGAAATTATTCCCACGAATTATACTTTTTACACTGCATCACAATTGCAAAAAATCAAAATTTCAATTTGAGTTCAGCGCTATGGAAACAAGTGAAAATGGTAAAAAGAGGTCCACAGGGGACAATGGTAATAAACCTGATCGGAAATTGTATCAGTTTCTCTTTTCAAATAGGAGGGCCCTGTATACAAAAAAAATTCGTTAATATCCGTAAGCCAGTTCAAATTTTACAGGGGTGTTCCAGATCAAAATGAGACACCCTGTATATGTATATGAGGGGGTCAGTGGGTCGAATCTTGCAAATTGAATTAGAACCACTTCCTGACATCCGATTGAGCTGAAATTTTGCATACACCTTTAGTTCTGGCGACAATACAATATGCAATACTCAATATTGGAATACTTTCAAAATGGCCGCCGCTCCAAGATGGCGCATGATGTACTTTTTGTCAACCCCCTTAATATGGGTATCAAATGAAAGGGCTTGAAGAGTAGAAAACGATAAAGTTAGTGACATCACACTAAATTGAATATGGCCGCCGCTCCAAAATGGCGGATTACCTATTTGATAGCCAACATGGGTAGAAAATGAAAGGGTTCGACGGGTAGAAAACGAAAACCATAAGGTAAATGACTTCATACGAAATGCAATATGGCGGCCGCCCCAAGATGGCGTACTAAATTTCTTTACCACCCTTCTAACACGGGAATCAAAATAGGTCCTAAAAAGCACAAAATAAAATTGAAAATAAAAAACCTTTTTAAAAACAAGCTTTTATTTAAGTCATGTACTAAAACGAATAAGACAAGTTTGGGTTTTCGTTAAGATAATTCCAATTCCAAATTGCGATAAGTTTTTTCAAATTGAAAAACTGATTATTTTAGACAGCCAGGAGTTATGGCGAATGTCACCAAAAGAAGCAGCTCCCCATATCGCGACATTTCACACCCGTATGCGGCCGCCTCGACAGCCTCCATCTCGTCGATTTGACTCGCGGCTTAACAGGATTAACCCCATGCAAACTGCGGCTCTAATCAGTTTATTTGCAAGTCAATGCAAATCGGCGCCGCACACACCACCAGCACCAGCAGGTGTAGTGTCTGCGGCTATTTCCATCACAAATGGATCGTCCTCCTTGGGGAAAGTCGTGGCGTGACGGATTGATGGAGGGGCCGCCATAGGAAGCCATCGGTGTCACGCCAATAGAAACGAAACGATCAATTATTTGTATCGCATAAAAAGTAGTTCAAACGCGGCCATACGAGGGAAACAATAAATCATCGGGATGTTCAAATATTTACGCGAGAACAATGATGCATGCGGCCAAAGTAATACTTATACCTACTAATAGTCAGTTTATTACATTATTTTCTATATTTATATAAAAAAGATCGATGGAATAGGTAGGTATTTTTTTATTAATGGCAATTACGTTATGTTTTGTGTTTAGGTTTTTATTGTCGTAAATGTTACTTTTCATCAGCTTATACAAATACTATAAATTGTGTTCTACATATAGCTAGTGACTTATCAGTTCAAATCCTGGCTCGTAAAAAATTACTAGTATTTAAAAACAACATTTAGTTATGTGAAAAATAAATATAGATCGAACCACAATTTGAGATGGCATCTCATCTCACGAAAAATTGGAAAAAAAAATGGTATTTGACCATCTATTGGCTATAATATGCAGTTAATGAATAAAAAATAAGAGTAAAACAAGTTTCTAAATTAATTGGGCCATAGACTAGTAGCAGTGACTTTGAATGTTCATTTTCCTTACTTGATTTACTCCCACCATGCATGTGATAAAAATAATCACAATCGAAAGCTTGCTATTCACAGACACTTTGCTTTAATCAGCACTTCTTAAGAAAATTTTAACACAGCTTTAGTCTCAAACCAGGTTTAATACGAACTACTGTCAAAACAAGGTTATGTGATATTATAGTTAGCTTAAATAATAACTGTCACTGTCGAACAAGGTCCATGGCCTACTTGTCAAGAAAAAATATAAAAAATATCGAGAAAAATATTAGAGGTGCGTTCATAGTTTCATAAATCCCGTTGTTCGATCCCCTATTGAATTTACTTCGCCGCGTCAGACCTAAGTGCTTTTTATTTAAACATCGGGTACTTCGCGGTGATCGATTTTCTAATCGTTTGCGCGAACGCCCCCGGCCGATCCAATCAAATATTAATTTCGGGGCGGACCGCAATTTTTCCCCTTTTTGTTCCGACGCCATTTAATTGAATCTCTCGGTCCCGCAATTTTAATCAGCAAAAACCGAGTAACCGGGTAATCCGCGGCCCCAAAGTTTAGTTGCATCTCTCAGAATACGCCGGGTCTATTGTAATTTTAATCTGGACCGAAGCAGGTGGGTTGCGCCCCAGCCAGTTGAAATTATTAATTCCGGAACTGGCTCGGCATTGTCCCTGTTCCGCTGTTTTCGGAACATTATTTGGGTTTTGTTCTATAGCCAGGTAGATATTATCTTGGAAAATAATGAGAGCGTAAACCTAGACTTATTTCTTTGGGCCAGCGCTACGAAATAATTACCTGCGATGTCTTTAGGCTTTTTTTTATCCCTTTGATATTCTTTGCTGAGACGAAATTTAAATCTCTCCTGTAATATTCGCCGCGCAACAAGAGAGAACAGGGATGTCGACACTGCCGGCACTCGGCATAGGGGTGTCCTAGAAGCGCAAAGCAATTAAGCGTAAATTTATGGAAGGGCGATATACAGGACCAGGCATGCCGGCTGCGACACACGTGCGAACCGCCCTTTATTACGTTTAAATTCGCGAAAGATATCCCTATCGAGCAATGTAAGGTTTGCTTTCATTGTTAATGGTGGTCAGCCGAAATTAGAGAGATTTCATTTAGATTTATTAGAGTTTATAATAATTGATGATGTGCATTAGTTTTTGTTTTTGTTGTCCATAGCTCTATTTAGGCAAACTTTTTATTACCCGTCATTTTGGATCTAAAAATATTCTGAATTTATTTTCTACTCGTTTATTAAAAGAGATAGGTTTTGCAGACTGAGATTTAGCTCGATGATTTACTAATATACCCAACTTAACTCTAAGCGTAGCAACAGATGCTGCAAATTTTCTTGAATACGGTGTTAGTGAATTTTGAAAAAAGAGTGTTTTGTATCTTATACAGGATGTAACTTATATAAGATAAAATAGTTTGGATTTATATAAACACGTTTCCAAAAATTCTTCGTTTTCGATATACGGAGTTTTAAAATTTTCTAAATAAATCGGCTATTCTCATTATGAGTTAAAATAGATACAACGCAACCGCAATAGATACTAAAAGAAGTCAACAGACACTTTTTGTTCAGAATTAAGTGCTCCATCCAAAGCTGCTACCCACTTTAATTTCGTATACAGGGTTTTATTAACTATTTTCTTGAATTTGTCTTACAACTTACTCGTATCTCCGCCACTGGTTCAATCTAGAACTTGAGAATAACACATTTGATGTGTACCAAATTTGATTGAAAAAGCTTTACAAATAAAGAAATGATGGGAAAAGGACGATTTTTTTAGAGAATTTTTATTTAACTTGCACTGGTATAGTATGTATATATGTGTGGGTCGAATCTTGCAAGCTGAATTAGAACCACTTCTTGGCATCCAATTGAACTGAAATTTTGCATACGCCTTTAGTTCCGGTGACAATACTCGTATAATATGCAATACTCAATATTGTAATACTTTCAAACTGGTCGTCGCGACAAGATGGCGGATGATGTATTTTTTGTCAACCACCTTAATATACAAATGAAAGGGCTTGAAGAGTAGAAAACAATAAAGTTAGTGACATCACACTAAATTTTCTTTTCAACCCCCTTAATATGTTTTTTTTAGAATTGGCTGAGGATGACCACCCTGCGTTTAACCTACTTAAGTTACTCCCTGTATATTATTTTTTCGTGGTTATCCTCCGTCTCCCAATTCAAATTTTTCAAACGTCTAACTTCCCAATAAAGTTGCCTCGAAGATAGAAAATTATGCTCGGCATCGCTTTCGCCTACAGCCAATAATTTCGGAATATCGAGTAAAAGTCGAACCATTTGCGAAACGTTCGTACGCCAGTACGTGATCCCAGTTTCTTATTCGTGTACATTTTAAACGACCCCATTTGAATTTTTAGACACTCGTATCTGCACGGCTAGAGGTAGGTATGTACCTATTTTGAGGCGAAGTAAAATTGTTGCAACATAAAAAATTCCAGCCCATCTTTCCACCTCCCAAATTCCCGATCAATTTCATCGCCTATTCCCGGATTATTTATTAACGCAGTTTGATAAATCCCGGAGCAGATGAAACGTCAGGTTTCCGGGACCATCCAATCCCGCCGGCACGAGTCCGGGAAGTTTGATTTTATTTAATGTCGACATCGGAAAATTGGGGGCACATAGAAAACCGAAAACTTTTTCGTTCGTAATTATAGCGGTAGCCAAACAAAGTTCAGATGAAATCGGCTCAAACGTTTCGTATTTTCCACGCCTTTTTAAAATTGCGAAATTACGAAATGGCCTTCAATTTGCTTTGAAATGCTTCGTTCGTGCAGTGCTCACTCTTGGATTCTACTTGCGCTATAATTTCGAAAGCGGTCATAGCGAGAACGCTAGAGAAAGCTTTTGTTACGTGCCTATGAGCCATTGAGCATCGAGATAGAACCATAAAGTGAGCAATATTCTTAAACAAACCCAAGCTGAAGTATTCTCTGAATGATGCTGAACCTATCAAGTTATCAACTTGTTTTCCGAGAATTTTTTAAAATAAATCTAAAGATGTTCGTTCGTTATTCTTACAAAAGACATTCTTGAAACAGCAAGAACTTTAAACTAAGTATACAGGGTGATTCACTTTTAAGGGACCAAACTGTAACGAGTGATAGATCTAAAGATTTAAAAAATACATGGACTTTATTGAATATTTACCAAACTAGTTGAGATATTTAAGTCAAGTTTGATACACAGTATTACGGCATGGGTTAGCATAAAACCTATTAATATCAAACACCCATGCAGTTATAACGTGTACCAAATTCGATTTTTTTGCTTCCTTAAATGTGAACCACCCTGTATACTCCGAATCTCCTGTTTACCGTTTTTCCTCTCATCCCCTCGAGTAGATTCAGCGGGTGTTCCGCACCGAGGAATTAAATCACAAAGGGGGCTTAACTTCCGGGGGAGGGGGCTACCGCCCCCGCCCGCTCCCCCCGACCCGGGGGGCTTATTTAAAGAGCGCCCCCCAACGAATGCCACCCGGCACTGCAGTTTTAATCCTCTCGGAATGGGGCGCAAGCCCCGGCATTAATAATTCTACGGAAGCTAGGTGGGTCCCGTAAAAAGGCGAATTTAGCTCAAATATTTGGACTAATGGAAATAAACTGGAAAGTGTTCTACGTCAAAATTTCGCTAGATAAGAAATATCAGTTGATACTGTATGTATGCAGGTATGTTGTATGGCAGTATGCAGTATTAGCATTGACTGGTAGGTATAATAATTGGAGGAGGCAATAACGTGTGCAAAAAGTATAATAATATATAAAATTTGACCAAAAAAAAATTAAAACCGACTTAAAAAATTTGCACGTATACACATTTCAACTAAAATTTTGGAACTATTTTTCTATTTCTAAATTGACTTATATCTTTGGATCTTTGGACAGTCAAGGCAAGGAATTTAAATCTATTTAGATACATCATATCTAACATACATCATAACTCATAACTTACTTCACCGACTCCAAAGATAACTCAATGTAGAAAGAGAAAAATATTTTTAAAATTTTAGTTGAAATGTGCATACGGGCAAATTTGTAAAGTCGGTTGTTATTTTTTGTTATTTTTTTTTTAATTTTTAGTGGAGTGTGCGTGCACACGGGCAAATTTTTGAAGTAGGTTTTAATTTTTTTGTTAAAATTTTTTTATTTCTTATTTTTTAGTGAATTATTAAGAATTAGGATTGAAATTTTTCTCTTCAAATTTAAATGTGACCACCCCTAAGGTAACCCTTTTCTAATAAAATAAGAATCATCCAAATCGGTCCAATATGAACTTTCATCCCCTATTTGTCCACCTTTAGGGGTGGAATTTTTTCTTCAAATTTAAATGGAACTATTCTGTAGGTATACCCTTTCAAACAAAAAAAGAATTGTCCAAATCGGTTTATAAATGACGGAGTTCTGAGGTAACAAATATAAAAAAAATACAACCGAATTGATAACCTCCTCCTCTTTTGAAGTCGGTTAAAAACCATAAATATGGTGTTTTTCGCTAATTTTGCAACACTCTGTATTTACCAAAACTTAAAAAAATGGGAATTTCCCTTCATTAGAAACAACTTTTTTCCGTAGCTCCCCAAAATTTCTGTTGATAAATTACATGATACCCGCAATCCACAATTTTCTCAATCTTCGCTACAACCAGCAGTTTATTATCCCCCATCTGTTTGACTTTTATCTGCCAAGTTAAATCGCGAAAGAGAAGATTAATGTGTTGAAATCTTTAAATAAAAATTAAGAGCTACTCAGAATGTAACCAAATCAAACCTTTTTACATCAAAGAAAGTGGGAGTAGACAGTATTTTAATATTTCTCTAATTTAGGCTTATACTTACTACTTACGCGCGAATGCCAAAAAGCGGGAGCTCAGACTCCGTTGTAATAAAATCCCGAGCGAGCGTTTCCCGAAAGCCTTTTGGGCAATTCTAAAAACTCCCGCACCCTTCCACGAATCTCTCTCCCAGTTAATATTTAATAGAATGCCTAATTCCGGCTGCTTCTCGCCTCCCCGACATTTTTTACGAGAACGTCTACGGCCATACAAATCGCCGAAGTATAACCCCAAAGTGTGGACTTTGACGAAGGGCGCCTGAGGTGGCGACAACAAGAAAGTTTCGATATAACAGATTTGTGATGTAAGTGGAAGGAACCGCTATAAAAAATTTAGCGCGTCGACACATTTTTGTGGAAATGTTTGGTTTATGTTTATCTAGTAAAAAGGTAGAAAGTATCTCAGCTTCAACCGTTTCGTACGATAGCAGCTTTCACAGATTACTACTCGGTTCTTTTTTACACACGCTACATAAACAACAAGACAAAAAAGCAGGAGCGCTGTTTTACAAACGAGCCAACAACCGCTAAAAGCGCGCAATCAGTTTTAACGCGACACAAAACTGCCCTGCTAATTACCGATTAATTATGACACTGTGTGGCCGTTACAAAGCTTAAAATCTCCCGGTCTGCCCGAAAACGCGCCTTTGTTTTTCAAACACCACGATAAGCCGCAAAAATGAACGTAATCTATGGTGGCGGGTAACACGCGGGCGATACTCTTTTTCCTCTCGGATTTGTAAAGACTTTTTTGGCTTTCAGATAAGGAATGTCCGAGGGTTTGTATGTCATAGATTTCTCCGGAATTTCGAGTCTCTGAAATTAGAGAGATAGAAGTCGGTTAAAAAATAACCACTTTAAAATGTCAACATATTACTGTTCCAACTTTTCCCCCATGATTTACGTTGACAGATAAAGTCCGACATCGATGTAAAAACTTGGGTGGACGGGGATAATAAACCGAGTGTGGCAAAGACGGAGGAAATTGGGGTTGGATACATTGTTACCCAGTTTTACGGTGTGGGAACTTTTAAAATTTTTGATTTATCCTTCATGGGTAGAACGTCGGCGATTTATGGGTCTCTGGAAATACGGTAACGCGATAAAACGACTGTGGTTTTACCTCAGAAATATCGTCGTTTTGTGAAGTGCAATGTTTGCCGGATTTTTTATCGATAAAGTTTAAATTAGGACTTTTATTTAAATTCATGTTCCACAAATGATCAATATCTTTCGGGTTTGATGAAAACAACTTTTAAAATATTTGTTCGTACACAAAATAATTGGTAAAATATTTGGGTTATTTTATAAAGCCCGGCAAAAAAAGCCGGCCTCATATTTCGTGTACATACAATTAAAATCTCTTCCTCTCGTCAAACACGGCTCGGCCCCGTTGAAACCGAGGGGAAAACAAGCCCTTTTAATCCGAAGTAAATTAAACAAGAGTCCCAGGAGATCATACCTGTGTTTGCTGTCCCATTTACAAGAAAGAAAAAGGTTTATTTGTACAAATAATTCGTTAATGATAATTTAGTTTGCTGTTCTCAATTCAAACCAACTAATATCGTTTTTTAAAATGCAATTAACTTAATTTCCTACCATTACGAAAAGCTCTTGTTTCATTAATAAAATAAATTGTTAAAAATTGTCCACCCAATCTTATTCATATGAAAACTAATGAAGTTTCTAAATTAGAAATAAAAGTTTAAACGCGTAAGTAATAAAGCTGCTGCAGTATTACGTTGAAAACCACAAACTGTGGCTAGTGTGGTTTATACTCACGTAATTTGGACTAATTTATAACGTTGTGGTACTCATTTATCTTGCAGAAAGGTGAGAAATATGTTCGCAGGGTACAGGGCCTTACATGTATATCTTATGCTTTACATTAATTTATGACATAATGTGCACTATTTGTATATCATTAAAGCCCTTTTTTAGAACTATACCATAGATTTAAATGAGTTTTATGTCAGCAATAATATTTGACGAAAATTGAGTTGGATCGCCAGACAGCGAACCTTGCATTATTGACCTGCCAGCTGCATTTCATTGCTGACACAGCCGAAATCTTGTCGTATTTCGTAGGTTTGCGGAAGGTAATTCGAGGCTCCCAACTCGTAATTAAAAGTTATTTTTGAAAATGTAGAAAATTAAAGTCCTCAGCATGTCCGATGCAGATAAACATCGGGGTCGTCATCGATTTTTTAATTAAGAGACGAGTGTTGTTCCCGGGAAATTTCTGAGGAAGTTTAAAGTTCTAGGGGATATCTATCTAGTGAAAATATGTCAAAACAGAACGGCGATTTCTTTTGTAAAGTATGTCCCCAATTTTAAATAAACAACTTTCCATCTACTCTGTTAAATAGTAGCTCATAATAATTAGTATATTTTACATATAACTCGTATGAAAAAGCATATTCTACAACAAATTATATACGTTTTTCTAGTGTTTCTTTCCACCCTGTGATATTTTATCATCATCTCTTTGAAGTAATAAAAAGAAAAGTCGTTTTGTGTCAAAAAAATGACCCTCTCCGTTGCCGCCAGGTAAGGACATACAACAAAAAATCAGAGTATATATTATTTACTCCGTTATCTTTCGACTTCTTGTTTCCTTTTTTCCATTGTGTCCTTAAAACCGGACAATAGTCGGGAAATTCGTCTTTCCCTTCTGGAAAAAATTCATTGTCGTCGCATGTGCTACGCTTTTCGAATTTTTGAGTGTATTTCTAACATTTTTGCTCTGTTTATTGGATTCCTGATGACGATGGGTTTTTAAGTGTGTTTTTTCGAGACAAATATTTCTGAAATGTTACACATATTATATCTTTCAATTCTCGTTTCTTTTAAGAGCGATAAATACCGTCATAGTGTGTCCTTTCCTATAATACCACACGTGCCCGGATCATTTATCAATCGCCTCGTGACATACCGCGAAAATTAGTTTTTCCCCTCAACGCTTCCAAGATTCGAACCTTGTAGGGAGCACGAATTCCCCTGATTTCAGATGTAATTTCTCTAGCATGAACCACGATATCTGCTCTATGTAAACGTGGCTAGACTATATGAAACTGGTTAGGTATATTTCAGAAGATTATAGAAAGCTAGTCCTGTTGCTATGTTTGCAGAGTATGAGAGTATAATTCCTTCCTTACTTTACAACACCTACGAACGAATACTTTCATACCGATACTTATCCGGATTGTAGAAACAAACACTCGTCTAAATTTAACTCAGAATTCGAATAAGGTTTTGTTTACAGGCTTCGGAGATTATTTTCTAAGCA
This sequence comes from Pseudeuparius sepicola, assembly GCA_963920635.1. Classification (NCBI taxonomy): domain Eukaryota; kingdom Metazoa; phylum Arthropoda; class Insecta; order Coleoptera; family Anthribidae; genus Pseudeuparius; species Pseudeuparius sepicola. The sequence goes on from OY987302.1 coordinate 63,826,180, forward strand.
ATTAGCCGAGGTATCGGATGTAATTGGAAACGGGAAGATGTATGGCAGCCGCAAGTCAACCGAACGAACTCCGAATGTTACATTTCTCTTCTGTCGAGCTTAGATAAGGGCGTGTTTTTAGGTACCTGTCTCAGTTTCGCCGGTATCGGTTCCGTAAGTCCGGAGTGGAACCATCCGGCTAGGGAACCCACTGTCAGGGCACCAGCCAACACCAGCATGGTAAAACACAGGGCCACCAATAGTCTGCTCTGGCTGCTCAGTACCATAGCCATTTCGAAAAAGTTTGTCGATTGTTCACTTTAGTCCTGGCACATCACGAAGTGTTTTTTTGTCTATAACTACAGAGTGGGTATTGCTAATGCGGAATGAAGGGAACTGGAGCGAAATTTGAATTAATATCTTGTTTGCAGTATCGCGTTTTTCGCGGAGATGTTTAAACACATAAATTAACATGAAAATGGCTGGGTTCTGCCCTCGTCTCGCCTAATCAGCGATTTTGCAATTCTATGGACATAAGCGGAGGGCAGGAAAGAATTGAAACATGAGGAAGATGTTTTTTAAGTAATGGCAGAAACTTTGAAATTCCAATTTTTAGATTAAGGCACGAAAAAAATGCCATTTAGATGTTAAATTTTTTCGAAAAAGCAGGAGATGAAATTTGTAGGAAAGCGTTTTCGTGTAAGAGCAGTTTCTGGTAGCTAGTGATATATTTGAGTTTTATACGAGGGTAATAATTATGCTATTAATTTTTAAGGTGAGACGTAAAGTGGCGTTTCACAAGATAATGCCCCTGACAAAATCCCCATAAATTACGAGAAAAGGCGCATCGTTAGCTTCAAAAGACTTTCAACATGAAAAATATCTTTGTAATTTTTTTTTACGAAAAGTTTTTAACCTCAATGATAAAAAAAATCGCGATAATCTCTATGATGTGCACTGTGCAGTATGTAATGAGGTGTGTGTGTGTGATCTAATGTAATATTTATTTACTATTCTCCGTTTCGTTGTTTACAGAAAAAAATCACACACGGATTTGGCAAACGATCTCAGTTGGCGTCTACATTTCACGAAGCGCCGAGACGCGAAAGCGCGCTGCCGACCGTGGCGTCGCGACGCTACTGATCGCGGTCGACGGGGGCCCCGACGCAGCTATAGACGCCGGCGGCGGCGCTGTTCCGACTACAGAGTGAGAGGAGGACGCTGTTTTTTGTATTATTCAAATAATAATTTGACAATTATTATTGTCAAATTTTCATCTAATATGTAAAATGTCATAAGGTTTGGATTAAATCAGTGTTTATTTTTATGTATTTGTGTCATAATTTATTATTAGTAGGGGATATTTTAATAAAATGTAGGTACCTATACATATACAGTGTGGTCATTTAAGTGTGCAACATATGGGACTTTTTTGTCCAATAATCATATTAGGTGCACTTAGAATGGTTGCAAGTTAAACAGCATACAGGGTAGGTTAAAAAATATAAAAATTGTACAAGGCTAAAGTACCCATATTTCAAAAAAATCAGCAAAAGGTTATTAAGAAAAGTTGTTTAGAATTAAAAGATATGCCTAAGTACCAAAACATAGCCTCCTAAGAAAAAAATGTTTTCGTCAATTAATTTCCAGTTTCTTAGGAAACATTTAAAATAAAAATTTTGCACCTTAAATGAGAGTTTATTAATATACACATTATCATTACTAACGTATTACCTTGTTCAGAAGAATTTTTGCGAAATTTTAAAGTTTTGTTTAATATCGTTGCAACAAACATAAAGTTTGTGATTCCCTAAAAAATTAAAAATCAAAGTTAATTTTACAAGTATGCTTGAATTTGAACAAACCTATGCTAAATTGATTTAATTTTGATTGATTTATGAAATTGGTTAGAGTAAATATTGAAACAATTTTTTAGGAAATTATTAAAGTTTTTCAAAAAATATTTTTTCTTAGGGCGCCATGTTTTGACATTTGAGCATAACTTTTCATTCTAGACGATTTTCTTAACAACATTTTCCTGAATTTTCTAAAATAAGGATACTTTATTCTTGTACAATTTTTATATTTTTTTATTCTAAGTGGGCCTAATATGATTATCGAACATGCACCAACTTTCGGGAATATTTCTATTTTCGTGTGCCAATTAATAAAAAAAATCCCATATGTTGCACGCTTAAATGACCACACTGTACATAAATATTATTTTGAAAATATGCTGTTTTGGGCATAATAAAAAAATAATGTTAGAAAAAGTATAGTTTAAACCGTGTATGATTTCCGTACTAATATTTGGGTTTGGGTTATAATGATATGCGCCTTTCATTTTCTGTCAATGTGTGTTAAAATTTCACGTCCGTCTCCCCATAATTTTCTTCCGCGCGTCTCCTACAATGCAATATTCATCCGCTGCGGAAAAACTGTAACTCGGGCCGACGGGTAAGGTCCCAGCATCGCAAGGGACACAATGATATTGCAACTTAAAGCGGGTGCAATATTTATTACCCCGAAAATCGTGTAGCGCATGAATTATGAGTATTGCAACCGATAGCCCATTTCCGGCAATGCGCTGCAATTACATGTATTAGTTTCATCAACGTAAACAAACAACTCTGTAATATGCGATGCGGCAGTATCGGCGGCGGACGTAACTTGTAGATATGCGATATTGAGTATGCATTCAGAGCGGGAATAAAAAAGAATTTACATTTTTAACTGGCAAAATATGAGATGGGAAATCTTGGAGCGTGAAACGGAATTAATTGTAACTTAAAGTTTTTATCCCGAGCACGACGTTTAAGTCACGGACCTTCTTAGAGATTCATTTGAATATTGTTCAGAACATAAAGATCTTAAGCGCATAAGTTTTTACCCGTAATATAGTTCCGCTTAAATGAACCATAAGTATTTCTTATTGACAATTTTCCTGTTTAGTGCTCTTCCTCCAACTTCTGGTTAAAAGTTTTGAATGAATCACCCTGTATAAGAGCAGCAAAGGGACATCGAATGGGCGCATATATATTCTTGATTCTTATCTTTTAAATTTTATTGTTTTTCTACCATTTAAATTAAAGGAAAACAACTAATTTTAAATAGTCTTTGAATGTAGTTCGTAGGTAGATGCAATTTAATGATAAACCTTTGTAGTTTTAAAGAGATATATTCTTCCGATGGTTTGATATATTGTAACATAAAGTAGCTGCAATAATTCTTAGAAAATCGAGACGTATATAGCTATATAACGTGAAACGTATAAAATGGCCCTTTTCTGTGAATATACTGACTACGCAGATTACTCAATAATAATAACTACATTTTTACTACTGTTTTTTCTCGCAAACAAACTGAAGTAGCATAGCATATGTCTAATTAAATAAATTAACCGCAGCATTCCTAATTTCTCGGTATGCGTTTGGCCGTATAAACGGCTGCGGAGTTTATTTGTGTTTGCGCACCTGAGCCTTTACGTCTGAAAAATTACTACGTGCCTTTGAATGCGTTTTATTTCTGAGGAGGCTTGGTTAGCGGATAAAATAAGCTTGCCCTGGAGTTGTCGAATATTTATTAACACCAGCGCGTTTTATTTTAAACCAGGTTACTTAACTATGGCCGAATCTATTGACTTTTTAAAGTCGGCTCCATGCAATCAAGAGCTTAGCGAGGGGCGCCGTGCCATCAATCATTGGGCAATATATCGCGATGGACGCGGCCAATTTGGCCGACCGGCCCTGCACGCATCATAATTTTCGTTTAAAACCATACTGGATATAGGAAACGTGGTTGTTTTCTCGATTTTTTTTTTTTTCAAAAATATCGGCGGGCACGCGAATAGGAAATTAAATAACAGCGAGAGGAAAGAAATAAGGAAATTATATGAATTATTGCTTTATCGAGACGTAGAATTGAAAGGCGTATAAAGGCAATCTTGATAAGTCTGTGTAGCTGTGAAGCGAATTTTACAATAAAATATGTAATTTTCTTGCATTAAAGTTAAAACGACACCGTAGATATGCCGCAGTGCTTATCTAAGCAATAATATCCGTTCGCCGAAAAGTACCTCATTTACTTGAGGCTATAAAATTTGCAAGATAGAAATCGGAAATAAATAAGTGTCCAACAGGAAACAGGGCCGAAATAAATGTAAGGCGAGCCGCTTACTCGACGTCCCTTAAGCCCACTAGAATGCTCTTATAGGTGGAAAGGTTAAATGACAAATATCTCGGCGTGAAAAAAGTCTGCTTCAACTTAAGAGTCTGTTTTTTGAAAGTATCGGTTTAATCTCAGACAAATAATGAACATAGACTAACCTTAAAGGCTGCATTGTAATCAGCCATCATAAAAAATGCCTACTCAAAACAAAAACAACAAATTTGACACTTAAGCCTGCATCATATGAGGTTACGTTTCCTAGGCCACTTTACTCTTCCCATCGTTCTTAAAACTACACTAATTCACTAATTACTAACTTAACTAACTTTTGCCCAATAACCCCAAAATATCCTCAAAAAAAAAACAAGAATAATTCAAAAGTAAACACTCGAAACACATCAACACAAACCGGCGAAATCTCAACGAACTCTGGAGCTGTTGGGGCATAATAAAGAAAATTCGCATCGTTCACAAAGAGCTCGTGCCACGTTGCCACGTTAGCTAGAATAATCAATTTATTAAGGATATTATTTATAGGATCAGTAAATTCACAAAATCAGTAAAATTTATTGTTAAACGATAACTGTCCACATCTAATATGTAGATGAAGATTTATATATCAAGTAATTGTTCAAAATTTATGTTTTTTTAACATTGGATATATAATTATTTCGTATGTTACTAAACATTTTTTATCTTGGCGAGGTCTGTATTGAATTGAATTATTAGTTTATGTTTATTATTCGTCTGAGGGTTTAATATAAGAAAGAAAAACATGAAGATACTGAAACTTCAAACACAGATAAGCATTTTTTTAAAAAATAGTATAGAAAGTTCAAATTTGTTAACATAAGGAACATAATCAAATAAAAGTAGAAAATAAATGTAGAAATATCTATACAGGGTGTTAATAAAATAACTCACGCCCTATATTATCAAATTATAAGTGGCATATTAATAAGTTTAGTAGAATCAATTTTCAATGTTGTTTTTGTCGATAGTAGGTATGTGTGTCTGCAACAGGCTCGAATAATTTCTCATCAAAACAATTGAAAAATAGCAGCGTCCACTAAAACCGAGGGCAAACCGCTTTATTTCCGTCCAGGCTTTCAATTATACAAATATTTCGGCATTGTGCCGATTTGGCTGCGTTTTTTGCCCGCCGACGTGATGAATGATGATTGATACACTTCGCTCAGCGTCACAAACATATAAAACACTTCCCGTTGTTCTCCTGGCAAGCCGCAACGTGTGCAATGAAATTAGAATCGAGAGTTGACAGTTACAACGCGACAAATTTCGTTGAAACTAAAAAATCTGCGTAAGCGCAATCTCCGGAGGCGCGTTTTGCTTATCGATTTGCAGCTGCAGCCGAAAAACGAAAAAGCCGAAATGGCGCGACTCGTTACGTTCCCCAAATTGGACATGTCACGCCCGCCTAGCTCCTTGTTCGTACCGGCTTATTGCCTTCCAACGGATTTAGATTGTTTCAAAATGGGAACAATGTGCTTCTTCCTGCAAAACCGAAGTAAATAAAAAATTTCGACTAGTGGAAACTGGGGCGCAGATAAGCCCGAGTTTAATGTTCGTTCATCCGAGCACTTTCTTAAAAAATATTTTTATAGTGCAGTTTTGTTGATTCCATTAAATTTTAATTAATACATTTAATTTCGATAAGTAGCAAAACAAAATTTTGACTAGTGAAAACTTAAAAGCAGATTAGCACGTTTTTTAAAATATTTCTAATACTTATTTTGTTGTGTACTGAAAAACCTTAAATCGAAAATGTTAAAAAAAAAAACTTTTAAAAGTTGAAGATTTATTGTAAAAACAGCACTAAACAAAAATTTTAACTAGTGGACCCTTTTACTCAGATAAGCTTGTTAAAGAGAGTGTCGAATCGAACATGACTATTGTTAGTAGTTATTAAAAACTTCCTTAATATTTAGAAAAGACGTTGAAAAGTCCTTGTGCAGTTGTTGCATATTTCCCGCAATTTTTAGCCGAACAATCGCGAGCGAAACTTTTATAATGGCCGATTCCCCGCAGCGCCGTCGCCGTAATGGGACAGAAAACGTTTTGTTTATGCCTAAATTGAGTTTAAACTTTCCGCAATTTTTTACTTCGCTCCTCGCTCCCCGGTAAGTAATGGAGGGCAGTATACTACGCTTGAACTTCGATGTTTGCCCTCCTCGGAGTTCGATCAAATATCTCTGGGAGTTGGCGAGTTGTGACAAGAATTCCAATAGGTAGTAAACGGCGGGAGAGTATAGCGAGACTTTAAAGATTTCGAGTGGTAAAAAAACTAATGAGCGCGTATTTTTCTTCTGCGTACTAAGTAAGAAATCGATGCGAAACGAAAAGCCAAAACAAAGCCCGCGTCGCGAAATTTGCTTACGTATCTCAGCCCGACTCTTATTCGTGTGTACACGTCTGTAAGACGACGCGAGGCATTCGTTTTACCTGCGGCTATATATTAATTAAGGGCCCCCGAAGAGGCGGGAGTATTGACACGGGCTGTCTAGGGGAAAAGGTAAACAGAGACAGGCAAATCAGGAGCGCTGCCGCCGCCGCCTCGGGCTAAGAAAACAATAAATATTTCAGCTGGGGGTGAGGCGCATTACACTCAGACCTCTCATAAATAAATGTAAGTACGGCCCTCATAACCGGGCGGGGAATTCAGAGGCGGGGTAAAGCAAGTTTTACTTTATCGTGTAAAGGTGTAATTGTAAAGGTTGAAATTGATCAAGCTTGAGTATCTAGTAGACACAGTCTTCGCCTATAACGATGGTATCTAAAGTGCGTTCCAGTAGGGATTGTACAGGGTGGGCGCACCCCTGCATTTTTTTATTTTTCATTGGATTTTAACCGTTTTTTTTTAAAGATAGGTCGAAAAAATCTCTTTTTTTACTTTGGTGCAAAATTTCAGGTCTTAATCTCAATTTTCAAGGCCACAAAAGTTTTCGCGATAAATATTCATAAAAGAACGTCTATTGTCATAGAATCTTTGGATAATAATCAAACGTTCTTGAAGCGCGTATTTAGCCATAATATATTATTAAAGTATACTGAACATAAATGACAACTAGTGAAAGATATAACTTTGTTACCATGGTTACCATATCGCTTCTCAAAATCATATAATCCTTATTTATTGGAAAACCCGTTATGTTAGCAATTTGCACAAGTAAACACCGAGTAATGTGAAACGCCGTGATGCTCGCATCTGTATTTTTGCGATCTCTATAACCTACGCCGCTGTGTTTTGTATCCCGAACCGGAGGCAGAGAGCAGTTCCTTCGGATGAAAGTCGGCATGTTTTATTAAATATTTGTTTTATATTTCGGCGTGTCTCCCTCGTAGCGTAAAATGTTTAAGAGGCAGCGCGTAAAAGTGCGCCTCGGGGCGTTGCCATGGTGGGATTTTCAATCTGGCCACCGCAAATGGATTGTTTTACTGCCTACGCCAAACATATACGCGTTATTTTATTTCTCTCGGCATTTTAAACATTTATTTTCGGAGACATCTAGGGGCATCGTTACAAATTGGCCACCTGTATAAACGAATTTGTTGCCTAGAAGAAAAGTCTCGAACATAATTTATTTAATAAACATCTTTTACATATACTGGGTTTCCCAACGAAAACTTGACACCCCCCAAAATTAACCTTATATCTTTTTAAAATAACAAAAAGTCACTGTCACAAAAAAATTCCCGTTTTGCAATTCCTGCTGTAGCTTTAGTGCAATCATAATTTCGATAACAAATTGCAACAATTTCTACCTTTTCCGCGATATAATAAACCATTTCAAAAATACGTTTCCACATTCATAGCAGGCTGAAACTAACGATTTCGTGGTTACAAGCAAAAAACGGGAACTTTTTTTGTGTTATATATTTTAAAGGTTTGAATTTGTGACTTTTTTGTAAACTGATCGACACCTCAATAAAAACTAGGTAATTTGGCCGTATGTAGTAGATAAAAAAACTTATTAGTGGCGGGCATTTGTATAAAAATTACTACGCTACGCGTACAGTGGATTGTCAAGTTTCCGTTTTTAGCCAATAATTCTGACAAATCTCAACAGATTTCTAAAAACGATACATCACTGTACTCGCAATAAAAAGGGCTTTAAAATAATGCGCCACAAGTGGGGTAGTTCCATTTGAAATTTTAAAGTTGGGGTTGCTAGGGATTAGGTGGATAACCATATCGGGTTGGCTTGACTGTCAAAAAAGCTCCCCCCAAAAACAAAAATCGACGGGTCTCGTCGAATTTTCAAATATTTTTCGGTTTTCCAATTTCTTTCCGCGCTTGAAGTTATAGCCAATTTTGGATGCAACCATTCATTAATGTGAAGGGTGGAACATGTCCCGCCGTTTTTGAAATATTAACCCGATGCAAAATTATAATTAGCACCGTTCGCAGGCCCTAATTCGGTTTGCGAGGAGCCTTTTTGTCGCACCACCCCTTCGTCCCGCCCGCTTGATATCCCAATTATCCACCCGGCGTTAACAAGATTAAGGGATGTAAAAGGAAGTCGCGCGGTCGGACGGAGTTTGTTCTTTGATTTTCTTTTGTGGGCGAGCCTCGGGATATTAATTATTCTATTTGAAGGGGGGTTAAAGTCTGAATCACTTGCTATACAAGGGCGAAAGTTAAATAGTTTTGGTTTTGAATTTTTTTACCACGGTTTCCTGATTGTTTGCCAAATTTTGCAATAGGTTTTAAACTAATTTTCCGATGATCTAGAGACTTGAAACTTTAAATATAGCTCAGAACTTAATGACAATCCAGTATTAACTCGCTATATATATAGTACTTTTATGTTATTTATTATTATAAAAAATTATGAATATTAAATAAAAATATTTGACTAGAGGAAATTTGTGCACAGATAAGCAATTACATTAATAAGAATCGGGAATTAACTAATAAACCTGAAAGTTGCCACATGTCTTTCTCATTAAAATGGATTGCAAAATATCAAACACAAGAATAAAAAGTATAAAATAATGTAAAAAATTACTTTAAATGCGTTTAAATGCGAAATTCTTGAAATAATTACGTATTTTTTGCCGATCAAAATAATTCCTCTTTTCAAATCAATAAATCCCGGATTCCTATATGGCCATACGAGATACGATTAGTCTTATACCATTAACCTCAATGGAAACACGATCGCAGTGGGCTTTGTCCAGCCCTAGCCTCGTTCGGAAACCAGAGGAATGCATCAGTCGGGAATACGTAGCGGAAACTGCCGTTTTACTGCCAGTTTCCGGTAAAACCACACCGGAATAGTGCGGGAAACTGGAAAGGTATTGTATACGTGACACCGCCTGCTCAGGTTTGGACGTTTCAAAGTTTCACTTTTTGAAATCTTTTACATTTACAGATGCTTCGTGAGATTATAATATACAATGTGTCCCGGATAAGAATGAACAGCATGGGGCTCTTGCAAACTGTGAGAGATAGAACAACGGTTAAATGGGGGAATAAGTTGCGCAATTCTAAGGTCAATAAAATGGTACAAACAGATTTCTAATATCTTTTGTCGTTTTTGAGTTATTTTGAAAAAAGTAAAATTTTGCTTTTCCGATTTTATTTTTTTCTGAAGTTGATATCACAGATAGAAAAAAAAAGAAAAACACTTTCTTATAGCACTTTTTAACGGGCTTTAAGATGGCGTTTTTAGATTTGTTCTACAACATTTCGTTTTTGAGAAACCATTTTTAACTTTATTTTTTAAATACAGATTTTGAAAGCACTTTTCATTGCAAATACCATGATGTATGACACGAAATATTTTTAAAATGTTTTGAGACAATTATACTAAAAATCCTTTTATCCATTCATTTTTTCTATTGCGGCCCTGTATTTAATAATAAGAAGTCTAAATGTTAATCAGTATTGTCAACAATTTAAATTACAGTTTATTTTTTTTACATTTATTTTTAAATACGGCCCTATCTGGTAACTGTTTCCTCTGTTGTTGTACAGAAAACAGTATAGAATTGTTTTTTTGGAGTAAATACTTCGCTTTTTCTAATTGTGAGAAAAAACTTTAAGCCAATGAAACCAATAACTTTTGCCATTTATTAATTACAATACATTCTTTCGGCCTCTCCACTATTTCTGTGACACAAGATATAACAGGCTAACATGTTAAATTTGTCGTCATTTGCAAAAGCACCCTCCATTTCTAATAATACAAATTATTAATACAGTGGGAGTTATGACAAATGCCAAGGGGTTGGTTTCGTTGTTTCAAAGCCTTCTAGGTGGAGGATTTTTAATTATTTTTTATTATCGTATGTGACTGTTATTAGTCTTTGCCGTCCTTTTTTATAAATTGTAAGTTAAATTGTTGACAATACTGATTAATATTTAGACTTCTCACTATTAAATACAGGGCCGCATTAGAAAAAAAGAAGAATGAAAAAAAAAAGGAATTTTCAGTATAATTGTCTCAAAACATTTGAAAAATATTTCGTGTCCATACATCATGGTATTTGCTATGAAAAGTGCTTTCAAAATCTGCAAAAAAAATCCAGGTCCGTATTTAAAAAATAAATTGAAGATAGTTTTTCAACAAGTTCAGACAGAAATAAAATCTAAAACGCAAATTTTACTTTTTTCGAAATAACTCAAAAACGAAAAAAGATATTTGAAATCTGTTTGTACCATTTTATTGGCCTTAAAATTGCGCAACTTTTTCCGCATTTAACCGATGTTCTACCTCTCACCGTTTGCAAGATTCCCATGCTGTTCATTCTTATCCGGGACACATTTTATAATAATTAAAAAATGCCTTATACATACATACCTCGTATGGTTCTTTGATAGTAGTCCCTGCCTGTGCAATATAAAGCGTCGAAGCCGAATCGAAAATTAGTTCCAGTGGACTCCTTTTAACTAGCAACGTCTCAGTTTCGTTGCAGTTGAAAAACAATGTTATGTTGTTTGTTGAAGCCCTGAAAGCAAACCTTGTCCACTTGCCATGAAATCTGGGAACCTATAAAGGAAAATTTCACCAATTTTACGGTACGATTAAGAGAAAAATGCTTACGGTGAAGTTAGCGATCGCTTGCGATCGCATGGAAACGCTGGGATCGGTGTAGTACAGTGACAAAACTGTGCTGGCAAGGCCTTCCTGTCCAATCCTCACGCCAAGTTCTACCACGGTCTCGTAAGGGTTAACCACGGCAAAAATAAAACTGCCTTTCTTGCTTTTGGGCTTTACGCTGACTAAAATGGAGAACTCCGCTGGCATTTTGTCAGGAAGGACCTAAAAAACATAATTTTAACAAAAATATTTTAAGAAAAATAATGCGGATATATACCTGCTTGTAAGCAGCCTTCACGTCAGACCCAAATTTAAAACCGAAAGCGGGGAACCCATCGTGACCCGCGGTGTCGACGTATTGCGTCTTAGGATCCTGGAAAGGTATAGAAACTGCTTCCAAAATATCGTACTCGGACACTGAAACAAGAAGAAAAATGATAGTCATATAAAACTACAACGTGTTAGTGGCCTTAATACAAATTTTGTTAAACAGGAAGAGATTTGCGGAACGTGCCACTGTGTACGCAGTATGCACGTAGGACGTACAACGCTGGGGGCATACGTAAAGACGTTCGGGCATGATAGGGAAACGTGTTTAGCTATAATATACGGGGAAATCTTATAACATGTGCAAATAATAGAACTAACTGAATTCTTCAAAGCTGTAGCTTTCAAAATAAAATTATTACCTATAAATATAAAAGTCCGGAAACTGTTGCCCTTTTTCGCCGAGCTACAGCTAAGTTATTTGGACTCTGGGGTCGGTTCCTCAGGATTGCCCGTCAATTTCGCTAATTCTACAACCTTGTCGTTTCTCGAAACTTGAAAATTGGGAGTCGGGAAATTTGGTTACATATCGGATTTTCGAGGTTTCTTTCGGTACTGGAGGAAAGTACAAGACCCAATTAAGAAATTTACCACCTCCTTCGATTTTTAGAATGGCACTTTTCGAATTTATCAAAAGACTTTTGCGAAAAAGTGGTAAATATGTTCGTGGGACTATTACCTATTAAAAAATTAAAAATTAACCACAACTTCTTTAAATGACAATGATCGGGCCCATATTATCTGAGGCAACCTAATCGCTGCAAGTAAAGAAATATTATACTCTTTACATTTTACATAACATCTTATTCTATAATCTTATGAGAGTTGAAATAATGCGGCCGGCTCTTGGACTATCGGACAAAAACATCAAAATCAGTTACCTAAATACACACATATTCGTGGCAATCTAAAGACATCCCTAAACTGTATTATTCTTCCGAAGAAAAGGTTATTTTTTGTCATACATTATCTTAATCAATCACTTTTACTTGCAAAAAAATGTTATATGAATGTAACGAATATCTAGACTTTCAAAATATTCTAAAAATTAACAACTTTTCATATAAGCGTATTTTGTAATGTATCGCTAAAAATATAACAGCTAAAACAAAAAAAGACACTATTGAATTGGTAAGAAAATTTTCTTCAAATTCTGTATAAGCTATAAAAAAGTACAGCATACTACGAGCACGCCCTTCGCTCCATACACATATCCGAATATATTTTTTGCATAAAAAATTCATGGTTCCATATAGGCCCTATTTCCGGGGATTTCCAGTCACCCTCACCCTCATTTCCTGGTACATGCCTCGGGGATCGAATCCCCCTATATACTATTCCCTTACCCCCATCTTAATATCGGATGAAGTAGTAGCGATCGTCGGCATCTATACGGAAAATGGAAAATTCCTCATAACCAGATATTTATTACGTTTTCGTTTTCCGCTGTAGTCCATCTTAGACGTTAGTTCGTCCGTCGAATATGTTTTTTCACGATACTAATCGAATGATCGCACCTCGGCAAACGCCCGAATGTTTTTCTTGAACGTCCGGTCGAGTCCAGGCCCAATATTGTTAGATCGCCAGGTGTTCGGTTCGCACAGGCCGAGATCTGTGTCAATATCGGCGTGATCGATGGTTCCCTGCTAATTGAAAATGAAAAGAACAACGGGGAAATTCCCTCTCCGATCCCGGGAGAAAGAAGCGTCCCTTTTTTTTCAAAGTATACTAATAGGATTTTATTGGAAAGCACGCCACTTGTGAAGCGATGTCGGGGAAACAATGCCGGCGGCTTTTATTGAAAAATCGCGACCGCGATAACCTGGTTGTCGTGGCTTCTGCTCTATAAAAGTATGCGGCATATTGCAGTTTTTTTTAACCATCAATCTCGGCCGAATTGCCGAATCAACGATAATTATTTTGTTGATTTACGTTACATAAAATACGACAGCTTTTGAAATATGTTTTGTTACTGTAAAATTGTACAAGAGTAAAGTACCCTTATTTTAAAAAAATCAGCAAAATGTTTTTAAGAAAAGTTGTCTAGAATTAAAAGTTATGCCTAAATACCAAAACATGGCCTCCTAACAAAAAAAAATATATTTTTTGAAAAACATTAATAATTTCCTCAAAATTTCCTAAGCAATTTCATAAATCAATCAAAATTAAATCAATTCCGCACGACTTTGTTTAAATTCAAGCATATTTGTAAAATTAACTTAGATTTTCAATTTTTTAGGCAATCACAAATTTCATGTTTGTTGCAACGATATTAAACAAAACTTTAAAGTTTGGAAAAAATTCTTCTGAACAAGGTAAAACATTAGTAATGATAATGTGTATATTAAAAAAACTCTCATTTAAGGTGCAAAATTTTTTATTTTAAATGTATATTAAAAAATTGTGGAAATTAATTGACTAGAAAAATTTGCTTTCGCTATTTTTTTTAAATAAGGGTACTTTACTCTTGTATAATTTTTCAATTTTTTGACCTACCCTGTATGCTGATTAACTTGCAACCATTCTAAGTGCACCTAATATGATTATTGAACATGCATCAACTTTCGGCAATATCTGTATTTTGGTTGTACAATTAATAAAAAAAAGTACAATATGTTGCACACTTAAATCACCACACTGTATACCTGTGTATATACTAGTATTAAGTAAGTAAAATGTTTTTTAAGCGACAGCTTTTCAGGCGTCAGCCAAAACTTTGTGCTTGCTTATTGAAAGTTCAAACTCATTATATTCTTCGCGGATGTCCCAGACAATGCCGGGTTCCCCGTTCCGGGAAAAATTGAAGCGGAAAGAAAGTACGGAAGCGACGAGTATTAACATTCCGCATTCTTGGCCCGTTTATACTTTCATATTTATGCATAGAGTTGCCTAGCTGCACCTGCAGAACCCGTGTCTTTCAAATGCAGCAGTACTTTTTTCTTTAATAATGTAATCAATGGCCAAACTCAAACAAGACATTATAACTTATTGAGAATAATATAAAAATAATATTACCACCTATGAATATAGTCTAGCATTGGACCGACCCGTTTTATAGAAATCAGTTGGAAAAAAATGTATTATAATCATGAGGCACTGTTGCGCGGTATTATATACCCAATAGCCATTTAATATTTCGCTACGTAAGTCTCTTTAGATGGGGGGGACTAATCTATCATCTTCAACCCCTCCCGCGTGGTGTTTATAAAACATAGCGGCATCCCCCCAAGATAGGGGTCACTGGTAATGTTACCACTACACACAGGCAACGATAAACGATCGATTGTGTTAACAACGGATAAATACTTGTCGGTAGTTAATTGTGCTAAAGGATTACTGTACGACTGATGCTCATAAGCCCTCGATAAAAGTTCCTTTTTACGCTTTTCAAGAAGTTCCCTTGCCTTACCCATGTACTTTTCCGTTTGGGGACCTCAGCCTTACCCCGACACGTTCTCCCTTTTCCTCGTGCCCCAGGAACTCGTTTCCTATAATTTTCGCGCGGGGTGTCGACCCCTTCAGACATTTTTATTTAATTCCCGTTAACGACCCCTTACACGGCTCCTCGTGGAGGGGGGCGAAATATAAAGGAACGGGCCCTAATGGAAGAAGCGCGTACGATATGCCTAATTTATCTCGCCTTGGATTATTTAGATAAATAACTTAAGCCGCTTGTCTCAAACGGCGCGAATAAAAGGGGAGAATGGGGGCCTAAATGCAAACGAGAAAAAATGAGATGCGGATGAATGCAACTTAAAAGGTCTTGATTTCGACGGAGGCGCCGCAAATTTTCTTCGTCGCGAAATTTCTGAGAAAAATGGCGCTCATATTTTAATCGGGAAGTTTCAATTTTAACGTTCGTGAAGTACGCTGTTCATTACAAACAAAATCGACTCGATATTTTACCTAGCATTCTTTGAGTTATATCCCATTTAATTTCGAACGTATGGCGTAAAATTACGTACGCTATAGCCCCCTGCGTCTACGCTTGTCTGTCTGTCTGTCTGTCTGATTTTTCTATGCCGCTCATATGCGAGCGTATGCGTGTGTATTGAGTTATACTCACGCCGGTCCCAGTTTGTGTTCCTGAATTAATTACATTCCACAATTAATTGGATATTCTAACTGCCGTAACACCCTGATTACATTAGCACCGGTCCCCCAGCCATCCTGGCCTCGACACTACTGTTCCTCCTTCCACTACGTAGGTTTGGAAATATCTAAAATGTTCCTTTTTCCGAGCTATAAATATGCTCCCAATAAAAATGTAAATCCCAACAGCATTCACGTCCCAAAGTTTGTTAAGACGTCCCCAACAGGCGTCGCATCTTAGAGTTTCTGAAAATTTTACGGATGTAATCTAGTTTGTAAGCAAAATTACTTACTATATTTTTACTTGTGGACCCTGCCCACAAAACAGAAATCTAACCTTCCCTTCCGCCACCTCCACCTAACCGTTCTAACCTAAAATTAGTAACAACAGCTGATGAAACAACGTTTATTTAAGTATTTGGTAAAACAAAAATTACAAATTACAACTAAAACTAATTATTATTATTAATGTAATAATTGACTGTGCAATTGTAACAAGTCATATTAATTAAACCTGTTGCAGTGCTTGTATTTGTAACCGAAATATTAATGTGTTGATTGTTTAAGTGAATATTATCCGATATTTTTTGTGTAACACTGGCGGGATTTCTCGATTCTATATTAGCAAAGGAACTAGAACTACCAATATCAAATAACTGTTCATCACGAGGTTCATTATGACTATCATTTGGATGGATAGTGTTATCGCTCTGCGCAACTACAGGTATTGATGTAGCATTGTAAACTGGCCCTTGAACCATTTTAGCTATTCTTTTTTTAGAAGCCAGAGATTCTTCAATATACCCTTCGGCAACAGTGGAAGATTTCCAACCTCCGTGCTGTTTTACAGTGATAAGATCGCCACCAGTGGCGGTTCGTGGCATTGGGCAGGGTGAAGTTCTGAAATGAACCCTCGACGACACTTCACTTAGGTATACATGGAAACGACACAATGCCTTAAGAGAGGTCACCGCATGTATGCACTGCACATGGGCATACTAACATTTTGCTTAATTCAGTTACAGATTCGTAAAATCGCAAATTTACAATAGTGGCAATATGTTTTGAAAGATAGTGCCTCTATTGCTCACATCGCGATAAGTTTGATCATATTGTTAATGAGCGCTAATATGCTCTACGATTCTGAGCGATGATTGCTAAGGTCGAGGTGTGTTGCGTATAGAAATACACAGAAACAATGAACTATAAATAACAGGATTCTTTAGTTCTACTTTGGAATAATAATTCCTTAAACCTACAATATACGTAGTTCGTCGGTACATAATAGTACATAAACGCAATTGATGATGTATGTATGCAGCGTAGCCACAATTAGTCGTTGGATTTCAACGTTTCGGACGTCCGTCGGGTCATCAATGATGCATCGCGGCTCTGCCTCGTTCAGTTCCGATCCCTTGTCAATTATGCATGGGAACCGTCCATACACGGACCCTCTCAAAAGTTCCAGACACTGTATATTTTCATAACATATTTTGCAGTAAACTAAAAAACGTTATGCAATATTTTATTCACGATCTGTAGATATCTCTTTTTGTAGTTAGGGATATAATTTGAAAATAGAAAAGAATTCTATTTTCAAATTATATCCCTTAGACAACGAATAATAGCTACTAATTGTCGGTCCATCACTTTTGACAACGCCTGTATACCTGCCCAAAACCAAAACCACGTGCATTTGGACCGAAAAAGCATTAGAGAGATACCTTTTAATTTAGATGATCTGCTAGACACACCAGTCATAGTTCACACCGATCCTTATTCATCGAATTAAAGGGTATTAGCATTACATGGGCACCCTATAAGGAATCTGTGCTCTGTCTATAAACGATAATAATAACCATAGCACATATTAAAATCTTACAAAAGATTGTGAATTCTAATTGGGTTTTTCGCCACCAAACTGGTAAAAAGACAACTTTTTCAAGTTGCCTGGAAAATTAATAAATTCTTAACAGTAAATTAACTAAACTTTGAACTTTGAACTCAAAAAATATCTTCAAAAAATTTGTTTTCTGAGCTTTATGATTTATGATTTTAATTACATATCAAATTTGATCATCATAAGCTATAATAGGCATTTTGATAGGGTCAAAGAGACAGATTAACAAATTCCGAAGGAAAAACATATTGAGGAATTGAATCAAATAGACAATGATTTTGTCAACAGAACAGTAATTAATTTATCTAACAGAGAACTTACAATTTCAGAAAAAGACAAAAGGGTTAAATTTTTCTGTTGCTGACAACAAGATTTCTAAGCTCGACATAGTAGCATCGGTAGAGGAAACAGCTCAAGCATTGCCTGAGGAATTAGGCCAAGAATTATTTAGAGACAGGTCAAAAATAATCTTTGGAAAAGGTTCTAAACCAAAGTCAAATATTCCAAAGGATGAAAAAGCAGCAATTAGATCACTTAAATCAGATAGGATAATTAAAATATTACCAGCAGATAAGGGAAATGCAACTGTTATTTTAGAAAAACCGTGTATGCTAATAAATTAAATGATTTATTAAATGAAGGAACTGACAAGGGGATAAACAAAGTCCCTACAACTTCAATAGAAACCAAATTATAGAAAACACTGTATAAATACCGCGAACACCCACACAGAGACAAAGGAGACTAATAACACAAAATTTAGGAGAAAATTAAACATCTAAAACATGTTCTTGATAAGAATAGTCATCCTATTGAATTTGTTGAGCAAGTTTTTCAGGACTACCAACAAAATAACAATGCTAATAGAATTAGAGAAAGAAATCTGGTGGACCGACCAGTAAATTTAATTATTCCTTATATTCCTGGACTATCAGATAAGCTAAAACGCATAGGCAATCGTCAGAACAGAATTTAAATCCAAAAATACCTTAATATCGATGCCAGTTAAAACGAAACCATTTAACGAGGTACAAAGTTCAAAAGATTGCATTTATAAAATTCCTTACGAATGTGGAAAGTCCTATGTGGGGGAAACTTGTAGGCCATTTAACGTTCGATTAAAAGAACATAAAAAATTATATCAGGCAAAATCAAATTTCGAAGTCGAAAATATGTGAACACTATTTTAATAACAATCATAGGATTTTGTAGGATAGGTTCAAACCAATTCTCAAAGAAGTAGGAAATAGACGAAAAATTAAAGAATCAGCATTTATTCTAGGAAATAAAGACAACTGTGTTGCTGAATGTTCAGTGGAATTCAGCAAAATATTATTGTCACTTATTCAAAGTTAGTATAGATAATTAGATAGAACACAGGGTACAATAATATCAGACAGGTGGCTGGGCTATTGTTTCTGTTGTCATGACATTTTAACCTGAAATTTATCAATCTATCATTTCACTTTGACGTGACCTGATCTTTGAGAAAGGAGGAAGATTTATTCTCCGAAAGCTTAGAATACAAATTTGTTGAAGATATTTCTTGAATTACAAGTTAAAAGTTTAGTTCATTTACTGTTAAGAATTTATTAATTTTCCAGGCAACTTGAAAAAGTTGTCTTTTAACCAATTTGGTGGCGAAAAACAAAATTAGAATTCAATGCATCTGTTTGCGCCACAAATAAATTTTAGAAAATATTGTGATACTATATTATGATTTTCTAAAAGTGGTTTTCTACCGTGCCATATTATTGAAAGCAATTATGCTCGGATTCGACCACAAATCTCCAAGAATCGCTGGGAAAACTTTAAAATATCCCTTAGATTTATCGCGAATTTAAAATTTATTTGGAAGTGCCTCCAGGAGCGCTAGGCCAGCGCTATCGGCTCCAAACTTGAGACTCGCAAACTTTTCGGAAACTTATAATTTGAACCGTATATTTATTATTGCGGATTTTCGAATAGTCCGAATTAATAAGAATACGTCGTCTTGACAATATCGGTGTATGCTTAATAATTGGTCACTAACCACCTGGAAACTGAATGAAATCTTGCTGGTACAACAAAGACATATCGCAATGAGTTACCCTAAACGATCTTTTATTTATTTTGACTGCTTTTGTCATTTACTTCAATTGAAAACACGAGCTCCCATACGGGTCATAAACCCCCACATTAAACTTTTACGAGATATCCGATACTCCTATTGTGGTTGATTTTAAAATCAACAATACTTTTATTAATGCGTCCATTAGGACCAGTTAGCTTTTACGAAGTTAATTGGGTCATAATTCCCATGAAAAAATCGCGGAGATCTGCCTCAATCCGTCTGTTTTATCGGTTCTGGCGTTTTGCGAAATCCCCAAATTGCTAGAGTTCAGATTTATGGCCAGATCTGTTGTCAATTAAAAAACTGCGCGCGCCCGAAAAATTGATTCTACGAGGTTGATTGGGAATCAAATTTTAAGTTTTAGTTCGCTAACGTTACATTGTTGAATAATGTAAGATGTTTTGTAGACATTTACGAAACCTCAGCACTTCAGGGAAATATCAAATTACCATACGGCTATATCGTTTGCAATTTAACGGTTATTCCTTGAAATGATGTTTCCTCTTTGGGTGGCCGTACCTAAATCGCATTAAAGAAAACTACTTGAAAAATCGTTCTGCCTTCCCCGATGTGATCACACGATAAGAAATCGAATCCGGGTGTATATCGTTTTTACCGAAATTAGGAAACCTCAACCGGAGGAAAGTTGGGAAAGTTCTGTGTCCATTAGTGTCCAATATAGGGAGAATCGAATGTTTCTATTAAAATTCACGAGGCATTTTATAATTTCCCGTTTAAATTAAACTCTGAGGCAGCCCAATACCACCGTAATTCCCTCCACAAAACCCTATAATAGGGTAGGTAGGTAAATTTAGTGTCGGCCTCAAGTAATTGATAATAGAAATTTGGTGGGAGTTCAGAAAACCATCAATTTGGTATAGTCCGCTAGCCCGTCCTGCGAAGATTATATCGCTTCTATTCATCCATTACTCAAAAAGTAAAATGCCTGTTCTCGAAAATCTCAGTGGGTGGCTGTTAAAACTCGTTTAAGCATTACGCACTCAATTAGGAATGGTTAGGAACCTTACGTAGGGTAATAATTAGCAGTTGTGCACTCTCTCGACACAATTTGCACTAATGAACTAATAAAACGTCACGAATTAATTACCCTAGGAAAATTTACACCCGCTTTATACCTGCGACGTTCCAGTATTTAAGTACCCCTAGGGTTAAGGAGATCCCGCTCAATACTAATAGGATTTAGTGACTAATTTGGTAGGGCAAAGTGTATCAACACTTTTTACCCATTTAAATCCTGTCGCATTCGCCAGTTTTGCAAACCTGAGAAAACCAGTAGAATAAATTAATAAATGCTAATAGAATTAGAGAAATAAATCTGATGGACCGACCAGTGAATTTAATTATTCCTTATATTCCTGGACTATCAGATAAGCTAAAACGCATAGGCAATAGTTTTAATGTCAGAACAGTATTTAGAACCAAAAATACATTAAGATCGATGCTAGTTAAAACGAAACCATTATATTGAGGTACAAAGTTCAAAAAATTGCATTTATAAAATTCCTTGCGAATGTGGAAAGTTCTATGTTGGGGAGACTTGTAGGCCATTTAACGTTCGTTTAAGAGAACATAAAAAATATATCAGGCAAAATCAAATTTCGAAGTCGAAAATATGTGAACACTCTTTTAATTATAGGATTTTGTGAGATAGTTCCAAACCAATTCTCAAAGAAGAAGTAGGAAATAGACGAAAAATTAAAGAATCAGCATTTATTCTAGGAAATACAGACAACTGTGTTGCTGAATGTTCAGTGGAATTCAGTAAAATATTATTGTCACTTATTCAAAGAGAAGTTAGTATAAATAATTAGATAGAACACAGGGTACAATATCAAACAGGTGGCTATGCTATTGTTTCTGTTGTCATGACATTTTATTAATCTGTCATTTCATTTTGACGTGACATGATCTTTGAGAAAGGAGGAAGATTTATTCTCCGAAAGGTCAGGAAACAAATTTGTTGAAGATTTTTTTTGAGTTACAAGTCCAAAGTTTAGTTCATTTACTGTTAAGAATTTATTAATTTTCCAGGCAACTTGAAAAAGTTATCTTTTAACCAGTTTGGTGGCGAAAAACCCTATTAAAATTCAATGAAAGTAATAAAAATTGTTATTGTTATTATATGACGCTTTAAAAAATTAATATTGTCAGCGTTGCGCAGATACCTAGTATTTTTGTGTTTCCAGTTAGAAAATGTTCAATTTTTAACAACGTAGTCCTCACAAATTTCCTCGCAAGTTGTTTTGTATTCGCCCGCAGGGAAATGTATTTCCTTCTGGCGAGCCATTGCGGATATGTAGAGTGGTGGGACCACCTTACATATTATATTAAACCGCACACAGAAAGAGTTCAATCAATTTTTTTATAAAATGATGAATCAGAAACTTCATATAAGGGTTATTTCCTTCCTTTTTGTTCCTTAAAAAAACCAATAACTTTTTTACGTTTCTCGTTCCACAAATAGATACACCTGCGAATGGACATTCAACCGATATTAAAATTCTTCTCTGTTTGGTTGGCTAAATGAATGTTTGCATGCTAAATATTTATACTCGTTTTTTTTTGAAGATCTACGAAAAACTGATACCTTCAACCTAAAAACTTAAATGTCACAGGGTAATACAAATATTCAAAATAGGTTTATTACTTTAAAAGTTGTTCTATTCACACGCCTTGCTATCTGTCTATTCTGCTTTGAGTTTACCTCCCGCGTGAACAAGTTCCATGAAAAATCCACAACGGGATAATATTGTTCCAGCCGGATATTGCCAGTTTGAAAACTAATAAATTCCGCCATACAAAATATTTTTGCGGCTGCAATATACGCGTCCGGAATTGTTAATTTAACAATTTGGTATTCGCCGCGCTTATTACAATAAAATGTTGCCCATTTGTGTTATTGCAACGTATGCCGGCATGTCGGACAAATCGCCAGCTTCCGATTAAATTCCGCTTTATTTATAGCGTCGCCTCTCGAAGCTGACGAAATATGATCGCCGATTCCAGTCACGTATCTAATCTGCCAAAGTTAAGAAGGGCCCTATAAACAAGGCTGGCCCTTAAACAAATTAGACCCTTTGCAACCCCGCTGCGTTCTAAGAGAATACAGAGTATAGACCTTGGAATAATCTTTCGACAAGAGGAGTCCTACGACCCTGGAATAATCTTTCTCTACGGCGCGCGTACTATATACTATAGTATCTGTCCACTTCTGCGAGGCAATTTTTTAACATCCTCCGTCGTAATGTGAACAAACCGCCTTGCGGGAAAGAAATATGGTCGGGTCATATTTCTTCCAGCGCCCATACGGAAACGCCTTGAGAAAAAATGACCGCCACGGCGGCTTTCACAAATCGTCCTCCTAATACCGGAGGGTTCATTCATTCCCTCTCCCCCCCTCTTCGCTTCCACTAAATATGCGGAGGTCGGAGCGACTGCGAGAGACTTCCAAAATGAGCCATAAAATAATCCTGTGTCGAGACGCTCGAAAAACAAAACGCGGTCTCGAAATATGGGCGGGAATAAATCCGAAGCATGCAAGCCGAGTGTGGCGCGGCATATACGTGTGTTTTATCTGGTTGAATAAACATTTCTTTGGTTAAAACGCGAGGCATACAACGACTGCTTGTTTATGTCGACAGATTAGAGAGACGAGCCGTGCATATCATACGAAGATTTCTTTAGAAGGACAACTAGAACAGGCGAAAGGAAATATCTGTTATTAAATACCCGATATACTAAATTTAAGTCGTAAAATGTTTATTTCTCTGGAAGATATCACCTCGAAATAGTTTTACGATGTTAATGGTGCCATAAGGGTCTCACGGGTCCAACTAGGAGTCATCTCAAACTGGCTGCCAAACTTGTGCACTTCCGTATCCGGAGAGAACAGCGCTTTACGATATGGCCGGAGCTGGATGTTTGCCCCACAAGTTTAGTTTCTACATGACAAACTTTGTACAGGTCACAGGATAATGATTTTTATATGGAGGCGTTAATAACAACAACTTACCATCGGGGTTTCCTCCAAGAGCGAAGGAGGGTGGTAACTCAAAGACGTCTTCACCAAGAGCAGCAGATAGGAGGAACCAATGGAGTGTAGTCAGTAACCATATTATGGGCCTAGAATGAGAAAAGGGGCACAGTCATTACGGAGAATAGTATAATTGGCATGACTATTATATCACTATACTTTCTCTAACACTAGTTTGGAAACTACATACTTCAAACCTGAAAACTATTGCAGTATGAAAGATAATTTTCAAATCTAATTTGATATTAAGAAATACATTCATCAGCATATTTAGCATCATATTTCAACTGTTAGCTTTGTTGGAGCTACACCATCAACAATTTATTGTAAACTCAAATCCAGATAAATGTCATGTAATTACAGGTTTCTTAGGATAAAAATGGCCGTGCTCGACTCTAATTAGATCTAAGAGTAAAAAGAGCAACACGGTATGCAAAGCAGGTAAAAGATTACAGCCAGTAGAATATCTCAATAATTTCAGGAATGGCATAAAGAGAGGGAAGTAGGTATATTGATTGCGTTTTCAATTAAAATTCTGAAAACTCGCGATCCCAAAACAAATGATTTTACTTCGCCTGATAGTGTTTACATATTTTCCCATCTCTCATCAATTATCTTCGGTGTTTGGTTTGCCCTGGCGGAGATTCTGAAATTTCTAATTAATATTTCAGGATATATCTACCTAGAGGAAATAAAAACAGTACGCTTATACGTGGCTATCCACATTGCAGAGTGTGTATAGGTGTACCGTTTTACATGCTATAAATCATGTTTTGTCGGACGCTCCCGCAGTAAGAACTTTATGGTTGCCAATAAAAATGTCGCAATGAAAAGTAATAGTTATCTAACATTTTGGAATGTTAAAAAAGAAAGGCGTAGGTATGCGAGAAAAACTTGCAAGGACCCATTTTTTGTGTTGTCTTGTTCGGAGTTTTGAGAGGTTATTATTCATTTTATACGCCCCGAGGATATATTCCCAATTTTCCATAATACCGTCTCGAAATCGAAGAAATCAATTTGGACGAGGACGAGACAAAACCCTGAAAGTTTTTCATTTCGTCGGCATTATAGGGCGTTTTGTTTCCGTTTCTGGACCGATGCAAATTAATGGAAAGAAGATCCCAGGAGAAGCCCCAGTCTTTTGTCTCTGTTTTTGTCCCAGAATTTATAATTTAACTGACGGTGAAATGTAGGGTTGCTTGATTATGTTGTGAGAACACAAATGGGTGGTAGGATCGGCTACTGAATCGTGCAAAATAAATAATTGATCTTTTAATAATTTTGCTCTAAAGTAAGGTGAAAGGGCGTACTCTCTAACCATCTCTTATACGTTCTCTCTTCATCAGTATAAATTGTAAATTGTTCAATTTGCTGGAATACACACGATATACAATGTGTCCCGGACAAGAATGAACAGCATGGGGATCTTGCAAACGGTGAAAGGTAGAACAACGGTTAAAGGGGGGAAAGTTGCGCAATTTTAAGGTCAATAAAATGGTACAAACAGATTTCTAATATCTTTTTTCGTTTTTGAGTTATTTTGAAAAAAGTAAAATTTTGCGTTTTCGATTTTGTTTTTTCTGAAGTTTTTATCACAGATATAAAAACAAAACACTTTTTTGTGGCACTTTTTAACGGGCTTTAAGATGGCGTTTTTAGATTTGTTCTACAACATTTCGTTTTTGAGAAATCATCTTCAGCGTTATTTCTTTAAATACGGACCTGGATTTTTTTTGCAGGTTTTGAAAGCACTTCATTGCAAATATATTTAATAATAAGAAGTCTAAATATTAATCAGTATTGTCAACAATTTAACCTACAACTTACCTTTCAATCGGAAAACCAAAAAAAGACGGTTATTAGTAACAGTCACATACGATAATAAAAAAAATAAATAAAAATCCTCCACCTACAAGGCTTTGAAACAACGAAACCAACCCTTTGTCATTTGTCATAACTCCCACTGGTATCATTTAATTAATAATTCGTATTATTAGAAATGGAGGGTGCTTTTTCAAATGACGACAAATTTAACATGTTAGCCTGTTATATCTTGTGTCACAGAAATAGTGCAGAGGCCGAACGAATTCATTGCAATTCATAAATGCCAAAAGTTATTCGTTTCATTGGCTTAAAGCTTTCTAGAAAAAGCAAAGAATTTACTCCAAAACACAATACGACACTGTTTGCTGTACAACAACAGAGGAAAACACCAGAGAGTATGCTGTATTTAAAAATATTAAGTTTTCGAAGTAAAAATTTAAATTGTTGAAAATATTTAGACTTCTTATTATTAAATACAGGGCCGCAATAGAAAAAAATGAATGGAAAAAAAGGAATTTTCAGTATAATTGTCTCAAAACATTTTAAAAATATCCAGGTCCGTATTTAAAAAAATAAAGTTGAAGATGGTTTTTCATAAGCGAAATGTTGTAGAACAAATCTAAAAACGGCATCTTAAAGCCCGTTAAAATGTGCCATAAGAAAGTGTTTTTCTTTTTTTCTATCTGTGATAATGACTTCAGAAAAAAAATAAATTCGAAAACGCAAAATTTAACTTTTTTCAAAATAACTCAAAAACGAAAAAAGATATTAGAAATCTGTTTGTACAATTTTATTGACCTTAAAATTGCGCAACTTTTTCCCCACTTAACCGTTGTTCTATATCTCACCGTTGCAAGATCCCCATGCTGTTCATTCTTATCCGGGACACATTGTATAAGTAAACAAACAACTTGCCACAGGTGAAGTTATGAAGTGGCTGTATTCTTTCAGTTAGAGTATTATTCTATGGTGGCTCCTGCATGTGACAAGGTCCCACGCGTTATTATTCTTCCCTATACACGAAAACAAACTTTACAAGAACCGCTCCGGCCATATTTATTACGAACTAAAATAAACTCGTCGCAGACAGAAGCGCAGAAATATGGAAATCATAAATTAGGGGAATACGAAATACGGAACGCGGCAAAGCAAAGTCCGCCTTGTTTTCCTGGAGAGATTTTTCGTGGGAACCACCTGAGAAAAGTTTAAAAGGAAAATATGGCGTATACGACGCGTCTCGGCGAACATTATAAACCCCACTAAATATATCGTCACCGAAATAGCTCTCGCGTATAGTGCACATAAAAAGTCGAATATGCGGAGAGAGTTTCCGAGAGAGTTTGTTGCTCCCCGCACATACGAAATGACCGCTTAGATCTGCCGGATAAAATACCCGAAAGCCGGTGCCAGTTCGTTTGTTTTGCTCGTTTTTCGATGCCTTTGTGCAGAAATCGGCAGATATATTGGGAAATAACTCGCGGCACACTATTGGCTTGCGGTTTGTGGCCGAAAGATGGGGATATAAATCATCATTTACGACACTTATGGATAAATCACAGGATGAATATTACCTTCTGGAGGAGCCTGATATTATTATAGCTTATCGGAAAAGCTTTAAAAAAGTGATCGATATAATTTAAGTTTCGTCACTTGCGAATCCGAAACTTTACTCACATGGGAAAAATATAAATTCCATATAGGTATTAATTTCGTCTGACATTAGCATCTTTATGAGAAAAGTGGAACTATGACAGCAACATAAACATATACATTGACTTGCAAAGTTGCAATTATTATTCCCTTGACTAACGTTACAGAAATAGTCAGGAAAACCAATGCTACAATTTAAGAAGTGACGCAAGAAACGTCTGGCGCCTAATTTTAAAGCCATTGTTATCATCTGGCGAAAAAATTCGCGAATTGTAATTAATTTTTATGGCCCTCCACCATAAATCATTCTAAAATTAACAACACACATTTTTATTTGATCTGGGTGTGATTCTGGCGTAACAGTAGGTACCTACCCAACCTAACTCGTGACATTTTCATTCAATTTCGCAAAGCAGTTTAATTAACCGCCATTGATCAGGAAACGTTTAGAATTGCGAAATCAATTTACCTCGTAAAAAAGCACAAAGGCGAGGCGGCATATCCACCTAAGCATCCAATATGTCAGAGTAGGAGAATGCAAATTAATAACATTGCAATAATCTACAAAGGCTCATCTTGGAAAATGTAACCTATGGAGCTTCATTTAAATCATGCGTTATTTGCACTGTTCGATGTAAAATAGCTTTTGTCTGTAATAACCGTTGCGAAATATTGGTATTGATTGAATTTATGCCAGTGCGATTGCAATCGAATTCGAAATGGCACAACCAGATTATGTATAGTCACAAAGAATGAGCTTTGAAGCTGTGCCAGTGGAGAAGTAATAATAATACTGATAATGTTCTGTTTTATTTTTAAGAAACGTCTCCACGTCCAACTTTAAAACTGTACAAATCCGTAAAATCTTCATTTTTGGAGATAATCGCCTAAACTTTTTTTTGTTTGAAAGGCCTTCAAAAACCGCTCCTTTTGATCTTCCTGCCATTTTCAAAAACAAATCCAGGGCCGGCTGCAATTTTTTTATACCCCCGATTTTCACGAAAACCGTTTAGCGATTTTTTTTATTTAAAATCTGACCCCACAGCGTTAATCAGAACAACCCAAAACCCCTATATACCAAATTTGAATAAAAAATATACAGGGAGTTCTATTCTGCAGGTTGTCAAATTTGAGCAAAATAGGAATTTTAAAGGCATCTTGCCATGGAATCCCCTCAAAACAGTTGAATAGTCAATAGGACCACTCAAGGTGTTGGTGTGCAAAGGTCCAATACAAAATATACAGAGTGTTCTTATCTGTGCCATCTCAAAATACTGAATTTTTGGGAGTCAAAAATCGAGTAGGTATATTAAAACCCTCCACACACTATAAACGAACTAAATCTAAAAAATAAAGAAGTCTGCCGGTCATTAAGTCCATATCAGTTAAGGTGGCTGGTGTGCCATAACAGGAAACGTACAGAAAATGTATCACCTTAGACAGTGACTTTGTTGAGTAAGGTCCAATAATTTAAATTGTTTTTATTTGTTAGTTGGCATTTTGTAAAGAAATACATTAATTTTGTGTTTATCAATATTTTTTCAATGATTCCACAGCACTCACGACCCGTATAAAGTTTCATAAAAATTCAGCATTTTGAGATGGCACAGATACGAACACTCTGTATATTTTGTATTGGACCTTTGCACACCAACACCTTGAGTGGTCCTATTGACCATTCAACTGTTTTGAGGGGATTTCATGGCACAGTTGACTTGGCAGATGTCTTTAAAATAATTCCTATTTTGCTCGACTTTGACACCCTGCAGAATGGAACTCCCTGTATATTTTTTATTCAAATTTGGTACATAAGGGTTTTGGGTTGTTCTGACTAACGCTGTGGGGTCAGATTTTAAATAAAAAAATCGGTAAATGGTTTTCGTGAAAATCGGGGGAATAAAAAAATCGCAGCCGGCCCTTTATTTGCATTTTGGAAATAACAGGAAGGTCAAAAGAAGCGGTTTTTGAAGGTCTTTCACACAAAAAAAAGTTTGGGCGATTATCTCCAAAAATGAAGATTTTACATATTTGTACAGTTTTAAAGTTGGACACCCTGTATAATTCGCAATCATCGTTAATAATATTTTAAATTTGTAACAATATAAACTCCTATGGACAAAATTAACGCACCACTTTAGCTAATCCAAATATTTACAATAAAAGCACAAAATAAAACTAAGTTACATTGAAATGATAACGAACACCTACAAATTATTCAAAAGTGACCTTAGCATGACCTTAATTTGTCTTAATGTTTCGTTAAAAATGCATTTTTGCTGAATATGCATAAATAAGCTAGCATAACACCAAATTCAAAAAGAAAAAAAAACAAAAACAGAATAAATGCATCTGGGTCAACACTAATACCCTGTAGGTCCTCCTCTACTTCTCATCACTGCATTGATGCGTTGAGGCATGCTTGATATCAAATATTCGACAAAAGCTTGCGGAATATACTCCCATTCTTCAATAGCGACCTCTATGAGTTGGTTGTGATTAGCTAGGTTGTGTCTACTATTTCGAATCATTTTTTTAGATAGTCCCATAGATGCTCTATAGAAGAATGTCGTGGCCACTGTAATAATCTGTGTAGTCACGTGGGGACGAGCGTTGTCCTGCATGAATAAAAAATTAGGTCCGACATTCATAGACCTCGTACGTATAGGGACCAACTCCGTACGAGCATGAAGCAAATTCCTCCAAAACATTTTAGAGCCACCACCAAAAGGTACCTACTTTAGGAGGGATATTGCAGCTGGCAAACCTTTCTCCTTGCCTTCGCCAGACACGCTCACGTCCATCTGGAGCTTTAAGGCTAATTCTGGTTTTATCGAAGAACAGAACTTGTCCAATTCTGATGTAGTCTTGCAAAACTCAATCTCTGAACTTTGCGTTCTCTGGTATAGGAAATGGTTTGTGGGCCGGTCTTCTGTTGCTCAATCCTGCTTCATGTAAACGTCTTCTAACCGTTCGAGACGATATAGCGATATTTCGAACATCTGCTAATTCATTTTTTAGCAGATTGCTGGTGACTCTCCTGTCTCTGAAAGCACTTTGTCTAAAAAAACCCATCATCAATTTGATTAGTGCAACGTTTTCGCCTTTGTCCTGATGGTACGAGCCCATCTCATTATGTCATCTCACCATGCGGCAGATGCTGGAATGATGTCTTCCTAACAAAGCAGCAACATATCGCATTGAATATCCTTCACCCAGGAGAGTGGACGCTCGCACTTCATCCTCAAGTGATAAATTTCTTTGGCAGTTTGTTTTCGTTAATTTTGTCCAGAAGTTTATATTTATACTTTTGTTTTAAAGTTGTATTAACAATCTTCAAGTAAAGTTTTCCGCATTTTTTTCTATTTTATTATGTTGCAAAGAACATTCCTTTTTGTTCATTAAGAGTAACTGTATTATCTTTCGAAAATATATATGTATAATTTATTTTAAGTTGTAAGGTATAAAGAAAAGCATTCACATAATACAATAAAAGAGATAACAGCAGAACTAGGTTTTACCTTTATACTTTGCTTTTTTATTTTTTTACATTACATGTACTTTACATTATCCTCCTGTAGGTACTTGTGCATAGTCATATCACTGGATGCAAGCAATTTTGTCGATGGTAATGACATCGCATTTGTGGTTTACAAAAGGGAAGTCTTAGTGTTCGTTGTTCGTTGAAACAGCGCCCATGTTCAATTGCACAACCACCATTATTTATTTTCCTCTGGGCGTCTTGTTCTCGTTCCAACCGACGAGTATTTTTAGTCTTGCCATGGGTGGCATGCCGAAGCTTTAGGTACTAACGATCCTGCGCGTTGCGCGCTCGGGAAATTCTTCTCGGCCATATCGAGAATTTAATTTGGGGAATTAAATTCGGGTTCATTCCGCCACATTGCCACCGCTCAGTCTGTCTATTAAAAGTTTTGATGCAACGTTGAATTTTGAGGGATATAGAAGAAAGTTTTAATTAGTGTTTAGGGGCTACGAAACAGGTTACCCTCGTAACCTTCAAACAAAAAAGCTTCACCTTTAGATTAAGCTCATTTACGGTTCTATTAGTGAGCCGTGGAATAATTGTGATGTAGTCCCATTTCGGCGTAATCCTCGCACAAAAAGGCACAATGCACCGTTCTGTACAGCGGAGAAAGGAGCGCCGAATATTCCTTAATGATATTATGATGTAGTGCCGCGTGGGAGCCTGAAAATAAATAATGGTAGATTGTGTTGTCTGTACCCATAATTACGATTTCGATGGGGCATCTAAAAGACTGGTATTTCGTAGGCCAGAAACGGCGATTTTTTTTTGTAAAGCGAAACAGGTGCGTCCTTAGATGATTTGAATTAAAAAGTCGTTATAAAGGTTTTGTGCACCCACGTAAATTCTTGTAGAAATTTATTTCTAATTAAAGAATTTTTGTTTACATGGCATGCATATTTAATAGATACTTTTATCCAGCTCTTAACAAATTTTCTTGTCGTAGTTTTTTTAAAAGAACTAAATATACAGTCTATTGAAATCGTCGATGAACCAGTTCTAATAATATACCATGGAATAGACAGTTTGTTCCTTTGGATACGCTCCTGTCCTGTCCACGAGAAAAAGATTAGAATCTAATAAAAAAAAACGTAGCCACAATATATGATGTCTGTGTTAGTGACCGAGTGCCACATCATGCCCTCTTATTATGTTCATTAAAAATCGTCTGGAACTTTATCAAAGGTCCAATCGAAACAATAATATGCAGTCTCTCCTCTCTTGAATTACGAGT
Organism: Pseudeuparius sepicola; assembly: GCA_963920635.1. Lineage (NCBI taxonomy): Eukaryota > Metazoa > Arthropoda > Insecta > Coleoptera > Anthribidae > Pseudeuparius > Pseudeuparius sepicola. The sequence goes on from OY987302.1 coordinate 63,858,128, forward strand.
TGTATTCCCGCGTAAATAATAAGACTCGAATATTTGCTCGCGTGCACCGGTTGAATTTCAAAATACTTCTCGGAAGACCGACCGACCGGACCGACAAACATATTTCGCTTATAAATCAATTTATTATTCATATTTTATTACCGGCATTGTCGAAAGTTTGTCCAGCGGTTTGAATTTATTCTTCGGACATCTCCGGTCTGTTGTATGTTTTATGAACCACCAGGCACGAGCCTACCTACATAATATTAGCCTCACTCACTAGGTTAACTATGTTTGAACAAGTGATTCTCGGCAGAAGTCGCGAGCCCCCGAAAGCGTATGGTACATCTTCAATTCTGGAACGGATATATTTATAATCAAGTTATTTTTAATTTTAGAACTTTTGATGCGCAAGCAGACCGAACAACATGTAACATTGCGGAAAGGAAGTTTTGCGACCAACTAGAAAAGTTTTGGTAGCCTTTGATGAAATTAATGACCCAATGATTATATTCTATATTCTATAATTCTATTCGTTGAAGATTGTTGAAACCTAGTTTAGTTTTTTGACAAATTGGAATAGTAGAATCCGAATATAAACTGGAAGTAACTAGAAAGATTTAAAAATGTCTGCTCGGCTGCAATCAAAATTCATTAGCAATTTGATGGAAAAATGGAAATTGATTTTAAATTACAATGAATAGCTTGATGCCAGCGTTTGAGGCGTTCCACGTCGGCTCACGGCGTGTAATTACATTAAAATATCCATCGTTATGAAAAACGCTCGCTTATCTCTTCTTAAAACCATTTATTACCTGTGTATATATACGTCTTTTAATTAAAGTTTAGGTATGCGTTCGATGACAGCTGCTTTACAAATTGTAGAAGTTAGAAACATGAGTAATAATAAGCCCCTCAAAACTTGTTGTATTACTAAATAAACCAAAGCATCGACATGCTTTCGATACCTTACTGCCATGGTTACGAAAATATGCAATTCGTCGCATTGACTATTCGTATGCATACTGTATTGGCCAAAAGTAAAGAAACAAATAAATAATTTATTAATTATTTACAGATATCGATTCACAATATTTTGGAATCGCTGAGTATGTCTATTGGCCTATAAAAAAACTTCGACAAAAGTAAAGAATCATTTGAGAAACAATAAAGTTTTACTAACATCTGACGAGAAAAAAATTGAAATTGCAAGGCAATTAAAATTAAACCGCCGTGTTATCACAACAAAAATTGCAATGTACAATCAACGAAGCTTAAGTAGTAGGTAATGCTCCAAAATCAGGAATAGATGGAGCTACCTATCGCAGTATAAAACTGATTTGGCATGAAGGGAAAATAAAAACGGAAATTCGACAAGTGAGTTTATCTATAAGATCTATTAGGCGTTGGTTGGATGAATTCTGTCTTTATGGGCGAAGACCAGCGAAAAAGGCTTTTGTTTGTGCTAAAAACAGATGAGCCAGGTTAGAATTTGCAAGGAATCGTACTAACTAGGAAGTTCGTCAATGGAAAAACGTTTTATTTTCTGATCAAACAAAATTTAACTTGTTTAGTTCTGACGGAATACAAATTCTAAGACGTCCGAAGAACGAAAGGTTTAACCCTAAATACAGTAAGGGTATAATTCAATATGGCGGTGGAAATGTGGGCCCCTTATTATCTTAAGGGAACAAATGCTTTCACTTGCTCAAGAGAATTTTTCCTTATGGTGGATTTTTCAGCACGACAGCAATCCGAAGCATACCGCCAAGATAGTAAAAAAAGGTTTACAACTGAAAAATAAATGTAATGAAGTGGCTTGCTCAAAGTCCTGATATTAACCCTATTGAGAACCTCTGGGATCATATTGATATGAAAATAAGAGAAGAAAACGATGGCAAATATGAATTCAAAGAAGAATAATTAGAAGCTGCCATGAGAGCATGAAATAATGTTTCGCAAGAATATATTGATAAATTAATATCCTCTCTATCTAGAAGATATTAACAAAAAATACACACGCTACACGTGTTGCTTTTTATTATTAAAATTACTATATTTTATAACCTTATAACATATAAAATTTCTTTCCAAAGTTTAATAAAAATTTAAAGTTTAAATTAAATTAACAGAATGATATATCCAAAATTTCGTTACTTATGGCCGGTACTGTATATGTTAATTTTAATGAAACAACACGATAACATCTATAGAAAGCAGCGACTGGAAAAAAATATTAATGACATATAGTTACTTAGGTTATTTGTTTGACCAATTGCGCGTATAGATGTTTATAAAGCTGGAAATTAATATGGCTTTAGCGTCCTCGGTGGCAGTTGTGCCAGTTTTTCTGTTCAATTATTATTTCTCTGTATTTCATTTATTTCGGATTCATCTCGAAGGATTATTGTATAAACGAGTATTCTTCGATAATGTTATACTTTTTTACTTTTATACTGTCTTACAAAAACGTGTAATTACCGATAATTATATCAATGAAAGATACATTAAGTATAGTACTTCATTTTTATATGCTGTGGGTAGTGAAAAACACTTTCAAGCTTATCGAGTGCAGGTATAAAATATTCAAAGTTAATGGCATCTATATTACTATAAACGTCCTAACGGTCTTCTAATTAATGATGGATATTTAGAAAAGCCATAAAATACAAAACGGCTTTTCCTGCCTATATCAAATTATTGACCCAAATTATTTTTTAGTCAGTGTGCAGTGCCCTTTATTTTAAACTCGATTCTTTCAAAAAATACAAAGCAAAATACAAATACACAGTGCATCGGTGACTCCAGATAGATTCGTGGGATGAAGAAATAAGCAAACATCATAATGTTTGCGTTGAATTCTGTTTTTGTTTGTTGTATTAAAAATATTAGGTAAAAGCCGTTATAAGACCCATGTTATCTGCTGTGTATGGGTAAGCAGAGAAATTTTGCCGCTTATTTACAATTTTGTGTTTATATTTACTTGGTAACGTATAATCATAGTAATTACACTTTATATAGGTACACGCTTAACTACATAATTAGGTACAGTGGTTTCGTGGCTAGCTGTTCTCTTATTTTGCAATATAGGAGGCTAAAAAATAATTATTTATTATTATAAATAGATGCGTTCTCATTTGAAAGCCAAATGACATGATGTACAGGCGCAGAGAAAATTGATTTTTGTTGAGATCACTATCGAAGATCATGTTGGTTTTCTGATACTTACCTTTGAGTAAAGGAATATTACCTAATAAATGTGATTAGGATCTTGGCACCTGGATTTTCAACGTGTTGATCATTATAATAAGACATTCTTGTTGTTATCAATGGTGATGTTACAAGAGCTTATTATTTAGAAAGCTTATAGGCGAGAAATTTGTTGCTTGGGCAGTGAATATAATAACATGAATCCACATAGGTACAAAAATATTTTTCAAATATACGAACTTTTATCTGTATAATATATACATATTATACCACGTTTTATATGGAAAAAAATTGACTAAATCTACCTCATTTCGTATTCTTCACCAAATCAACGCTACATACGAATGTTGACACATTATTAACAATAGGACGTAACGAGCAAACTAACAAACGCGCGCGTGTGCGTAATCCATTTTCGCGGTAGGCATTCGTTAAGGGCCTGGGGAGGGTGGCGAGGCAAAGTAGGCCCTGAAAATCGACATGATTACACAACTCGATATCATGCGATAATCGAATTAGGGGATCAAAGCGGATTTGAGGTGAATACGGGGCTTCTAGGGCAATCTAATTTGGCGGTTTCCAATCAATCCACAGGATATTGTTTCTTTGGCATTCAGATTTGCTGACGTATCATTCAAAACACCGAATTACCTTCCATTGAATATGGCCTTTTAGAATCCGCTACTTTCGCCTATTTACCTATGTACGATTGTTCACATAATTTATCATCCCGAACATCATTTGTTACGGCTTTTTTTAACCACTCCTTCGAGCATATACGGACGCACCTCTAACTCCTTTTAATGCCCTCTAATTGAGGATAAAATTGGACCCGCACGAAGGTAACACACAAAAGAAAAAGACAAACAAACTCACGTGCGTCTTTTTTCCTAAATGGATTCTACGTGTAGCTACAATTTATGCAATTTATTGATAGATACCCATTAGCTGCATCGAAGAAAAGAGTGGGTCAAAATAGATAGTCCTTATCGCTTATTGGTGTTGTGGTTTGTTATTTCTAATAATAGACTCTTATTCATCGTTAATGTGCATTTGATTAGGGAGATGCGAGACGAAGTATTAGCGTTAATTAATTTGGTCGTTTACTGTTAGAAGGTGATAACAAGTCGTCTGAGGTTTCGTGTACGAGTTTTCCCGAACAGCAGTTGGTTCGCCATTCGTAATTGAGTTGTAATTAGCTGTCAGGTTGCATTTGAAATATTATTAATTTATAAAAGGATCAAGCAGAGGGTATATTATCCGGAGAAGATCTCTGTAGGTATTATATTGAAGATGATAATGCAGGAAAGCCCTCTAATTAACTGTAACTAGAAGTCGATAAGAAGATGATGCCCACTAGTAGCGACTGGGGCTTAATCTTAATATCTTTTCCCAAGCTCTTTATACGACAGTAAAATGGGACAGAAAAACAGAAAATCGGATTTAGAAATTTGCTTGCTTATACAATAAGATGGTTGAATAATAATAATAATAATAATTCTCACCCTCACAATACTCCAAACCAGGAGTACCCCAGAAGCAACCACATGCTTGTGCGGGGGAGAGGGGCAATTATTACTATTATTTTGTCTTCGTTGTCATTTGCGGCTAGGGCCGACTTTTTTCCGATAGAACTAGGATAGCATTCGCTCGAGTACTACGGAAAACCCTAGAAAACCGTAGTAATCCCAGGATTGTTTCTTTAGCAAAAGGGGTCATCAACAAAAATTGTGAGATAAAAACGTTTATTAATAATCTTTTCGTGATGCGAACAAAATGAATAAGTAACTATTAGTGGAAAAGAAAAAGTAATATAATTTTCTATTTATTATTTTTCAACTTTCCTATGACATATTTTTATATTTTTTAATTACTTCGAAAATACTGATTTAATTTTTAATTTGGTTCTTCGCTACAGAAATCTGAACCAAACTGATTAAGAGATAACTTTTTCTTCTTTGATTTTAGACTTTTCTCCCACTTTTTTTTAGAAAAGTGTCCGTTCTGTAGCTTTCATGTTAAATGTTATTTTTTTCACGATGAACAAGTTCTCTAAATAACATTTGACGCGAAAGCTCCAGAAAGAACACTTTTCTAAGAAAAAAGTGGGAAAAAAGCTAAAACCAAAGTATAGTCCTAGATTTTTGAAACTTTGCAAATCTACTCAGTTCATCGGTCTGAATAAGTTTCCTTAATAACATTTTGTCGTAAAAAAACACTAACGGGGTTTTTTGAAAATTCTGTATTTAAAAAATCATAGCAGACCATGAAATAATTACTCCATCGCAATACCCACCGCTTATGAGATACTCTGGGACTACGAATAAAAAATATGGACCATTTGTTTTCCTTGCCTTTCATATATTTCTGACGTGTCCAGGATCAAATTGGAACACAGTGAATAATGGGAATTCATGCGTTTTGATTATTTTTTTTTCATTTTTTTTTTTATTTTTTTCATTTTTTTAACTTTTTTAATTTTCTTTTATTTTTTTCATTTTTTTCTTTTTTTTTTTTCAAATTGGGGAAGACTGTATAATGGGAATTCGTGCGTTTCGATTCGATTCGTTTAAGAAATAAAAAATAGTGTTTTTAGCTTTTTTTTTCGCGTTTATTATAAATTCATCCGAAGATCTTGAAGGTCACTTCTCTATATCCATCCGTCAGGGAATCTTCGACATAATAATATAACCAATCCCTTACAGGTCTAGCGTAGTGCGCAGGCGCACAATCTTGCTGGATGTGAAAGAGCCATTCCTCGGTAGAAAGATCTGATCCGTCTGATTTTCTGTTGCTATACCTATTTTATGCAGTGATCAGTGACAATAGTCATTTTTATATATTTTAGAGTTTAAAATTATGTGTCTACTTAAGATTTTAAAGTTGGGGTTGCCCTTGGAACAATGATGAAGTGGTAAGGTCGAATTCAAAGTAAAAAAAAACTTATATTGTATAAAAAGGTAACAAGTTTTTGTTGGTAACTAGTTTCGTCCTAAACAGCCATCATCAGACTTTATAAATCGTAGATATATACCTATAGGGTTTAAAAAATTTAACATTAATTTTTTGATCTGGTTCAGAATGAAACTATAATTACCAACAAAAGCTGTTACCTTTTTATACAATATATAAGTTGTTTCACGAGTTTGAATTCTACTTTAGCAAAAATTACCTGCCTCGGTAAAATTTGAAGGAAGGTGTATAAAACAAAGGGGGGAGATCCGGTTCCCCAACTAGCCCTCCGTCTAGAGGGCGTAGGCGCTCACCTGTTGTGGCCGGCGTCGGCGTCGGCGGCGGCCATGGCGACGGGCGTCGCGGCGCGTCGCGCGCGCGACGGTGCACGTGTGCGCGGCGCTGTCGACGGCGCGGCGAGTCTGACAGTCCGACTGGGCGGGCGGGCGGCCGGTCGCGACTGCCGGCGGCGGCGGCGGCGGCGGCGGAGGCGGCACGCATCGACCGCCCCCCCTGGCCCAGACGGCGAGGCGGCGGTGCATCGGGAAAGAGCCGCTGGTCGGGTTCATCTCGGAAACATAGGAACGGCATAGGTACAACCAGGGACTCTTTAAAGTAAGGGGACCCAGGACCCAGCATTATAGTTTCCAAAGTGAGGCCTATTCTTTCCTCATCCTAATGGTCTCAAGTGATGCCAAGTATGCCATTTTATTGGAGAATCTATGAATATAACAGGTACTTTCATTGTTAGTTTAGATTAATAATGATTTCCATGATTTTTAAAAATTAGACTTGACAATGTTGTGTATACAAGTGCAGAATGTGGCAACTGTCAAATGAAAGAAATTTATTTTATAGTTGAAATTGATTTCCAGTAATTATTTCCACGAATTTAAGTAATAAGTATGGTAACCCAGTAGTGCCGATTTTGCTTATTTAAAAATTTGGCGCTTATTGCACCTGGTTACCAGGTTCCTCAATCCATTTGTAATATGTATACTTGAACATTCTTCCCTTGTCGAATGTATCTACCCTAAGAACTTTGATTTCGGGATGGACTAATAAGATTAGGTCTAGTAGTTCTAATGATGTAGTTTTTCTCGGTGTTCATTATATTTTTTTTTGTAATTTTATTTCTCTCCCAAGGTACCTCACAAACTTAAGATAAACTTGTAGTCGTAGATAAAAACTTTTTAAAAAATGACCTGACTGAAGCTACCTGCTTAATAATTTAAAATTTTCGAAATACGATTTTTGTTTTGAACTACCTACTTAGGTATACGTAATGCCCACGTAATGGGAATTGTAGGATTACTAAAGGTGATACAGGAAAAATCTGGTTGCAATTATTGGGACTACTACAGGCGGCCGCATTACCTTTAATTGACACATCTGAGTATCTGGAAGTTAGAAAAGTTAAAAATTGTGACTTATGATGGGAAATATTTTGCCTCCTTTAGAATCTATGGCACTGGCATGTCACATAAAACCTGATGGCAGTTGGACATTGACATATAACATAACCTTGTATCAGCCCCCTTGTGGTCTCCTTGGAGTCAACAGAAAACAAACTTCCCCTCAAGGCATCACTTTTCCTTTGTGATAGACTGTGACATGCTGGGTCGCCTTATTTTAAAGAGTCCCTAGGTAAAACCAAACTTTTTTTCTTATCTAAAGTACAGTCAACATTTATGTTTTGAATAAAACATCGTTTTACACGAGCGAATTCGACGATCTGACGAATGCGGCGCTCAACGTTCAATGCATCAACGTCAACTTTTCACATCTACAATAAAATTATTGTCTTTCGTTTCAAGAAAAAATTCAACATTTTTTTCAAAATTTATTTAACAGATTCTAAACGTTGCCCAGAGAAATGTTAGCTTAAGTGTTGACGAACTTTCAGATTCTATACTTACTTGAAATTATTTTAGAAGGTAATAAAAACTATCTCATTTAAAAAAACTTAAAAATATCTTTTGCGATTCGTGACGGTCCTCAAGGTCAGCACAATAGTTATTCTTAAATTTCTAAAATTTCAAAAATTTGTAAGATTTCTACAAATCTCAATCTTATACAGGGTAGGTAACCCGTTAAACAAAAAACTTTACTTGGGTGCTAAATTTCAGGCCTTATCAACTGCTACGATTTTTTCCACTAAAAATTACTATAACCATTTCGATTTTTTTTTATTTAAAATCTGACATCTAAGTGTTAATCAGGACACCTTAAACCCCCATATACCAAATTTGTACAAAAATGTACAGGAATCCAATAAAAAATATACAGGGTGTCTTTCTCTGTGCCATCTCAAAATAATGAATTTTTTTGGGCTCACAAATGGAGTAGGTATATCAAAACCGCTCCAGATATAAACGAACTAAGTCCAAAACCACAGAAGCCTGAGAGTTAGTAAATCCATATAAATTAAGGTGGCTGGTGTGCCACTACAGGAAACGCGCAGAAAATGTATCATCTTGGACAGTGACTTTATTGATAAAGGTCCAACAATTTAAATTTTTTTTATTTGTTGGTTGGCATTTTGTAAAGAAATAAATTACTTTTGTGTTTATTAATATTTTTCAATGATTCCAGAGAGCACTCCTGACCAGTATAATGTTTAATAAAAATTCAGCATTTTGTGATGGCCCAGAGAAAAAGACCTTGTACATTTTTGTATTGAATCTTTGTACACCAACACTTTGAGTAGTCCTGTCGATCATTTATCTGTTTTGACGGGATTCCACGGCACACTTGACTCTCTAGTTTCCTCTTGTGAAGTGGTAGAACCTCCGCTATTGCCTGCTTGTGCGATAATTACCTCTTCTTTTGATTCTTTTAAACCCATTTCCAGTTATTTTCGTTGGCAGATCGGCGTTGGCAGGTTTGAGTTGGCAGGTTTGCGTTGGCAGGTTTGAGTTGGCAGGTTTGCGTTGGCAGGGTCGCCATGCAATCACCCTTGTTCGGTGATCATTTGTAGGTGGTTAAAGCAAGTGAACACGTTGAGGTTTTTAGACAGACTATATTGTATGAAATGAATTCAGTACACAACCTAATGTTGTAACTTATAAGTAAGCACTTATTGTTTATAAACTAATACGAAACAATCCTAATTACCTACATAATGATTTACGTCGACAGAGGAATGGTGCTGGCCATATTTGGTAATGTTGTTATAATATTTGTTACGTAGCTTGTGTTGATCCAGTACATTCCTATTTTGCTTTTAACTTTGACACTCAATGAAACTCCCTGTATATTTTTTGTTCAAGTTTGGTATACGGGGGTTTTAGGGTGTCCTGATTAACGCTGTAGTGTCAGATTTTAAATAAAAAATCGCAAAAGAGGTTTAGTCATTTTGTACTAGAAAAAAATTCGTAGTAGGCTTTGAAAATTGAAATTAGGACCTGAAATTTTGCAACAAAATAAAGAGTTTTTTGCGACCTAATTTCAGAAAAAAAACCGGCTAAAATCGGATGAAAAATAAAGAAATTACGGGGTGCTTCCATTTCAAATGATGAATGAAACCAGGACCAATCACAAAAAACTTTTTTGTAATTGGTCCTGGTTGAGTTACGTATAATCTGTTCGCTTTTTTTAAGGATTCCAAAGTTTGTTTTCGGTTACCATTCAAAAGAAGACTCATGGACAGGCGGTGTGTGCAAATCTAGTGCACCATCTAAATATGCATTCCATGCACGATCCCTAAATTAACAAGGCAGCCCGAACAAAGGCCCGAAATGATGGGGTTCGCGAGGCGCCAGCTGTACTACGTCCATTAACGGCGTCTAGACAATGAAAATTCTAGTAATACGCTGAAAATTACTCGATGAATAAAGCAGTGCCCTTTTTCTAACAATTTCAAACGACGTATGCAAAAGTAGTGGCGTGTAGTCATAAGCCAAGTAAACATCAAGCTACAAAGTAGTTCTATAAGTAAGTAACAACATATTCAGATGAGTAGGTGTGAGAGGCTCGAATACTCGTCGATCGATTGATATACCTCGATTGGTACCTATACTCACCTCATGGTACTATTCATTTTCCTACATAGCCAACAAGAACCAAAAAGCCCGAAACAGGTGCCTGTTGTGGTCTACACATCTCGAAAGGCCCATACAAAATTTCCATTAGATATTGGAAACTAGTTTGGTATTGTCAAAAACCATAATCTGTTGTCCCCCATGCCACAAACCATTTTGATACAAAGTTTAGTGTATACTCATCTGCTTGTAATAAAAAATAGATATACCTACGCACCACTACATGAGGCGACGTGTTTCCAACAAAACGTAGAAAGACGGAATCCGCGCTCCCTTTCAAGTCGTCACGTCCCCGTTTCTATGTCTGCATCCCCGAAGGGCTGCAGCCAGCGGCGAGGCCCCTTTCCCCATATACAAATGGCCCAATAAAATTTTACTCGCTCCGGAAGGCAATCCTCGAGAATGGGCCCATAAATACGGGAATCCGTGTGGCCGAGCCGGGCACACCGGGTCCCAACTTTAAATCGAATGAATATTTATTATCGCCGAGTTGAATGCTCTATCTTCGTTGCCCTGGCAAAAATGCGGCGAGAATTAAACTTGGATCGTTCGATCATTTATATCGAAACAATTAAGAGACATTCATAGTGCTCGCTTATCGCTATCAATAATAACAACATCAGTTTTGCTGCTAGCATATAGTCGGTCTAAGATTTATACAAATGTGCGTAAACGCGATATCGCACAATATATTATAGAGTGTTCCAAAAGTTTGCGTTTTTCTATCGACGAGAGAAATGGAATATCCCCATATTGTACGCACTTCGAAAGCCAGTGACGATATTCTACCGACGTCACCTCAATTAACTTGCCACTTGCCGCTTCCGAATTGGACTCAGCATCGTCAGTCCCCCCCTGATCCCCTGATGGTGACCTCATAATCCCCATATTCATATTCAGCTTCGCCAGCTTTGCATATCAAGCGCCACATTACCGGTGGACCGATATTCCAACACATCCTGGAGTACGTAGTATAGTTAAACAATTTTTTACACTATTTAAATAGACTGGAAACTTTTTCCCGCGTTCACAAGAACTATACGCCCCGTAACTCCAACGAGAGCCCTACATCCCCCTTGGTACTTATGCCCTTCTTGTCGCACGACGGGGACGATCAATTACCGTTAATAAGTCCAAAAACTTATCTCGGGTGGGAGAGTTATAATCCCGACGCCCTGCAAAGTGTTTCCACTTGAGTTAATTACGCAGGGTCGGACCCGGCCCCCCGGGCAGGGCAATTACTTAGCCCGAACACGCCCCATGGCCGTCCCGCCGCCGATTTGTCCACCGAAATTTACAGGTTCCAGTGTTTTTTCTTGTTTGTTGGTTGAGAAAAATACCTACGCGTTATGTCGGTGGTAGGAATATAATATGATGCTAGTATATCATTAAACGGGTGTTCACCTACTAACAATCACTTTTATCACTTCACTAATAATTTGTTTTCGCCACTCCATTTCTTAACGACGTAGCTTTTTCACAAAAGTTGTTCGAAATATCGAAATATTGCAGTATCATATTTTCTTGAATATCGGCTCTTGAAGTAGATATTCACACCCCAACGCTCTACACATCCTAATGACTGGAGTAGGTGGAACTGGACACCCTTATCCTGTTGTCCTAAGCCTCATCAAAAGAAGCACAAACGCCTTGGCAAAAAAATATTATATTTGATGATGTGGTGTGTGTTACTTCTACGACAATAATACAAACAAATAAATTAACCAATCCAGATTTTTTCGTAGCTTCTACAAAAAGTTTTTAACGGTCCAGATAAAGCAGACTTCATACAAAGCCAGCTGTTAAACTTTTAGTGCTCTGCACCAGAGGCGGAATATTAATGGTCGCAGTTTATTACAAATTGTGAATTCATATACTGGTAATTAAATAACTTTGGGCGCTCTCGAAAGGGGACGTAATAACTCCCACTAAAAGATGGATTTGTTTTCATTAAGAAGGATCGAGGAATAAAGGGGATATTATTAGCGACAGAAGGATATCTGATGGGCCTTTCGTACAGTTTTTTTCATCATCGTGAATTAGGTTGAAATAAAGCTTGTTATTAACAAAAATAAATACTTATAATGGGCTAGTCAACTCATATAGAAAACTGCACGCAGGCGGATAATAGAAGTTTAGTAGACTCCTCCGGAATATTTCATTTTTGTTAGTTCCTCTTAGTTTTTAAATAAAAAATATCCCAAAATTGTAAGGTAGGTACCTATTGCTCCTTTTTTAACGTTTTTTTTTTACGTTATAACAAGTCTTTTATTATAATTTATAACTATTAAAACCAAAAATGACCTAGAATAGTCTATTTTAGATATAAGATATAAAATTTAGATACCAGATACTTCCCAGATTCCTCTGCTGAAGACATTAGTGATTCGTGTTCTGTTTTTTGTGCTGTTTATTGCTGTATCATGCCAATAATGAATAACGAATGCGAAATAATCACCTTTTTAATTTAAGTAATTTTATTTCAATGTATTTATTTCCTACACCCAGCTTGAAGAAGGCACAATAAATTGGGGAAAATTCTTACAAGGCCACGTACTCGCCTTCGATTAAAACCTGACGTTCTGAACCATATTTTTTCACCAAAACTAGCATTCAAAATTCCGAAAAAAAGGAAAATAAGCATTTTAAAAACCAAGAATTTCTACATAGTGAACTTAATGACGAGGACAAATACATAGATAGATCAAAATCCATGATACTTAGTAGGTATCATGGCAAATGTCTATATTTACATAACTTGTAAGCAAAAATATTTACTCTCTAATATAATATTAAAAATATATCAATTTACCGACCCTTGTACTTTTAGTGTTCTATTGTCTGGTGAAAATAGATCTAAATTGTTTATATAATATCAGTGCAACACATCTATCGTCACCATAATAGAAAGATTGTTGAAATAAGCTTTTTCAAAACTCCCCTGCATACTTTCTGCAGCTTATTATTAAACTCCAATAGGCCACTTTCACAAGCAGTAAAACATTAAATAGAAAATATAATTTCAAATAAACAATAATATGGAAATACTGTGGGATTTTAAGTATTGACATTATTTATTTATAAAAGGTATTGATGGTTACCTAGGTCTACCTACCCTCCAGGCCTTTGTTTCTAACAGGGACACTTAAGAGGGGGTTGCCGTCAGCAAAAGTGACGTTAGATTTCGTATTTTTTTAAGTTGTATAGTATAAAATCTAATAACATTTTACCTGGCAAAAATTTAGTACAAACATCTCTGTCTTCATTTTAATCATAAGATCTTAAAAGCATATGCACTTGAATTATTATTTTTCCCAAGGTTTTCATAACCTATAAAACTAAACACTGTTTTAAAATGAAGACAGAGATGTTTGTACTAAATTTTTGCCAGTTAAAATGTTATTAGATTTTGTGCTATGCAACTTAAAAAAATACGAAATCTAACGTCACTTTCGCTGTGGGCAAGCAAGCAGTTTTATTCTTAGAAACAAGTCTCATCCAGCAGGTAACCATACTTTGACCTGTCATATACTGTCAGCCCACAAATCACTAACCAATTAGGTACCCTAAAATTATCGCACGCGGTTTTGGTACAGACCCATGGATATATTTATTACACACAGAAAAATCTAGGATCAAATTTGAAACTAATGTTAACATAAAAAAAATTCAGATTAAGATTACTTAGAAACATAACTACTTTATTCTACAGTTGGCATAAGTATTAGTTTAGTTTCAATTTCTAATTTCAGGTTAAACATAGTTATTTAGTATATGACTACAGGCTGGGAACAAATTAAAACTAACTAAAATTTTTAGGGTGGTTTCAGTTTGAGAATAATTTAAGGCAATACATATTTTATTCTAAAATCAATTCAATAAAAATATTGGTTCAAATCTAAACAAATCTGTAATCCCGCGAATATAGGGTAAATGTGGCCCTAAAAAATCGCACCAGTTTCATTATAATCCTATATCCCCACCCTTTGCGTTGCGACCGTTATCGCTTGAGTAGACAGGTATTGCCAGAGAACAAGGAAGGGTTGTACTGGTCGTACCAAACATCGCTGTGTGAGTGTGTCTGGTTTGGTTTAGTGTACACGAGGGCCATCGCAAACGATAATTTAGTTACCTATATAATTCTAATTGGTGAACGATAATCGTGTTTTTTATGCAAGAGTGCTCCATGGAAGATTTGCTGATTTCGTGGGGTTTTTCTCCGGAAATAGCTCAAAAATTTATAGGTAAGTAGAATTTACTTAATTTTGGATCATTTTTTTCATGAAAGTCTTTTCTTAACATGCGTACCAAGGATACTCCAGTTTCAATTTTTATAATATAACTATTTTTGAAATATGCTGTATTGTGGAGATTTCTTGAACATTGTATTCTTGTTAACCTGGAGGTTAAACTTATTTATCTATCTGCATGATAAACATAATAGGAATTTCAATTAACAATAATTTTTCTCATTATCTTTACAGGATTTGTCTCTAATCGAAGAAAAACTGTGGAGAATTAAAATTCAAGCGGAATCTCACAAATACACGATCCAGCCCTATCTGCTCATAGTGGGAGATTTACAGGCTCCCACCTCGTTTTTCGTGGTCGTTGATGCAATCAAGTAGGTATCAGTTCAGTGGAGCAAAGAAAGCTGTAGATTTCTTGTTTAAATACCTTTGGATATTTATCTTGGACAAGGGGCCTTTTAGGGAACTAGCCCATCAGATAGGTATAGTTCATATTTCAATATTTGAAAAAAGACTTTATTTTGTAAACATTGATGTTGAATCTTAAATGCAAAATGTTTATTTTTTATCTAATTATACATATTTTGATTATGCGTTTTTTAATTTTCCTTATTTTCAAATTCAAAGTTGTTGTTCACTCCTTTAAGCATAGATGTCGCCACGACTCGCGGCAAAAACCTACCTTTCTTTGAAGGTCAAAGAGACCAGACAGAAACGAACAGACTTCGAAACCGCGCGCGGCCGCATTCGCATGTCCAAAATTAATTATTTTCGGATTTTCCGCAAAATTCGCGAATGCAGTGACTTTTGGCAGGCCTGCCCATCAAGGACTGAAGAAGACACCAGGTGAGTCGCTAATCGTGGTTTTTTCTACTTGCATTTCACATAATAATTTACTTAATTATTTTGCTCCTCATAAATTTCGCATTTTCTTCAATAATTAAATTCGCACCGCATAATTAGACTTATTCTATCCAGTTTATTATACAATTGATCATTATTATGACAAAAGAGTAAATCGGTGTATTTTCATTCATTACGTGGAGGGGTATTAAAATTTTGGTATAAACTGAAATTGTAAAAATCGGAAAGGCCAAGATTATACCTTAATTTTTGAAAATTATTTAAATTTGTATGAAAATATGGTATGACAATCGGACTCATTACATGAGAGTAGGTACTGAATATGTTTTTTTTTTAATCATTCAAATTGCTTAATCTCAACCTAGTAAAAACCCATTACTTATGCTTCTAATAAAGTTGCGAAAAAGTCTGATACTCATCTTTCTTAAAACAATTTATTACAATAAATTTTGTTTTTATCATAATTATTATCAAAATTGTCAGGCCTCTGTGACGAAATAAATAAGCAATATTTATAAATAACGTTAAGAAAGAAGTTATGATAACTAGAGCCAGATAAGGAGAGGCTCTTATAAATAATATTATAAACTCTTGGACAAAATTAACGCACCAACATAATACTTAAATCCCCACCAAAATTGCATTTTTGAAAATAAATCAAAGGAAAAATAAATCACTGGAAACTAAATGAATGACAACAAATTGCATTATTTAATTAGGTTAACAGCCTACTATTTATATTCTTGGTAGACACGCAAAATAATTTAAGATATAATTTTAAATTTTGTACGTTGGTGCGTTAATTTTGTCCAGGAGTATAATTTTGGCATTATAAAACCCTGGTTTTCAGTTATCTTTAAAAGGGTGAATATTATACCTATTATGAATTCACCTTTTAAGCATCCTTTGGACTTCTCAAAGGTGACTAATAATTTATCGCTAATCCCTCAACTTCTTAACGAGACAATTTATTTGGCAATATAACTTCTTAATTGAAATCCTCAAAGCTAACTGTAAAGTTTCGGGGCCCAGAGCATATTTTCGGAGTTTGATGTGCCTAAGTAAACATCGAGTTGGAATTTATATTGGCAAAATAAATAGTGAAGCGGGGGCGGAGAGAAAACTCCGAGCAAATAGATCTTGTTGTATTTATTAATTTTTTACTACACGATTCATATTAATAAACAGGAGGACTAAATACATTCCAAATTAAATATTATATGCATACATTGTAAAGCTACATTAGGATAAAACGACTACTGCTTCCCTTCCCCGACGAAAATCGTATCACAGCTAAAAGAACTAAACATTATTTACAGTTGTCTCATGTACGGCAACGCTACGTTCGCAACCCCATGCCGTTTATCATTATGTTCGCCAAGGCGTTCCGGCGCTTCCTCCACGCGCCCATGCCCTGCGCGTAGAACTGCAGCTGCCTGTACCACGTGTGCGTTTGCTCGTCGTCCTCGGCCTGAAACAGTAGGCGGAGCCGGTTATCTGGCGAAAAGCCCGATCGCACCTCGCCTACCTTAAATATGAACGTGTCCCTCGTGACCAGCTCGTGCACCTCGAAGTACGCCCGCCACGCCGGATCCGTCGCTATCACGCACCTGTCCAAGAACAGCGGCTCCCTCAACAGCGAGTGCCTCCCGCCCTTGTCCCTCACGAGCAGCAGCGCCGCGTCCCTCGCCCCGCTGCTCCGCGGGAACGCCAAGTTCTGCGCGTTGACGTTCTTCCAGCTCCTGCTGGGTCCCCCCTGCACGACCAGCAGCGCCGCCACGGGGGCCAGCTTGATCGTCCTGCCCCTGCGCCACCCGTTGTCCGCCGGCTGCGTGAACAGCAGCCTGCCCTCGAGGGCGAAGCGCGCCTCCTCGTGGTTCCACTCGAGGGCGTCCACCGCGAGCTTCCTCAGTTTGATGCTCGCCAAGTCCACCTCGGTGGACGGGCGCCGACCGCCGCCGCCGATCCGTCGCCACAGTCTGGCGGCGGGCGCGTCTTTGGCCGCGGCGTTCATGTGGGCCAGGCGGGCCTCCACCTGCCGCTGGGCCTCCCTCAGTCTCTCCCTCGTGCTCGCCTGGTGCGTCGGCGTGGACTTGTGGAGGCGCGCGAGCAACAGCGGGTACTTGGTGACCCTCTGCACGGGAACCATCAGGAAAGAATTCAGGTTCATCCTGCGCAACAGGGTGTTTTCCATCTGGGACACCCGCAGGAAGATCCTGAGCAGCTCCTTGTCTTTTTCCAGGCTGGCGAGCAGCAGGGCCGCCGCGGATTGGCGCACGCAGTACACTTCGAACGCGTGCAAAATGGAAGCGGCCTCGGAGAATATCCGGCCGATGTCGACGGTGAGCAAATCGTCGTCGCCTTGCTCCTGGGCGATTTCGACGGCGTCTCTTAAACGTTCCGCCAGCGCTTGGCTGTTTTCCAAGAGCTCTTCGACGTTTAAAAATATCGCGTTGAGTTGTTCCGGTGTCAACAGCCCCGCCACGAGCATGGGTCTAAAAAATTCCTCGAGGATTATTTGCAAGTCCTTGCCGTACTTTTCCTCCGTTTCCACGATCTCCATTATTATTTCTTTGCGTTCCGCGCGTTTTTTCAGACACTTTCGGCATATCAACGGCTCGCTTTCGTTGGACTCTATCGAGCCGTCGCAGTCTTCGCAGAGGATCGTGACTTCGGGTTTAACTCGATATTTACTTAAGGAACTTTTGCTGGTTTCCGATCCCACCCCCGAATCGTTCCTCTCCACTTCGGCGGCCTTTTGACAAGTCGCTTTGTCGTCCATCAACACCCCCGACATCACTAGGGAATTTTCCTCGCTCGAATCGCTCACCTTGGCTTCGTCTTCGTTCGTAGAATTGCTCGTATAACCGTAGCCGTCTTCCTGCACGACCCCCCGTTCTTTGGCGTCCACTAGGTAGCTCAGGATGTCGTATTTCGAGGCGCCCTCGAATATCGACCTTGTAGTGTATTCTTTGTCCAATTTGAGGTCGTCCAGCAACGTCGGCGGCGGCGGATTGGCGGGTAACGGCGGCGGAATCTCGATTTCTTCGTAAATAGGATCCGAACTCGCCTTTATGCTCTCGTAGTGGTGCTCCTCGCCGTCGGCGACTTCGATCTGCGCCGCCGCCTCGGCCAGCAGCTCGTAGAACTTCGTCCTGTTCGCCAGTTCGTCTTCGGTCACCGAACTCCTGTTGCTGTGATCCGTGTAGCAGTCGCTGCCGGGGTCCATCAGTTCGTAGGGGGTGGAGGAGCTGTGCTCCGAGCCGACGTCGTCGTATTTGTCGTCTTCCAAAGGTGATTCCAAGAGGGAACCGGAAAGGAGATGCGAGGAAAAGGGTTTCGGTCTCCGCGACACCTCTGCCTTGCCGCAGACGTGCGGGACTAGATTGCGACGCACGGCTTCAACCGGGTCGCTGAGCAGTTCCATCAGGAGAGCGGAAGAGGGTTTAGAATCTTTCTCTATCTCTTGCTCGTTGCATTGTGCGTTCACGTAGATCTTGCTGCTCGATTTGGAAATCGTGCTGGTGGGCGAGTCGCTTACGACTACCGACGATTGGTACATCGGAACGTCGTCGTTCACGTTAACGGTGGAGTAGCAGTCGTCCCCGTTAATCAGAATAGAAGTTTTTCTTTGCGGGGTGTCAACCACCGAAATGTTGACGGTGGTGGGTGTGTCGGGAAATTCGTTTTTTATTTGTATTTTGTGAACTGGTGACGTACCGTTTATTTGTAAGACGGTTCTGTTGTTGTTGCTCTTTGGAGTGGATTCGATTGTAACCTTGCGCACTTCGGGGATGGAGTTTTCTATTTGGATCGGCGGCTTGTTGCCGCTTCGTTTTCGCGGTGGGGCCGAAGGAGGTATATCGGATATTATGGCCGATTTTGCCGATGGTTCCGCTTTATTATTCTCTAAAACGCTTTCACGTACCACGTTCGCGGGTTTATTATTTATGGCGTCGTCTGTGTCTAGTATGCTAGTAATTTTATTCGGTACGCGTGTTTCCTTTACGTCGCTTTCATCCTGGGTGGACGTTTCCGCTATTTCCTCGGTTTGGTCCTCATTTTTCGGTGGGGGTGGTGGAGGAACCGTCGGCCTAGGTTTATTTGGACTCAATTTTCTGTTTCGCGTCGAAGTCAACCCGTCGAGCCTCTCGGGGTCTTTGTCCGCTAATGTGACGATCGAGTCGCTCTTTTTGCGATGCCTCAGCGCCATCGTATCGAAGAATGTCGCTCTGTGTTGGTCGCTCAACACCCTGTCGCTGTTGCTTCGTTGTAGCTTCGCCACTTTCCCATTTTGACCTGCAACAAAATCGTGTAACGGTTGTTATACCTAATACGTACTCGGTTGACGAAGTTGCGACCGATTGAGTCATAGCCTTATAAATTGTAAGTGCAGTCGAGTTGAAAAGTTCAAGGACCGCGAGCGTTTCTCTCTAAATATCAACAAGAACAATATAAGCAAGCGAGGGTTAACCTCTTCGAGATCATAATTGTATCCGCAACGCGGCGATTAATATGCACAACGGGCGCCCACGTAGTCGACAGACACGACTGTAAAAAAGATCGAAATTGGCACGAATTCTATTAATTTAAGTCCTATGTAGGTGTTCTTAATAGGGTCTACAAGAGTGTTTTACTAAAAGAGTGAATGTTCGCCTTGAGTTCGATACGTACGTTTAGCTACTTTTTGAGGTTCTTCCTTTTGATTGTCTTCTTTAATTTGTTCATCTTCAATCTGCGCTCGATTCTCCACGTCGTCATAGACGTTAATATTGTCGCAATTTTCATCGGTGTCTTCGTATTCGTTTTCGTCGTTGTTGTCGACTAGAAACTGTACCTTTTTCCTAGAAGGCGTCGGGAGGTAGAATTGCGAACCTTTTTTGTTTTGCCGCAAGGTGAGCTGGGCATCTTTCTTTAATCTCACAGTACCACCTAACTTGCTAGAATCCATATTTTCGTAAGGTGAAGGTGATTTTTTTAGAATTGACTTGAAGTTTGGATTATTGGGCGTCATAGATCTTTTTGGCTAAAAAATAAAACAAAATAACGTAATTGTAAAACATACGAATTTTCCTTACCGGACTCTTGACTCGCACGGACTGGCTTGTTTTGTTAGTTTCTAAATTAATTTTCATTGTCTCGTTCTTTTTGACTTGGACCTTTTCATACTCTCGTTGAAATGGTAGCGTGGGACGCACCCTTATCCTCTGACCGTTCACAAAAGTAATACTCGTATCTTTCCGTTCTAACCCTCCACCCGACGCTGCCATCAATTCGTACGGGTTTATATCGCATTCTAATATCGATTTTCTTCCCAGAGTCCCGCCCGACGTAATAGTACCTAAAATAAGTTAGTGCAAGAGTTTTTTTGCGCGCGCGGATCACATTCATACCTTTCGAACTGTACGTTCGTCTAGATAACGTCCCGTCTTCGTAATCTTTCGAATGTCGCATCGACCGTTGGAAATCCGGCAGGATCGAAGGCCTGGACGACGAGGAAACCCTGACGGTTCCCGCTCTTAGTGGGGACGATCCCAGTATGGGCGGCGAGGAAGGGTAGCATCGTACCTAAAACGAGAACGTGAAAAGAAGAAATTCGCCTGGACGGTGGCCGGTATGTTACGGTTCCAAATTTGCCGTCGTGCGACGGGTAGCCGGGCAGGCGGGCGCCTCCGCATTTCCTGCAGGCGCCGCCCGAATGCCCGCGGTCTGCGCATGCGCACAGAAGTAGCGCGGGCGTCAGCAGCAGTGCGGGACCGCCCGCGTCCAGCCACGGCTCGGCGTAGCGCATCGCACGGTGCAGGCTGCTGCTGCTTCGCCTGGTCGATGATTGCTGGAAGGAAAATGTCAAAAAGTGACGGAAATGGCGGGTAGAGCGGGGCTTACCGTCAGGGGGCCACTGGAGCGCGGGACGTCCTTCGACTTGGTGACGGCGGGGGGCGTCCGGGGCATGGCATTGCGTCAAGACGCCGTCAAGACGCCGCGAGCGCCCCGTGCCGTGACGGCGAAGAAGCGTCGAAGCTACGGCGTCATCGCGGCGAGACCTGGAAATAAAAACGTGGTTATAGGCAATGTGTGTCGCCCGTAGCGAATGGAAAGAAATGCCGCGCAGGTATGCGGCCGTTTTTTTGCGATTTTCTCTCGTCCGTAGACGGCGGCTATTTGCCTTTTCTCGTTAACGCTGTACCTACCGGTATTAATTGTGGTCGCTTTTTCCCATAAAACTGGGCGCTCAACGCGGATCGTCGTCCGACGCACGGACGGTGGAATGCGTGCGATTGGCCGACGCCGACGAGGACGAGGGCCACCACCAGTTAGATTCTTTCTGTAGCGATAATTTTTTTTTTCGCACTTTTTACGAGCTTTTCTTTAACTTCACCTGTTAGTATGTATGTATGTATGTGTTTTACCTTTAGTTCCGGTGACAATACAATATGCAACACTCAATATTGTAATACATTCAAAATGGCCGCCGAACCAAGATGGCGGATGATGTATTTTCTTGTCAACCCCCTTAATATGGGTATCAAATGAAAGGGCTTGAAAAATAGAAAACGAAAAAGTTAGGGACATCACACTAAATTCAAAATGGCCGCCGCTCCAATATGGCGAATTACCTATTTGATACCCAACATGGATATCAAATGAAAGGGCTCGACGGGTAGAAAACAGTAAGGTGGAACCCTCCTGACATGGGAATCAAATAGGTACAAAAAGCACAAAATAAAATTGAAAATAAAAAAAACTTTATAGGAACAAGCTTTTATTTAAGCCATGTACTAAAACGAAGAAAATAAGTTTAGGTTTTCGTCAAGATAATTCAATTCCAAATTGCGACAAGTTTTTGCAAATTGAAAAGCTTGTCGCGCGAATTGTAAAGAAAAAAATGCATACTTTGGCAAATAGGTACTTGCTTCTCAACCAATCACTATCCAATAAAATTAATTGGTACCTACTTTCATCAACATTTCGCGCGACAAGCTTTTCAATTTGCAAAAACTTGTCGCAATTTAGAATTGAATTATAATAAGGAAAACCTAAACTTATTTTATTCGTTTTAGTACATGGTTTAAATAAAAGCTTGTTTTTAAAAAGGTATTTTTATTTTCAATTTTTTCAGTCATTTTTTCGATTGGCGTAAACTAACAGGTCGTAGCTCTTTCGACATTGGCAGCTATTGATTTCGTTATAAAAGATAAGACCTTCCTAACTGTTATTTAGCTATTTCCGTATCGAGCACTAACCAGGTTAGTACTAACGTACTTTATTCGCGCCTTCCCAATTCGAAATTAATTCAATTGTTTCCACATAACCGTAGTTTCGATGTAATACTATTAATATTTTCGAAAATATCTACATAACGCGGTCGTTGTAATAACTAACTGTGTTTCCTTCATAAATATTTATAAGAATATTTTTTACAAATAATAATATTAATGTATTTGTAACATTTATTATAGAAGCAAACAACGCCTCTTCGGAGATATTTGTCCTTCACATTTTCTTATTTCACTCTTCCATTCGAAAGGTTACGGCTGTGAATAGCGTCATGAGCAAACCAGAGGCATCAGATTTATTTTAACAAATTCATTTTGAGAAATTTATTATGCCATATGGATAATAATTGAAATATTCAAAACGTTTTATTTTAAATAAGAAAAGATCAAGTTTTTTCGCAATTCAACAACTCGAGAACTTTATGTGTGTGCCCATATTAGTGCAGCCATAACAATCCAAGCTATCCTGATACGATTTTTACAATCTCTGGCAGGCGACTTTCCTTTTGTGAACGCCCTCGCCATTTTACAGCCTCTACGTCTGCGGTGACCTCACCTAGCTACGTATGTTTTCTTCTAAAATATTAGAACTGTGCTATGCGATCGATGCGTCTTCTATGCGACTTACCAGGTGTGTAGACCAGGCATCTTATAAAGTAGTAGGATCGGTGTAAAACTCTGCGAGTGAGGGAGAGAGGGCTTCACAGTAGCCTCCGGCTATGATTTCCAAGACATCAGTCTGCACCTGCCGCTCTCTTCTTTCTTCGGCTGTTTTCTCGACCAGCGAAAGTGATCGGTAAACAGGGAGGGCGTCTATATGGACATTTAAACTCGAATTTTATCAAAACCGAACAATCTACAACGTCTCTGATCGCATAACTAACACATACAAGTCCAAATAAAGTTCACATGGATCGCAGGCACGCAAACTTGGAACAGGAACATCAGTAATCATCATTAAGTTGCGAAACGAATCTACGACTTTCTTTTATATGTATACCTACTTCGGTCTTCAACAAAAAGATTTGAGAAAACGCATTAACACGAAGTCCGACAAGACATCTCTCTGAACACGATTGTAAAATCATCAAAATAAATAACGGCAAAGAAACTGCTGGAAACTTTCCTTCCATTAAACCACAGCAAATGCAGAGTTTCACGAATACGCGGTAAAAAAACTTGAAAATTCTTCAAATTACTGATAACCTCATAGCAAAATGTCTGACTTTTACATGCAGTACGTTTGAAATTCATGAATCCTTCACCTCCATCTCCATATTACCTACAGAACCACACCCTGTATTGGATATATTTATATAAAGACCATTTCGAAATATTTTTAAACTTGACCTACAGTGAAAGTTCTTTATTATGATAATCGAAAACGCCGAGGGGTATGTTTTTTTTATATTTAGTAATATCTCCTTTATACATTGAACGGTATTACATGCGAATTTGACATGTAATCATTACAATCCCGTACACAAGAGAAAATTTGCAAAACAAACAAACGGCAACAAGTAAGCACTTGTAAAATTCCAAGTCTGTTAGATTTCTAGAGGTTTGATTACCACAGTGTTACTAATGCTATTTGCAAATAAGTATAACCGCGATTTTTAACCACATGTACGTTGCTCTTGGCCAATATTCAGTCCAAGGGAACGGTTGAACGGATACCCTCCTATATCTTTGCCGTTGTTCTACGTTGTACAAGAGAAAGCTGACGGTCACAATGTAATTTTAGCACTTTAAACGCTAAAATTATATGGCACGCATTGAACACTCATAGACATTTATTTTAAGGTGATTATTGCATATTCAGATTCACCAAAATAGTTCTGATTGTATAGATATCGGCATCTACTTACCGCTTACTACTACTATAATACTACGAAAAAGTTTACATCAGTGAAGAGTGGTAACTATTACTTATTTAAATTACGAATAAAAGGCAATAATATGATGTGTCGTGAGAGAAATTACCGAAAATTTCGCAACATATACGACTTGTCGAGTTCATTAACTCTCTGTGTACATCCCGCGGAACTTTCTCTGGGTCAAGTTTGCCATACTTACAATAATAAAGTACTTTTAGTTTTATTTGAATAGGTGTGCCCGAAAGTCTGCCTATACACGATTGTAGCAGCCGCTAAACATTCACTACGTGACGATTTTCCGCATATATTATGTTCCTCCTGATTGGAAAACAATTAAAACGAAGATGGAAATTTTCTACGAGAGAAATTATTATAATTTTATAATAATTATTATAAGCGCTGGAAGTTTCAAAGTTTATTTTAAATTGTCATGGGCAAAATCTTCAGGGTTAACCAAAATATGTTTATGATATATCATTGTATTATCTTAATTCTTCAATTTACCGATAGATATTTTAAATTTGGCACAGAAGACTCGGCCATTGTCCGACTTGTTCTTTTGAAAACCAGTTTGCAGTACACAATGTTTTGATTAAATCATCTTTTACTTTTACTTTCGTGGTAGATCTAACATCACATCTTTATTTTAAAATGACAGTCATCGAGGAGAGAGCGCCACAGCATCTATATCTACAAAACTGTGCATGTTTAGCTAGCAACCGTTATCGGGCATTGTGAGATTGCAATTCATTATTGTCTGCGATTATCATGCGTACGTTATTAACTATAACTATGGGAATTTTATCGATCTGCCTTTTAAGTGCAGTGCAGCATCTGCATGAATATCGAGATGCAATTATACGGTAGCAGAGCAGCAGCCGCAACTGTACTTATGAGGTATTTTTGCCGTTTGAAAATTGCAATTTCATACGAGTCCATTAGTCTAATTGCAGGGTCGTTAAATGCTTTCTGGAAGTTCTCACGTAAGATCTTTCCATGAAAATAACAGTTCGATATTAAATGCGGCGGCAGTTTCATTAAAGACAATGCCAATACGGGATCAACGACATGGATTTTTCCCTTCACCGATATTGTAAAACTGAAGTTACAACAGACGCTGCAGCATTAAAAAGTAAAAGTTATAATTAAATTTCTTAAAGTATAAATCGTTTTAAAATATAGGCACCCAAGTACCCACTGTTTTTGTCAACAAACAAGGATTAGTTATACCTATGTGTGCATCATAAAGTCTATCGAAAAGGAACTCAACAGTATTTTTTCCGACCAAGAAAGGTTTTAAAATCCAATATTTTAAATTTTGCTACAATTTTTTGTCGAATAAAAAGGGGTGTGGTGCCACAAAAATAATACAAATTGCTTCAAGCTATAGTGGAAAAGGCCCACTGAATATAAAAACGGAATCTTGCCTTATTGTTATTATATTTGTACATTGTATGTGCATATGCATTTTTAGATTAAGTGAAAGTATTTACTCTTCTATACCTATGCTCTTTGTAGCGACCACATTCTCTTTCGATTCACTTCGAGTTCTCAAGGAGGTGTAATTATTTATTTAGATCTTGGCAAGATGCAATTACAATGGAAACCTTAACCGTAGATCATCCATTTAAACTGTTTTTACGCGAAGAGAGCGTTGGTGAAGGAAAGAATCTCAAAAATATTGTCAGCTCGCCATTGCCGTCTAGGCGAATTCCGTAGGATGGCAAAGCACCCTTCACTTCTTCGCGATCTTGGCGGAAGCGGGCAAGCCGAGCATGCAGAATGCAGAGGAGGCTTGGGCGTTGTTGGCTTGCTGCCTTTTGTCCTTGAACGACCATCGCTTGTAATCCGGATCTGCATACAACAAATAATGAACGCAACAACCTACACAGTGCCATGTCAGTGGGGCATACGTGAAAACATTCTTAAATAATTACAGGCATTTCGGCAAAACTTAATGACACTATAAGCAAATATTTTTTCCGCGATTGGCTATTTAGGCACTATTCAAATTTAATTCGTTGGTGTTTTTCGTAGGTACTATGAACGTTGCTTCAGGCCATTTTCAAGTCATATAAGCGTGTATACCTACAACAACTGACATTTGAGTTTGTACGGTTAAACGGCATTCCACTACATATAAGATATCTTCGATTGGTGACATTTTTGGTAGGGACGTACTTGCTGAGAATTAGGTAATGGCCCTCGGAGCAGTATTAAATAAAAAAAGGCGTGTTCTTGAAACTACACATTCGTATCAACGTTTTCAACATTCAATCACGGCCACACCTACAACATAAAATGCCATTAATGGTTTCCTGGTCATTGTTTTTCTGGTGATAACTCCTACAAGGGATAGCAACAGCTGTTAATTGTATACGTATACCTACAGTGTGTTTCACTTCGAGTCGTGAGAATTCCGTTTTATTCGAAAAATGGACCGATTTTCAAAAAAAAATCAACTATACAGTACTCGTAAAGCTCTGCATTTTTGTTCAGTCCTATTGCATAGCCTACTGTTTAATTAACTGAAGGCCCCCAAAAATCACAAGCTAGGAAGTCAGTAAAAAAAGAATTAGGTACATTTTTGTTTCATTTTTTCATTGTCTAGGTACCGAATTTTCGCATACAAAATTAGGTAGACGCCGGCTAAAATATGCAAGTAATACATAACGAGTGCTAAAAAATTGGTAAAGGTCAACTGACTTAAAATATGTTTGCCTTGTACGAGATTTTCATTTTTACCGCTTAAGATTAAATGTTCGACACAAGAGATTGGGAATTTGGACTTTTGTATGACAAGTTTATATAGGCCGTGCAACATGCAGCACCCGATTATCGTGGTTTTGCGAATAAGTTGAACAATGCGAGCAGACGGTTATTTGGAACAACAGTTAGGTATAAATAAATGTCTGGTCGAATTGGCCGATATTTGTCCGCTTATGCAAAATGAAACCGCGCCCAGCCGACCGAGACTGTGGCTTACACAAGTCGTTCGATTTCTAACTTGTGGTCAAAAAGAATTTTTTTATTAATATTCCAAAAGTGCGGCTTTCGAACCGAATAACTATACCTACTTAGTTTAAACAAATAATACGAACACAAATTTGATAGAACTCTCTGATTTTCCGGAAAAATGTAAGATATAAAAGAACACTTCCTCGTGATATTTTTGTTTCATTAAAACCTACTTATTCAATAACAATTTTTGTTGCTTATTTAACACGTGGCCGAGTGGCCAGCAACCATTAAATATATGAAAAGCTTACACAAAAATGTGTATTAAGAATGTCTTATTGGCTGTGACGTAATTGGATATTAATTA
Organism: Pseudeuparius sepicola; assembly: GCA_963920635.1. Classification (NCBI taxonomy): domain Eukaryota; kingdom Metazoa; phylum Arthropoda; class Insecta; order Coleoptera; family Anthribidae; genus Pseudeuparius; species Pseudeuparius sepicola. The sequence continues at coordinate 63,885,905 of OY987302.1, forward strand.
CCTTCTATTTTTTGAAAGTTTCGGCTTGGTTCTTCGCAGATAGTTGGTGGGTGCCTCCCTTCAGAGATACCTACTGTAAAAAAATAACATCGAGTTAAAACAAAACAAAACATACCATTTACTTTTTTAGATTTATAGATAAGGAGGACAGGTACAGGGTGGTCCACAAATCATGACCTATCCCCTTATCTTGAGAATTTGGGGAGATTCGGAAAAAAATGCATACAAAAGTTGTTTGTAATCAAGGAAAATTCTTATTTTTTACGGTTTGGTGTATACAGGAAGTTGCGAAATTAGCGAAAAACACCAAAGAATTTTTTGCAACGCCGCAACCGATCTTCAAAAACAAAAAAACAATCAATTTCTCTCTTAGAGTTGAGTAACATATATTGTATAAAAAAAGAGCCATTCCATTTAAAAAACGTAACTTTGGTGTAACTGTTTAGGGTGAATATTAAAACTTTTTTTTTGGGAAATTATTAATGTTTTTCAAAAAAAAAATTATTAGGAGGCTATGTTTTGGTATTTAGGTATAACTTTTAATTCTAGACAACTTTTCTTAATAACATTTTGCTGAATATTCTGAAATAAGGGTATACTTTACTCTTGTACATTTTTTAAATTTTTTGACCTACCCTGTATGCTGTTTGAGTTGCAACCATTCTAAGTGCGCCTAATACGATTATCGAACATGCACCAACTTTCGGAGATATTTGTATTATCGTTGTGCGACTAATAAAAAAATCCCATATTATATGTCGCACACTTTAATGGCCACACTGTCAAGATTCTTGAACTTTTGCAAATAAAAGTCGGACCGCCCCGTATTTTTCAGTGGGCATATTAATATGTAACGGGCTATCAAACGGAAGATCCCACTCGTACCCTTTCAAAAATAAGAAATCAGCAGGAGAGGACGCAGAATGCAATTGCCGGTTAGACGAGTAACCTCGTTTGTGCCGCCCCGCTTTGTCGGATATGCGATCGACGCGTCGCGAATTCAGCTTGCGTCGCGCACGAAATGTGTAATGACGTTGTCGCGCGACGTGCGACGCTGAACGCCCGGGGCTGATGGTTCTCCTCTACTCCCGGTACAGTTATCCGGCGCGGCTATTGTTCGGGCCTGCGGGAAAAACACGCCGTTTTCGTCGGCCGGCCAGAGTACAGTTACGCAAGTGCTACACGCCTCCGCCCGAATGTCAGTAGGGCATCGGCGGCTGAGATCCTGAGAGACCGCGCGCGCACGGCTAGTCGGAGGGAATCATATTGGGAACGAATTATGTTAAACATTTGGCTTTATCTTGCGAATAGCTGATATGCTGTCCTAACCACGTCTTTGTGTCTCGAATTTTGCAAGATCCGCGTCGGTTACAGCCTTGACTTCTACGGAGAAAAAACTAGGGAGTGGGACTACCAACACCTAGGATTACAGGCCGCAGACTATGTGTAGTGTCGAAGACCAAAATAAGATATCGAATATCGAATCGAATAATACGCACTGTTATTAATAGTCAACTATAAAATAAATAGGTACCTACTGGATAAATCTCTTTAATTATACTTTAAGAAATATCTAATCTTAAAAGTGATCAGGAATATTGAAGTCGTATCGTCGAACGGGGATTTTATGAAACCATTTTTTTTACAGTTTTGTTCATACCATTTTTCATTTATTAAATAAATAATTGCTTCTAGGGGCTTTGCATTTATTGTAAATCTAACCTATTAGGGTTTCTATAGTGCTTTTACAGTGTAAAAATTAATATCAAATCTTTAGTAGATATATAGTATAATGTATAATAAAATCAGACTTAATATTAGACACCCAAAGTGACATTAGGTCGGTGGAACTTATAAGTAATGAGACGAAGTTCCATTATCACCACACGTTTCATGAATCCCCGATCTACAGTACTACTAAACTTGTCAAGGCAACATTGTATAAGTATTTTTAAAAACCACTTTAATATTATAAAAATGTAATAATAATAATAATAATAATACGACTGTCATACGCAGGCACTTCTCGTCATACAAAGACAATTTAACTTACAGCCATCTCGATTACTAAAAGGCGGTATCATATACTCGTACGCTGCGCCCGCAATGGTATGCACAAATCACACAGCGGCGCTGCGGCACTCTGTACTTTTCCAAATCATTGTGCGACCAAGAGGTGGGACTCCTTTTCATTGTTTTCAATATGTACCGAACCCACATTTCTAAAAATAATACGCCTCCGATCTCAGATCGTATCAATAACACTACCAGTTGTGCTCCAGTTGTTTCTTCTGGACAGTATAGCATTCTCCATATGATTAAAGTGACAAATGAAGGTAGAAGAGATAGGTCTGACTATGTCTGACGAATAATAATATCCTCCATAAACTATTTCTTGTGTAGGTTTCTTTGATATAACGGTGACGATTTATCATCGTCATTTGCAAAAATTATTATCAAATGCTTCTAGTAAGATCTAGAGTTATGGGAGCCTTTTGTGAGTTTTACATAAATGCTGATGCTACAAGAAAGCAGACATCGACAACCTGGCTGATGTGGCTAAATCGGCCTTCACCGATTTCAGACCGGGCTAATAACAGTTTTTCGCCAAGGCAAACTGTATTATATCAGCAAAGTTACATCTAAAAACATTGAAACTATTGTTACACAAGATTGTGCGATATGGCGATAAAAACACAAAGAAATCGACCGCATTATAGGAAACTAAGAAAGAGGAAAGCGTGAAGCTTCTTCAAGTGAACAATTTTACGATGTACATATTTTAGGTACCGAAAATTCAAACGTAATAGCCATCGTTAAACAAATACGAATGATATTACTTACCTAAAGCTATCTACCAACTCTTACTTTCTATAGCGCGCATGTAAAACAATCAAGTGTCTTCTCACCAAATCGCGGGGATAATTTATTTTACCTAAAACAATCGACAATCTAATTATCAGTAAGAATGCAGAATCGAAAGTGAAGTCCCGAAGAATTGTTGTTTCGTTCTCGATCCCAAGATGATAATATATATAGGGAAAGTCGCTTAAACATTTTAGTGTACTATGTAGGTACTTGAATTAAATTAAAACATTTTTCCGTGTACAATTTTATGTTGCACAACTATTAGCCATAAAATTCCAGTCCCAAATCGCTACCGCTTATTTTAATTTATAAAGTATGTACCTATACAATTTACTTGCTAAAAACCGCGGAAAATTCATATTTGATTGTTTTAAAATATGCAGTTCCTATGTAGGAGACAGTTAATTTCTACAATAAATTATGGGCCCAACGTTATGAAAATGTTATCGACTATGGTTATTTTTTTCGCGGTTACGAATTTAACAGTCGAAAACTCGTCCTCTAGAACAAGCGGACCACGGCTAATTCCTTGCCCAAATTACAATGACACGCGTGTAATAACTGTATCTGAAAAAGAACAGTTGTTCGATGCTTAGCCAAATACCGCAATAACTAGTGAATTTTTTTGTTCTTATTATTATGTCAAATTTTGTAAACATTACTAACTTGTTTGTTTAGTTCTGATGCAATATGGTGGGTAAAAAACGTCCGAAGAATTAAAGGTTTATACCGAAATACAATTAAACATGGCATGGGACACGGAGTTGGCCCCTTATTTCATATCGATGGCATCGTAGACATTTTTGTTTATCTAGACATCTTAAAGGAACAAATAATGCTTCCATTTGCTGGAGAGAATTTAAACTTACGGTGACTTTTTCAGCATGACAACGATCCTAAGGATACCGCCAATATAGGTTGAAATTTTTTGTTTTGAAAATCGGAGAAATACCGGATTGTCTCTACTCGAAGTGAAGCACACTGTAGTTACATGTACAAATATTTTCCCATTCCTATTGCCAGCTCATTCCATGCAGAAGCATTATAATAACGGAGCGTTCGACCGACGTACCTATATAAAGTCAGAGGTCGGAACACGAACTTGCTCTTTTCTAAAGAAGAATGGAACATCAGTGATGTCGTTGTAGCTGAAGCTGTAATAGACGATCGAGCCGTAACAATATTATACATAATATTTTATTACAGTTTGTACAATATACTTACGTAACTCTGCTCGGATTCGTACAAAACTGGATTTGGATCGCGGGGTTCACGACTTTACGTTGTCTGAATATTAACAAGATCTTACAAGAATACAAAGATTTGGTTTGTATATGCATGTATCATGTGAAATAGAAAAAACGTAGAAATATCTACTCCGGTAAACATGTCTGTTATCAAAGCACAGAGAAGGTATTAGAGTACAGAGAGCACTTTTAAATATTTCAAATATAGGCATTAATAATTATTGATCTATTGTAGATCTTCTTTCTCGGCTTACCTATATGTTCTCTAAATTGTGCGTTCTCTGTGGTTAGACTTAGAGACAGCGTGTTTCTTTACATTGATACATTCCTTAACTAGGTATTGTTGGTTTGTTGCTGCAGATTCCGTTTTTTCTTATATAGCTGCTGAGTGGGTCTTTAAAAATAAAAAAGAAAGTTATTTTTAACAAAAAGAAATAATTTCTCATCTCACACCAATTTGTTATGGAAAATATTTAATTTGGGATAGCATACATGAGGTAAAACTAGTGACACCTATCAGCATACATTATATTATTATACTTTCTTGTAAAATCCAAGAACCATACTCTCAAATAAGACTCAAAAAATTGCAACGATGTACGGAGGAACATTGATTTCGTGTAGATACCTACTTCCTATGGCACATTTCTATTCTTCAAGAAAAACTATAGAGGAAGTCGCTTATCTCTTTTTAAATCTCTCTGTTCGTTGGGTCGTAAAGGCTGAAGTGAAACTTTACCTTTGTACGAAGATCCCATTCATTAACACAGTGATGAAATTGCCTCGTACATTTTTTCCACCGTTAAAGTACGGGGGTTATTTCTTCACGAATGTTATACAAACGTTTACGCAATTCGCGGTAAGTATAAATTTTATATTACGTTGTCCTATGTCGGTACTAGTACAATTAAATTCAACGATAATTTCTCCTAGATTAAAATAAAACAGAGAAAACTAACAACGGAGAAACATAAATGGCGGTATTTAATATGAGTAATATTAACTTCGATGTACAGATTTATTACTTATTGTGTGTTCTGAGAAAGTTAACGTATCTTAGTAAGAATATGGACTCGAACGACAATTTCAGGAAGGAAAACTGTTTCCTGGCTCTTCCATAAAGCACGACGAAGGAGTAAACCAATGGAAGAGAGGAGACAAAGGGGTCTGGAGTTTGTTCACCTCTCTGGCGGGAAGGCAGGCAATGCCGACTGCCGTCTCTGCAAGCAGAGGCCCGGCAACCAAGATTACCACGCTATCTTTGTTTGTCTTTTTTTTTATTTGATTCAACAGTGATAGAAATATGCAACCTTTTATAGAAACATTAAGTAAATCAGAAGCATTTATGGAAAACACGACATAGGAAGTGTACCAAATTTGAACGAGATATGTTGTTAACTTTGAGAAATATATAAGACTTAAATCCCATTTAAAAAATCGATTTTATGACCTATGTAGATATCTCAAAAACCGAGTGTAAAACCAAAGGCCTATAAAGGAAATAATCCGATTACTTTGCGAATTTATACCTGCCATGAAATTATTGCCACGTTTGTCTGAAACGTGGCAACACCAGAAATGACAGGTGTTTTAAATCGGCAGGTGACATGTCCGTTATTAAATGGACGCAATCGACGTGTGAAAACATTTTGACCGTGCAAATCTACCCAACAATAAATTAATCTTTATGAACGTTTATACTTATTACAGAACACAACCGCCACAATTTTTGTTTGATTTCGTAGCAACTTCCAGCCTTCATTTATACGCTAATCTACAATCTACTCCAGACTGATGAAGTGAAACGTATACCTATCTAATAATAATCCGAGTAATTATTACCAGTCGCAGTCTAATAATATTAAAAACTATCTTGGCTGTAATACCTATAGGAAAGTCGTTGCAACAGTTGTAGTTAGTCGATAAAAAATGGATATTATTTCGACACCGACAAGAAATAGTAACTTGCGAAACAGTAACCAGTCCGAGTTCATATAGTACCATAGCACAGACACAAACCTAAGTACATACCATGTATGTGATCATGTATTATGTAGTTTTACACCCTTTTGAGGTTAGGAAAAAAAGTTTCAGATAAAATTGGAACACCCTGTATATGTTTAGATATTTGAAATCTGCTCGTTGTTACAATTTCAATGATGTATACATGTAATAATTATGTTTGATTCAAGAGTTTGGAAAATATTCGACCTTCAAACTTGTCATAAATGATGATGAGTCTTCGCTCTTAAAATATGGATGAATTTTAAAATGTTTTAAGTTCAATGTAATTTATTTACCGAATCAACAGGTTGTATATAAATTTGGACTATGAACACCCTGTATACAACTGAATAAACGCTGAAAAAAGATTGCTTTGGCTTATACAACTTTTATCTGAAACTTTTTCCTAACCTCAAAAATATGTAAAATAAGGGGCTGTAAAAATATACGTGATCACACTGTATATCGAAACCTACATAAAGGTAGGTAGGGGACTGATGAAAAACATCCACTCCGCCAAAAATACTACTTACGTGTCTCATACATTAACGCCGTTACAATCGCTAACTTGTCCATCGGAAACTACTTGTTTCCAAAGTTTGAAATTCCAATTTAAACAAACCAAGTTTTAGATAATATTTGAAAAATGTTCAATTTCCAATATAAACATTTAAAGGGCTGTGGATCCTTAGGGGTGTATGTTATGTTATGGATGGATTGACATCAACCTAGGCAATTTGTTGTACCTAATTTATCGGCGCTTCTTTCCTTCTACTGAAAAGATCCAAAAAAACCGTTAAACGACTACGTCAGAAGTTGTCGAAAGACGTGCAGTTGATATAGGTACAGCCTTACGTTCGAAATAACCAATCTATATGAAATAATAAATTGCAAATCGTTAAATTTGCGTTAAAAGGACGCAAGATGTTAACGATCAAAATGACCATATTCACAAATGGCATTTTTTTAAACTTATTCATGTACTAAAGTGGCGTGTATTAACTTGTAATGATTGAACTTGGCGGCGAAGCTGGGAGAAGAAGGCGGTGTGTCACCAGACTCGGGAAGTTTACACTCGAAACGAAGGAAAAACTGACCGACCGGTCCCATCTTACCTGTGCGAGCGGTGGCAGATATGTTAAGTAATCCAGAGGGCACAACAAACACCGAAGAAGAAGAGAATGGATATCGAGAGCACGAAGCGCGAACGACGGATGCACTGCGGGCGCGGAGAAACGGCTGCGGCGCGGCGGCGGCCTTCTTCGGCGAGCGGTGCGGTCGGCTCGACACTTGGAGGGGGGGCCATCCATGCAGACCTATGCCGCCTGCCGAAAATCGGACGTTTTTAGAACCGACACCCGAACTTATAATAAATGCGGAAACAAAATCGTGGGTTTTCAATATTGTTTGGTCTAAAAATATATACAATGTGTCCCGGATAAGTACGAACAGCAGCGGTGCAAAAAAACTGTTTTCGGGGGTGGATAGATAGCACATCGGGCTGTCTGAAAGCAAAAACGGAGCTAGTTGTCACCCCGGAATAACCGCAGAAAAAATATTTTTTTATTTTCGATGCGCCCCAGGCGAAAGATGTCATTCAGTTTGTAAGATGCAGCGGTGCAAAAAAACCGTTTTCGGGGGTGGATAGATAGCACATCGGGCTGTCTGAAAGCAAAAACGGAGTTAGTTGTCACCCCGAAATAACTGCGGAAAAAAAAATTATTTTCGATGCGCCCCAGGCGAAAGATGTCATTTAGTTTTTAAGATGCAGCGGTGCAAAAAAACTGTTTTCGGGGGTGGATATATGTATAGTGTCGGTCCAGGTTGAAATTTCCGCATGCTACACCAAATATTTTGTATAAAAATTTATATGAAAACTTAAAACAGAATGTAGGCGCCTTGAGACACCTTGGTGTATATCTGGTTGCCTAGCTCACATTAAACGAGTCAAATTTCCGTCTAGAAATAAAAGGTAGCTATGATTTTATTGAATAATCTTAAAATTAATTAGCAATAGCATTACCCGTTGAACTACAATCTACGATTTAGCACGAGGACCAGATCCGACCTCCACAATTTGGCATCACAGATTAAAAAATAGTTTGTTTGGTATGAATTATCTGCCAAATTTGGCAGTGATTTATTAATCTTCTCTTATTTTCATTTATTCAATGGTTTCATTCAATATTTGAAATGGGATAAAATAAAACTACATTGGATACACAAATAACGGTATGTCCGCGCGCAGGTGCTGTGACGTCAAGGGTGACGCTTAAGTATTCGACAAAATCATGGCTACCTTTTATTTTTAAACTGAAATTTGACTCGTTTATAGCAGAGCACGAGAGCATAATATCCCTCCTTTTCTGGGATAATATAATTTATAGTGAGTTAGGCAACCGCATATACACCACGGTGTCTCAACGGTGAGACTAATTTCAGGACTATTTTTGGTAAGTTGGCCGCGCTTTTGTCGAAGTGACGTAGGTGGGCAGAAGAGTTTAATTTTTGTTTTCCTAGCTGCTGGCTGGCATACCGCTATCTGTGTATCGTGATAGGTACCTACTTTACAGTTTTATAAACATATTTATTTGTCAGTCCTACGTCCTACACATTATACTGGGCCCGCCACATAAGTCACTTTCGTATTTTTTACCCTTCATCACTCTCTACATTCCCCATTTCTTCCAAACTCATCCCAGACACTTTAAAATACAATTCACTTAAGCTGCTTCTGTCTTTGTCCTCATTCTCACTATCATCGCTTGATACGATCACATAACCGCTTGAATTTTCTTCAATATCCTCAACACTTATATCGTCTGTTAAGCAGTCGTCGAAGCACAAACTGGTAAGGGACAGTTCGGTGTTGTTTGCTTCGATTTGTTTCATCTTGCACATGGGGACGTCGCAGTACGGGCACAAAACCGGACAGAATTCAGTGGCGATTTCTTCGTGGGCCACGGAGTCGCACTTTGCGCAGAAGTAGGCCGGGCGCAGGTTTATCGGCATCGACGAATAACAACAGCGGTTGTCACTGTGCGGTGGCAGACACCACGTTCCTATAATCTGAGGAAAAGTCAAGGGAATACGAAAACAAACGATTTACAACTACTTCTAATCATATTCTATCAACCAATTAGGTTATCCAAGGATACTTTCCCCCCACACCAGAATCACTGCGGAGGATCCGGATATCTCACCTCATTTGCTAATGCCACGACATTATAAATCTCCTCTGTAAAATTTTTTCCCACATTAGCTTTAGCTAAAATGTTTTTCAACACAATTTCCTTCAAATAAAACCACTGAATGTCCATGCTTTGCAATTGAAACAAAGTCAACTTTTTTTCAGAACTCAATAAATAATTCAACCTTCTAACTTCTAACTATTAGTTTTATTTCCAGCAAATATTGTAGAATGATGTGCGGTTTTATGTCATACTTTGGAATCGTCGGGACAAAACTAAAAATAGACTCGCTCAACTTTGATATGCATCAAGGTTTTTACTTGTAAAAGTGACAAATTGTCGTAGTTTAAATCCGGATCGATCCTGATTCATGGAAACTTGTGCTCTTTCATACCTGCGAGCCTAAAAGTTAAATAAATAACAAGAAGAAAAACAAAACTTCTAAGGTAGCAAGTACCTAAGCGTTTCAAACACATCCCAATAGTGCGTTAAATATCCACTCGAATTTTCCATTAGAATTTCAAATGGGTTTAAATTCGTATCATAATATAGAAACACGTGAATTTTTGTGTTTGCTCTTTCTACTACCCGGCACGGGTAAGCGATCACTCCGAAAATTATTTTATTGCAAGATAAAAATAACCCGTGAGTTCTGAATTTTGCGGAATCGAATTTTATCGGAATTATATGTTCCTCTACTTTTAGCTCGTCATTAACTATCGAGATTTTCAATTTTTTCAAACTTTTGTTAAACGTATATGTATTTGAAGAGCTAGAGCAAAAAATTCTTAACAAAAATTGTTCAGAATTTGCAGAAGAGTGCAATAAAAGTATTTTTAATATACCTTTATTAGTAATTTTTTTGACAACTCTTAAAAATACTTAAAAATAATTTCCAGCGATTTTTCGTGACCACATTACTTAATAAGATTTTTTTCCCAAAGCTCCAGGACTATTAATTCCTGAGATATGGTACCTCTTCACCCTTAATGAAACACCCTGTATAATGGTGCAATTTATTTCTGTGTTGTCACAAAGGCCTTTACAACATCGTCATAAACTATAAAGTACTATTTTAAGATAAAATGATGTCTTTCACTGGCAACCCCGCTACGTTCTTTAATATCGGGTGTTAGATTGCGACCTGTTCCCTAAAGCAGAACAAATGTAAATAATAGGATCTAGAGACTCCGATAACTTTCTCTCATACAGCCAAAAAAAGAACTGCCCAGTCGCCCCGCCCCGACACTGCATCCGATCGACGGGATGCGTACTTCTATCTGAAAAGCCGCCCGGGCGCGCCCGAGAGATGGGTAGCGTACTTGATGTAACTGAAAATTTATTTTTATCGAATTTTTTTCCCTATCACAAGACGAGTTTTGAGGATCGTCTATACGTTGAGCGAGAAAAAATCGCGGACATGTACACGTTAATTGCGAAAAATGCGAGATCCCGAAAAGCCCGGGTCGCGGCCGATCCGCGCGCCGGCTCGGGGGGCGGGGCGCGCACACCAGTGCGGCCGGGACCAGTGATCCGTGCCGCTCGCGGGGCCGGGCGCGCTTATATGTGGGGAGACCGCTGCTCGGCGAGCCGGGCGGCGGTCTTTTCGCACCGGCGCTCCCGACATATTCCGCCCGGCTTTGTGATGATGCACGCGTCGCGCATTTAACGATACGAGTTTCGTATCGAGCGAGCGTGTGCCCGGTCTGCGGCGGAGTAGCGTCCCGTTCTTCTGGGTAAGGTCGCGACGGCGTATTCTTGTCCTCGCACAAATGCATACGAGACACGCGGCGCTCTCTCTGCGAGATGAGTCGACTCGGGTGTTGGTATGTGCGTGCTTGTGGCGGTTTCGTCGTACAATCCCTCTGCCCGGCTTAAAGTTCGGACGTTTTGGCGCGGCGTTCGGTTAGAACGTGCCTTTTTAGTAGCGTCGGCGACGGCGCGGTGGCTCCGTGTTTGGATTTATTAAATTAAATCTTCTCGCGCACCCCGCGTCGCGTTCGGCACGAAAGAGAGGCGCGTGAAGAACTTAGTCTCAGTGAGATCGCGAATTTAGCGAGCGTTTTACGCGAGCGGTTCCCATGCGATCAAAAATACACATTTTTAGTAGTGGTTGGGTGAAACCGAGAAAGGCTCATTAAATCAGTTATGTTTCATTAGAACGATCTACGAACCCACTGTAATAAAGCATCTTTCATACTTTATTTAGTTAGTAGTTTACTTAGGGTTTAGACATTGGATAAAAATAAAGATGCATACTTAACAATAGTATATTCAATATTAAATCTATAATTACAATATATGTACAACGTAGCCTTAACTAGGTCAGTAGAGTGCTGAGTATCGTGGCATCGGGTTGACCTATCCAAACACCTGCAAACTGCTGACTAACTATAAACTAACGACTAAAACAATAATGATTATTATAATTCACGCCTTACACTACATTTCCCCTGTAAAAAAAAATAAAAAAAAATTCATATTACATACAATATTTTTTTTTTTCTAAAATGCTAAAAGAAAATTATATTAAATAAAATACATTTTTACCCTATTTTTGTGAACTTCCACATTTTTACTTGGATAACTGTGGTAATTCTAGAGCTAATACACGCAAACAGAGTTCCGACCTTAACGGAAGGAGTGCTTCTATTAGATCGGGCTCGTCTCGTTTCATCGTACAACTTGGTTACTCTGAATAACTTTATGCTGATCGCACGGTCTCGCACCGGCGACGCATCTTTCAAATGTCTGCCTTATCAACTGGCGATGGTAGGTTCTGCCAGTAGTCATATGTTTGTCTCAAAGATTAAGCCGTGCATGTCTCAGTACAAGCCAAATTAAGGTGAAACCGCGAAAGGCTCATTAAATCAGTTATGGTTCCTTAGATCGTACCCACAATTACTTGGACAACTGTGGTAATTCTAGAGCTAATCCATGCAAACAGAGCTCCGACCTTAACGGAAGGAGTGCTGATCGCACGGTCGCACGGTCGCACGGTCTCGCACCGACGACGCATATTTCAAATGTCTGTCTGTCTGTCTGTCGATGGTAGGTTCTGCGCCTACCATGGTTGTAACGGGTAACGGGGAATCAGGGTTCGATTCAAGAGAGGGAGCCTAGTAGGCAACGCGAGAAGAGAGAGGTCCGGCGACGACGATGCGTTTTCCTCGCGGAAACAAACTTCGTCGCGCGCCGGATCGAAGGGAGACGATGACGCTGTGCCGTCTTCGTTTTCCGATGGTTGTAAAAGATTTTCGCCCGACCGCTCGAGTGGCTCTTGGAGAATTCCGCGCCGCCCGAGACGCGCTACGACGAGAGGCGTCGTCAGAGCGCTTCCGGCAGAGCTGCGGCGTCTACGACGACGCCGCGGCCGCGCCGTTCCGACACGCGCGATAACGCGATGCACCGCCTCGTTTGATGCGAAAAGCGTGCGACTGCGTAAACGCGACAGTCTGGAACGAGAGGAACGCGCCGACGACGACGGCTCCTCGCATTTAAAGAGAAACACACTTGCCACACTTGCCAATCGAAGGGATAGGAGAGAAGTCTTCGGGCGTATAAGCCTCGTCATAAACGCCGAGGTATAAACGCTCGAAATTCTTCCGATCGCTTCGGAGATAAGCGCCTCGCGCGCGATAGAGACCAAAGGCAAAGCAATCGACGCGACATGGGAGAAGTCTCCGGGCGTATAAGCCTCGTCGCAAACACGAGGCATAAGCGCCAGACGAACTTCCTCCGATCGCGTCGAAAATACGCGCACCTCCTGTGCGCGCGTGTAGAATTCGAAGATCGCACAGGTTCGGCGGGTACCTGGGTCCGACGACGACGACGATACGTTTTCTTCGTGAAAACAAACTTCGTCGCGCCGGGCCGAAGGGAGGCGACGATGACACTGCGCCGTCGTCGTTTTCCGATGGTTGTAAAAGATTTTCGCCCGACTGAGCTGGAACGACTCTTGGAGAATTTCGCACAGACGACGAGAAACGTCGTCAGGACGCGCGCGCGTTTCCGGCAGATTCGCGACGTCCACGACGCCGTGGCCGCCATTCCGGCTCACGCAATAACATGGCGCACCGCCTCGTTCCATACGAAAAGTGTACGATCGCATAAACGCGTCAGTCCGGAAAAAGAGAGACGCGCCGCCGCCGACGACGGCTTCTCGCATTTAAAGAGAAACACACTTGCCACCCTACTTCAAGTAGACGTTAGCCCTTCAGAGGGGCGCGCCGAACGAACGTTTAAACGATTACCCTGAACGGTGAATCACTTGGCTCGTGGGTCGATGAAGAACGCAGCTAATTGCGCGTCAACTTGTGAACTGCAGGACACATGAACATCGACATTTCGAACGCATATTGCGGTCCTCGGATACTGTTCCAGGACCACTCCTGGCTGAGGGTCGTATCGATATCAAAGACTGCTCGGTCTTCCGCGTCGGCGTTCGCGCGCAGTCTCGGAAGACGCCGGAGCGAGTTGGACGTTTATCGCGGGAGAGAGATCTCTCGCGGCGTCCTAAAACGCGAAAGCGGCGTAGATTTCGCGCGTCCGACGCGCGAAATACTAGGCGTCGACGGCAACACCGACGTTACGCGCGTACTCGCGTCCGAACGCCACGACTTTTAGGGTCGGCGGTCGCAACGGCGGGTCGCGTCTCGAAGTTGCGCGCTCGCGCTATCGTCGTGTCCGAGAACGGGTCTTTTCACGTTTCGAAGAACTACGACGTCGGATCGCAATGGGCGCGCGGCGACGAAGAGACGCGTGCTAGACCATACCCGCCGCCCTTTCCGTACCTTAATAGTAGTCGGAGGCGCTAGCGAGAGAAACGCGCGCGGGCATTCGTGCCCGCGTTCGTCGGTGAGCAGTCAGTCCGTCTCCCTCGAAACCTCGCGTTTCGTTTATCGACCTCAGAGCAGGTGAGACTACCCGCCGAATTTAGGCATATTAATAAGCGGAGGAAAAGAAACTAACTAGGATTCCCCTAGTAGCTGCGAGCGAACAGGGAAGAGCCCAGCACCGAATCCCGCGGCCGACGCCGGGCGCCGGGAAATGTGGTGTTAGGGAGGGTTGACTCCCGAGATCGTGCGGCGCGTCCAAGTCCAACTTGAACGGGGCCACAACCCATAGAGGGTGCCAGGCGACCGCTGCCGATCGCGGGATGATCTCTCCTTAGAGTCGGGTTGCTCGAGAGCGCAGCCCTAAGCGGGTGGTAAACTCCATCTAAGGCTAAATATGACCACGAGACCGAGAGCGAACAAGTACCGTGAGGGAAAGTTGAAAAGCACTTTGAAGAGAGAGTTCAAGAGTACGTGAAACCGTTCAGGAGTAAACCGGAAGTTCGAAAGGGGAAATTCATTCGCGTTTCGATCGTCGGCGCGGGACCGTCGCGTGACCGAGGGCGTTCGCGCGCCCGACGCGTCTTCGGTTCCGTCGAGTCGGCGTCGAACGCGCGCACATTTCCCCGAGTAGGACGTCGCGATCCATTGGGCGCCGACCTAAGACCCGCGGACTACCAGTTTTCCGCAAGTGCGCGAGCACGGCTCGCCTAAAATCCCCCCCCCAGGAGGTAAAGAAAGAGACGCCGTCGCCCCGCGTCGTCTACGACAGACGAGCACGACCGCTACCGTGTCGCGTCCTTGAGGCGAGACTACGGTGCGCGAGTCGCTAGTTCGTTCGTTCGTGGCGACGGCTGTGGGCGCGCGCGCGCGGTGTTTCTTTCCGGGATTCGGCGATGCCTGTGCCGCGCGCGTGGAAGGCCGTGTCTAAGCGCACCGGTAGGCAACGCGAGAAGCCGCCTCGCGCCGCGGACTACGAGTCTTTCGCAAGAGCGCGCGCACGGCTCGCCTAAAATCCCCCTCCCAGGAGGTAAAGAAAGAGACGCCGTCGCCCCGCGTCGTCTACGACAGACGAGCACGACCGCTACCGTGTCGCGTCCTTGAGGCGAGACTACGGTGCGCGAGTCTCTAGTTCGTTCGTTCGTGGCGACGGCTGTGGGCGCGCGCGCGCGGTGTTTCTTTCCGGGATTCGGCGATGCCTGTGCCGCGCGCGTGGAAGGCCGTGTCTAAGCGCACCGGTAGGCAACGCGAGAAGCCGCCTCGCGCCGCGGACTACGAGTCTTTCGCAAGAGCGCGCGCACGGCTCGCCTAAAATCCCCCTCCCAGGAGGTAAAGAAAGAGACGCCGTCGCCCCGCGTCGTCTACGACAGACGAACACGACCGCTACCGTGTCGCGTCCTTGACGCAAGACTACGGTGCGCGAGTCTCTAGTTCGTTCGTTCGTGGCGACGGCTGTGGGCGCGCGCGCGCGGTGTTTCTTTCCGGGATTCGGCGATGCCTGTGCCGCGCGCGTGGAAGGCCGTGTCTAAGCGCACCGGTAGGCAACGCGAGAAGCCGCCTCGCGCCGCGGACTACGAGTCTTTCGCAAGAGCGCGCGCACGGCTCGCCTAAAATCCCCCTCCCAGGAGGTAAAGAAAGAGACGCCGTCGCCCCGCGTCGTCTACGACAGACGAGCACGACCGCTACCGTGTCGCGTCCTTGAGGCGAGACTACGGTGCGCGAGTCTCTAGTTCGTTCGTTCGTGGCGACGGCTGTGGGCGCGCGCGCGCGGTGTTTCTTTCCGGGATTCGGCGATGCCTGTGCCGCGCGCGTGGAAGGCCGTGTCTAAGCGCACCGGTAGGCAACGCGAGAAGCCGCCTCGCGCCGCGGACTACGAGTCTTTCGCAAGAGCGCGCGCACGGCTCGCCTAAAATCCCCCTCCCAGGAGGTAAAGAAAGAGACGCCGTCGCCCCGCGTCGTCTACGACAGACGAACACGACCGCTACCGTGTCGCGTCCTTGACGCGAGACTACGGTGCGCGAGTCGCTAGTTCGTTCGTTCGTGGTGACGGCTGTGGGCGCGCGCGCGCGGTGTTTCTTTCCGGGATTCGGCGATGCCTGTGCCGCGCGCGTGGAAGTCCGTGCCTAAGCGCCGCGAACTACGTGTCTTCCGCAAGAGCGCGCGCACGGCTCGCCTAAAATCCCCCTCCCAGGAGGTAAAGAAAGAGACGCCGTCGCCCCGCGTCGTCTACGACAGACGAACACGACCGCTACCGTGTCGCGTCCTTGACGCGAGACTACGGTGCGCGAGTCGCTAGTTCGTTCGTTCGTGGCGACGGCTGTGGGCGCGCGCGCGCGGTGTTTCTTTCCGGGATTCGGCGATGCCTGTGCCGCGCGCGTGGAAGGCCGTGTCTAAGCGCACCGGTAGGCAACGCGAGAAGCCGCCTCGCGCCGCGGACTACGAGTCTTTCGCAAGAGCGCGCGCACGGCTCGCCTAAAATCCCCCTCCCAGGAGGTAAAGAAAGAGACGCCGTCGCCCCGCGTCGTCTACGACAGACGAGCACGACCGCTACCGTGTCGCGTCCTTGAGGCGAGACTACGGTGCGCGAGTCGCTAGTTCGTTCGTTCGTGGCGACGGCTGTGGGCGCGCGCGCGAGGTGTTTCTTTCCGGGATTCGGCGATGCCTGTGCCGCGCGCGTGGAAGGCCGTGTCTAAGCGCCGCGGACTACGTGTCTTCCGCAAGAACGCGCGCACGGCTCGCCTAAAAAATCCCCCTCCCAGGAGGTAAAGAAAGAGACGCCGTCGCCCCGCGTCGTCTACGACAGACGAGCACGACCGCTACCGTGTCGCGTCCTTGACGCGAGACTACGGTGCGCGAGTCTCTAGTTCGTTCGTTCGTGGCGACGGCTGTGGGCGCGCGCGCGCGGTGTTTCTTTCCGGGATTCGGCGATGCCTGTGCCGCGCGCGTGGAAGGCCGTGTCTAAGCGCACCGGTAGGCAACGCGAGAAGCCGCCTCGCGCCGCGGACTACGAGTCTTTCGCAAGAGCGCGCGCACGGCTCGCCTAAAATCCCCCTCCCAGGAGGTAAAGAAAGAGACGCCGTCGCCCCGCGTCGTCTACGACAGACGAGCACGACCGCTACCGTGTCGCGTCCTTGAGGCGAGACTACGGTGCGCGAGTCTCTAGTTCGTTCGTTCGTGGCGACGGCTGTGGGCGCGCGCGCGCGGTGTTTCTTTCCGGGATTCGGCGATGCCTGTGCCGCGCGCGTGGAAGGCCGTGTCTAAGCGCACCGGTAGGCAACGCGAGAAGCCGCCTCGCGCCGCGGACTACGAGTCTTTCGCAAGAGCGCGCGCACGGCTCGCCTAAAATCCCCCTCCCAGGAGGTAAAGAAAGAGACGCCGTCGCCCCGCGTCGTCTACGACAGACGAACACGACCGCTACCGTGTCGCGTCCTTGACGCGAGACTACGGTGCGCGAGTCTCTAGTTCGTTCGTTCGTGGCGACGGCTGTGGGCGCGCGCGCGCGGTGTTTCTTTCCGGGATTCGGCGATGCCTGTGCCGCGCGCGTGGAAGGCCGTGTCTAAGCGCACCGGTAGGCAACGCGAGAAGCCGCCTCGCGCCGCGGACTACGAGTCTTTCGCAAGAGCGCGCGCACGGCTCGCCTAAAATCCCCCTCCCAGGAGGTAAAGAAAGAGACGCCGTCGCCCCGCGTCGTCTACGACAGACGAGCACGACCGCTACCGTGTCGCGTCCTTGAGGCGAGACTACGGTGCGCGAGTCTCTAGTTCGTTCGTTCGTGGCGACGGCTGTGGGCGCGCGCGCGCGGTGTTTCTTTCCGGGATTCGGCGATGCCTGTGCCGCGCGCGTGGAAGGCCGTGTCTAAGCGCACCGGTAGGCAACGCGAGAAGCCGCCTCGCGCCGCGGACTACGAGTCTTTCGCAAGAGCGCGCGCACGGCTCGCCTAAAATCCCCCTCCCAGGAGGTAAAGAAAGAGACGCCGTCGCCCCGCGTCGTCTACGACAGACGAGCACGACCGCTACCGTGTCGCGTCCTTGAGGCGAGACTACGGTGCGCGAGTCTCTAGTTCGTTCGTTCGTGGCGACGGCTGTGGGCGCGCGCGCGCGGTGTTTCTTTCCGGGATTCGGCGATGCCTGTGCCGCGCGCGTGGAAGGCCGTGTCTAAGCGCACCGGTAGGCAACGCGAGAAGCCGCCTCGCGCCGCGGACTACGAGTCTTTCGCAAGAGCGCGCGCACGGCTCGCCTAAAATCCCCCTCCCAGGAGGTAAAGAAAGAGACGCCGTCGCCCCGCGTCGTCTACGACAGACGAGCACGACCGCTACCGTGTCGCGTCCTTGAGGCGAGACTACGGTGCGCGAGTCTCTAGTTCGTTCGTTCGTGGCGACGGCTGTGGGCGCGCGCGCGCGGTGTTTCTTTCCGGGATTCGGCGATGCCTGTGCCGCGCGCGTGGAAGGCCGTGTCTAAGCGCACCGGTAGGCAACGCGAGAAGCCGCCTCGCGCCGCGGACTACGAGTCTTTCGCAAGAGCGCGCGCACGGCTCGCCTAAAATCCCCCTCCCAGGAGGTAAAGAAAGAGACGCCGTCGCCCCGCGTCGTCTACGACAGACGAACACGACCGCTACCGTGTCGCGTCCTTGACGCGAGACTACGGTGCGCGAGTCGCTAGTTCGTTCGTTCGTGGTGACGGCTGTGGGCGCGCGCGCGCGGTGTTTCTTTCCGGGATTCGGCGATGCCTGTGCCGCGCGCGTGGAAGTCCGTGCCTAAGCGCCGCGAACTACGTGTCTTCCGCAAGAGCGCGCGCACGGCTCGCCTAAAATCCCCCTCCCAGGAGGTAAAGAAAGAGACGCCGTCGCCCCGCGTCGTCTACGACAGACGAACACGACCGCTACCGTGTCGCGTCCTTGACGCGAGACTACGGTGCGCGAGTCACTAGTTCGTTCGTTCGTGGCGACGGCTGTGGGCGCGCGCGCGCGGTGTTTCTTTCCGGGATTCGGCGATGCCTGTGCCGCGCGCGTGGAAGGCCGTGTCTAAGCGCACCGGTAGGCAACGCGAGAAGCCGCCTCGCGCCGCGGACTACGAGTCTTTCGCAAGAGCGCGCGCACGGCTCGCCTAAAATCCCCCTCCCAGGAGGTAAAGAAAGAGACGCCGTCGCCCCGCGTCGTCTACGAGAGACGAACACGACCGCTACCGTGTCGCGTCCTTGACGCGAGACTACGGTGCGCGAGTCGCTAGTTCGTTCGTTCGTGGTGACGGCTGTGGGCGCGCGCGCGCGGTGTTTCTTTCCGGGATTCGGCGATGCCTGTGCCGCGCGCGTGGAAGTCCGTGCCTAAGCGCCGCGAACTACGTGTCTTCCGCAAGAGCGCGCGCACGGCTCGCCTAAAATCCCCCTCCCAGGAGGTAAAGAAAGAGACGCCGTCGCCCCGCGTCGTCTACGACAGACGAACACGACCGCTACCGTGTCGCGTCCTTGACGCGAGACTACGGTGCGCGAGTCGCTAGTTCGTTCGTTCGTGGCGACGGCTGTGGGCGCGCGCGCGCGGTGTTTCTTTCCGGGATTCGGCGATGCCTGTGCCGCGCGCGTGGAAGGCCGTGTCTAAGCGCACCGGTAGGCAACGCGAGAAGCCGCCTCGCGCCGCGGACTACGAGTCTTTCGCAAGAGCGCGCGCACGGCTCGCCTAAAATCCCCCTCCCAGGAGGTAAAGAAAGAGACGCCGTCGCCCCGCGTCGTCTACGACAGACGAACACGACCGCTACCGTGTCGCGTCCTTGACGCGAGACTACGGTGCGCGAGTCGCAAGTTCGTTCGTTCGTAAAGACGGCTGTGGGCGCGCGCGCGCGGTGTTTCTTTCCGGGATTCGGCGATGCCTGTGCCGCGCGCGTGGAAGTCCATGCCTAAGCGCCGCGAACTACGTGTCTTCCGCAAAAGCGCGCGCACGGCTCGCCTAAAATCCCCCTCCCAGGAGGTAAAGAAAGAGACGCCGTCGCCCCGCGTCGTCTACGACAGACGAGCACGACCGCTACCGTGTCGCGTCCTTGACGCGAGACTACGGTGCGCGAGTCGCTAGTTCGTTCGTTCGTAAAGACGGCTGTGGGCGCGCGCGCGCGGTGTTTCTTTCCGGGATTCGGCGATGCCTGTGCCGCGCGCGGCTTAGGTAAGGTTAGGTTAGGTTAGGTTAGGTTAGGTTAGGTTAGGTTAGGTTAGGTTAGGTTAGGTTAGGTTAGGTTAGGTTAGGTTAGGTTAGGTTAGGTTAGGTTAGGTTAGGTTAGGTTAGGTTAGGTTAGGTTAGGTTAGGTTAGGTTAGGTTAGGTTAGGTTAGGTTAGGTTAGGTTAGGTTAGGTTAGGTTAGGTTAGGTTAGGTTAGGTTAGGTTAGGTTAGGTTAGGTTAGGTTAGGTTAGGTTAGGTTAGGTTAGGTTAGGTTAGGTTAGGTTAGGTTAGGTTAGGTTAGGTTAGGTTAGGTTAGGTTAGGTTAGGTTAGGTTAGGTTAGGTTAGGTTAGGTTAGGTTAGGTTAGGTTAGGTTAGGTTAGGTTAGGTTAGGTTAGGTTAGGTTAGGTTAGGTTAGGTTAGGTTAGGTTAGGTTAGGTTAGGTTAGGTTAGGTTAGGTTAGGTTAGGTTAGGTTAGGTTAGGTTAGGTTAGGTTAGGTTAGGTTAGGTTAGGTTAGGTTAGGTTAGGTTAGGTTAGGTTAGGTTAGGTTAGGTTAGGTTAGGTTAGGTTAGGTTAGGTTAGGTTAGGTTAGGTTAGGTTAGGTTAGGTTAGGTTAGGTTAGGTTAGGTTAGGTTAGGTTAGGTTAGGTTAGGTTAGGTTAGGTTAGGTTAGGTTAGGTTAGGTTAGGTTAGGTTAGGTTAGGTTAGGTTAGGTTAGGTTAGGTTAGGTTAGGTTAGGTTAGGTTAGGTTAGGTTAGGTTAGGTTAGGTTAGGTTAGGTTAGGTTAGGTTAGGTTAGGTTAGGTTAGGTTAGGTTAGGTTAGGTTAGGTTAGGTTAGGTTAGGTTAGGTTAGGTTAGGTTAGGTTAGGTTAGGTTAGGTTAGGTTAGGTTAGGTTAGGTTAGGTTAGGTTAGGTTAGGTTAGGTTAGGTTAGGTTAGGTTAGGTTAGGTTAGGTTAGGTTAGGTTAGGTTAGGTTAGGTTAGGTTAGGTTAGGTTAGGTTAGGTTAGGTTAGGTTAGGTTAGGTTAGGTTAGGTTAGGTTAGGTTAGGTTAGGTTAGGTTAGGTTAGGTTAGGTTAGGTTAGGTTAGGTTAGGTTAGGTTAGGTTAGGTTAGGTTAGGTTAGGTTAGGTTAGGTTAGGTTAGGTTAGGTTAGGTTAGGTTAGGTTAGGTTAGGTTAGGTTAGGTTAGGTTAGGTTAGGTTAGGTTAGGTTAGGTTAGGTTAGGTTAGGTTAGGTTAGGTTAGGTTAGGTTAGGTTAGGTTAGGTTAGGTTAGGTTAGGTTAGGTTAGGTTAGGTTAGGTTAGGTTAGGTTAGGTTAGGTTAGGTTAGGTTAGGTTAGGTTAGGTTAGGTTAGGTTAGGTTAGGTTAGGTTAGGTTAGGTTAGGTTAGGTTAGGTTAGGTTAGGTTAGGTTAGGTTAGGTTAGGTTAGGTTAGGTTAGGTTAGGTTAGGTTAGGTTAGGTTAGGTTAGGTTAGGTTAGGTTAGGTTAGGTTAGGTTAGGTTAGGTTAGGTTAGGTTAGGTTAGGTTAGGTTAGGTTAGGTTAGGTTAGGTTAGGTTAGGTTAGGTTAGGTTAGGTTAGGTTAGGTTAGGTTAGGTTAGGTTAGGTTAGGTTAGGTTAGGTTAGGTTAGGTTAGGTTAGGTTAGGTTAGGTTAGGTTAGGTTAGGTTAGGTTAGGTTAGGTTAGGTTAGGTTAGGTTAGGTTAGGTTAGGTTAGGTTAGGTTAGGTTAGGTTAGGTTAGGTTAGGTTAGGTTAGGTTAGGTTAGGTTAGGTTAGGTTAGGTTAGGTTAGGTTAGGTTAGGTTAGGTTAGGTTAGGTTAGGTTAGGTTAGGTTAGGTTAGGTTAGGTTAGGTTAGGTTAGGTTAGGTTAGGTTAGGTTAGGTTAGGTTAGGTTAGGTTAGGTTAGGTTAGGTTAGGTTAGGTTAGGTTAGGTTAGGTTAGGTTAGGTTAGGTTAGGTTAGGTTAGGTTAGGTTAGGTTAGGTTAGGTTAGGTTAGGTTAGGTTAGGTTAGGTTAGGTTAGGTTAGGTTAGGTTAGGTTAGGTTAGGTTAGGTTAGGTTAGGTTAGGTTAGGTTAGGTTAGGTTAGGTTAGGTTAGGTTAGGTTAGGTTAGGTTAGGTTAGGTTAGGTTAGGTTAGGTTAGGTTAGGTTAGGTTAGGTTAGGTTAGGTTAGGTTAGGTTAGGTTAGGTTAGGTTAGGTTAGGTTAGGTTAGGTTAGGTTAGGTTAGGTTAGGTTAGGTTAGGTTAGGTTAGGTTAGGTTAGGTTAGGTTAGGTTAGGTTAGGTTAGGTTAGGTTAGGTTAGGTTAGGTTAGGTTAGGTTAGGTTAGGTTAGGTTAGGTTAGGTTAGGTTAGGTTAGGTTAGGTTAGGTTAGGTTAGGTTAGGTTAGGTTAGGTTAGGTTAGGTTAGGTTAGGTTAGGTTAGGTTAGGTTAGGTTAGGTTAGGTTAGGTTAGGTTAGGTTAGGTTAGGTTAGGTTAGGTTAGGTTAGGTTAGGTTAGGTTAGGTTAGGTTAGGTTAGGTTAGGTTAGGTTAGGTTAGGTTAGGTTAGGTTAGGTTAGGTTAGGTTAGGTTAGGTTAGGTTAGGTTAGGTTAGGTTAGGTTAGGTTAGGTTAGGTTAGGTTAGGTTAGGTTAGGTTAGGTTAGGTTAGGTTAGGTTAGGTTAGGTTAGGTTAGGTTAGGTTAGGTTAGGTTAGGTTAGGTTAGGTTAGGTTAGGTTAGGTTAGGTTAGGTTAGGTTAGGTTAGGTTAGGTTAGGTTAGGTTAGGTTAGGTTAGGTTAGGTTAGGTTAGGTTAGGTTAGGTTAGGTTAGGTTAGGTTAGGTTAGGTTAGGTTAGGTTAGGTTAGGTTAGGTTAGGTTAGGTTAGGTTAGGTTAGGTTAGGTTAGGTTAGGTTAGGTTAGGTTAGGTTAGGTTAGGTTAGGTTAGGTTAGGTTAGGTTAGGTTAGGTTAGGTTAGGTTAGGTTAGGTTAGGTTAGGTTAGGTTAGGTTAGGTTAGGTTAGGTTAGGTTAGGTTAGGTTAGGTTAGGTTAGGTTAGGTTAGGTTAGGTTAGGTTAGGTTAGGTTAGGTTAGGTTAGGTTAGGTTAGGTTAGGTTAGGTTAGGTTAGGTTAGGTTAGGTTAGGTTAGGTTAGGTTAGGTTAGGTTAGGTTAGGTTAGGTTAGGTTAGGTTAGGTTAGGTTAGGTTAGGTTAGGTTAGGTTAGGTTAGGTTAGGTTAGGTTAGGTTAGGTTAGGTTAGGTTAGGTTAGGTTAGGTTAGGTTAGGTTAGGTTAGGTTAGGTTAGGTTAGGTTAGGTTAGGTTAGGTTAGGTTAGGTTAGGTTAGGTTAGGTTAGGTTAGGTTAGGTTAGGTTAGGTTAGGTTAGGTTAGGTTAGGTTAGGTTAGGTTAGGTTAGGTTAGGTTAGGTTAGGTTAGGTTAGGTTAGGTTAGGTTAGGTTAGGTTAGGTTAGGTTAGGTTAGGTTAGGTTAGGTTAGGTTAGGTTAGGTTAGGTTAGGTTAGGTTAGGTTAGGTTAGGTTAGGTTAGGTTAGGTTAGGTTAGGTTAGGTTAGGTTAGGTTAGGTTAGGTTAGGTTAGGTTAGGTTAGGTTAGGTTAGGTTAGGTTAGGTTAGGTTAGGTTAGGTTAGGTTAGGTTAGGTTAGGTTAGGTTAGGTTAGGTTAGGTTAGGTTAGGTTAGGTTAGGTTAGGTTAGGTTAGGTTAGGTTAGGTTAGGTTAGGTTAGGTTAGGTTAGGTTAGGTTAGGTTAGGTTAGGTTAGGTTAGGTTAGGTTAGGTTAGGTTAGGTTAGGTTAGGTTAGGTTAGGTTAGGTTAGGTTAGGTTAGGTTAGGTTAGGTTAGGTTAGGTTAGGTTAGGTTAGGTTAGGTTAGGTTAGGTTAGGTTAGGTTAGGTTAGGTTAGGTTAGGTTAGGTTAGGTTAGGTTAGGTTAGGTTAGGTTAGGTTAGGTTAGGTTAGGTTAGGTTAGGTTAGGTTAGGTTAGGTTAGGTTAGGTTAGGTTAGGTTAGGTTAGGTTAGGTTAGGTTAGGTTAGGTTAGGTTAGGTTAGGTTAGGTTAGGTTAGGTTAGGTTAGGTTAGGTTAGGTTAGGTTAGGTTAGGTTAGGTTAGGTTAGGTTAGGTTAGGTTAGGTTAGGTTAGGTTAGGTTAGGTTAGGTTAGGTTAGGTTAGGTTAGGTTAGGTTAGGTTAGGTTAGGTTAGGTTAGGTTAGGTTAGGTTAGGTTAGGTTAGGTTAGGTTAGGTTAGGTTAGGTTAGGTTAGGTTAGGTTAGGTTAGGTTAGGTTAGGTTAGGTTAGGTTAGGTTAGGTTAGGTTAGGTTAGGTTAGGTTAGGTTAGGTTAGGTTAGGTTAGGTTAGGTTAGGTTAGGTTAGGTTAGGTTAGGTTAGGTTAGGTTAGGTTAGGTTAGGTTAGGTTAGGTTAGGTTAGGTTAGGTTAGGTTAGGTTAGGTTAGGTTAGGTTAGGTTAGGTTAGGTTAGGTTAGGTTAGGTTAGGTTAGGTTAGGTTAGGTTAGGTTAGGTTAGGTTAGGTTAGGTTAGGTTAGGTTAGGTTAGGTTAGGTTAGGTTAGGTTAGGTTAGGTTAGGTTAGGTTAGGTTAGGTTAGGTTAGGTTAGGTTAGGTTAGGTTAGGTTAGGTTAGGTTAGGTTAGGTTAGGTTAGGTTAGGTTAGGTTAGGTTAGGTTAGGTTAGGTTAGGTTAGGTTAGGTTAGGTTAGGTTAGGTTAGGTTAGGTTAGGTTAGGTTAGGTTAGGTTAGGTTAGGTTAGGTTAGGTTAGGTTAGGTTAGGTTAGGTTAGGTTAGGTTAGGTTAGGTTAGGTTAGGTTAGGTTAGGTTAGGTTAGGTTAGGTTAGGTTAGGTTAGGTTAGGTTAGGTTAGGTTAGGTTAGGTTAGGTTAGGTTAGGTTAGGTTAGGTTAGGTTAGGTTAGGTTAGGTTAGGTTAGGTTAGGTTAGGTTAGGTTAGGTTAGGTTAGGTTAGGTTAGGTTAGGTTAGGTTAGGTTAGGTTAGGTTAGGTTAGGTTAGGTTAGGTTAGGTTAGGTTAGGTTAGGTTAGGTTAGGTTAGGTTAGGTTAGGTTAGGTTAGGTTAGGTTAGGTTAGGTTAGGTTAGGTTAGGTTAGGTTAGGTTAGGTTAGGTTAGGTTAGGTTAGGTTAGGTTAGGTTAGGTTAGGTTAGGTTAGGTTAGGTTAGGTTAGGTTAGGTTAGGTTAGGTTAGGTTAGGTTAGGTTAGGTTAGGTTAGGTTAGGTTAGGTTAGGTTAGGTTAGGTTAGGTTAGGTTAGGTTAGGTTAGGTTAGGTTAGGTTAGGTTAGGTTAGGTTAGGTTAGGTTAGGTTAGGTTAGGTTAGGTTAGGTTAGGTTAGGTTAGGTTAGGTTAGGTTAGGTTAGGTTAGGTTAGGTTAGGTTAGGTTAGGTTAGGTTAGGTTAGGTTAGGTTAGGTTAGGTTAGGTTAGGTTAGGTTAGGTTAGGTTAGGTTAGGTTAGGTTAGGTTAGGTTAGGTTAGGTTAGGTTAGGTTAGGTTAGGTTAGGTTAGGTTAGGTTAGGTTAGGTTAGGTTAGGTTAGGTTAGGTTAGGTTAGGTTAGGTTAGGTTAGGTTAGGTTAGGTTAGGTTAGGTTAGGTTAGGTTAGGTTAGGTTAGGTTAGGTTAGGTTAGGTTAGGTTAGGTTAGGTTAGGTTAGGTTAGGTTAGGTTAGGTTAGGTTAGGTTAGGTTAGGTTAGGTTAGGTTAGGTTAGGTTAGGTTAGGTTAGGTTAGGTTAGGTTAGGTTAGGTTAGGTTAGGTTAGGTTAGGTTAGGTTAGGTTAGGTTAGGTTAGGTTAGGTTAGGTTAGGTTAGGTTAGGTTAGGTTAGGTTAGGTTAGGTTAGGTTAGGTTAGGTTAGGTTAGGTTAGGTTAGGTTAGGTTAGGTTAGGTTAGGTTAGGTTAGGTTAGGTTAGGTTAGGTTAGGTTAGGTTAGGTTAGGTTAGGTTAGGTTAGGTTAGGTTAGGTTAGGTTAGGTTAGGTTAGGTTAGGTTAGGTTAGGTTAGGTTAGGTTAGGTTAGGTTAGGTTAGGTTAGGTTAGGTTAGGTTAGGTTAGGTTAGGTTAGGTTAGGTTAGGTTAGGTTAGGTTAGGTTAGGTTAGGTTAGGTTAGGTTAGGTTAGGTTAGGTTAGGTTAGGTTAGGTTAGGTTAGGTTAGGTTAGGTTAGGTTAGGTTAGGTTAGGTTAGGTTAGGTTAGGTTAGGTTAGGTTAGGTTAGGTTAGGTTAGGTTAGGTTAGGTTAGGTTAGGTTAGGTTAGGTTAGGTTAGGTTAGGTTAGGTTAGGTTAGGTTAGGTTAGGTTAGGTTAGGTTAGGTTAGGTTAGGTTAGGTTAGGTTAGGTTAGGTTAGGTTAGGTTAGGTTAGGTTAGGTTAGGTTAGGTTAGGTTAGGTTAGGTTAGGTTAGGTTAGGTTAGGTTAGGTTAGGTTAGGTTAGGTTAGGTTAGGTTAGGTTAGGTTAGGTTAGGTTAGGTTAGGTTAGGTTAGGTTAGGTTAGGTTAGGTTAGGTTAGGTTAGGTTAGGTTAGGTTAGGTTAGGTTAGGTTAGGTTAGGTTAGGTTAGGTTAGGTTAGGTTAGGTTAGGTTAGGTTAGGTTAGGTTAGGTTAGGTTAGGTTAGGTTAGGTTAGGTTAGGTTAGGTTAGGTTAGGTTAGGTTAGGTTAGGTTAGGTTAGGTTAGGTTAGGTTAGGTTAGGTTAGGTTAGGTTAGGTTAGGTTAGGTTAGGTTAGGTTAGGTTAGGTTAGGTTAGGTTAGGTTAGGTTAGGTTAGGTTAGGTTAGGTTAGGTTAGGTTAGGTTAGGTTAGGTTAGGTTAGGTTAGGTTAGGTTAGGTTAGGTTAGGTTAGGTTAGGTTAGGTTAGGTTAGGTTAGGTTAGGTTAGGTTAGGTTAGGTTAGGTTAGGTTAGGTTAGGTTAGGTTAGGTTAGGTTAGGTTAGGTTAGGTTAGGTTAGGTTAGGTTAGGTTAGGTTAGGTTAGGTTAGGTTAGGTTAGGTTAGGTTAGGTTAGGTTAGGTTAGGTTAGGTTAGGTTAGGTTAGGTTAGGTTAGGTTAGGTTAGGTTAGGTTAGGTTAGGTTAGGTTAGGTTAGGTTAGGTTAGGTTAGGTTAGGTTAGGTTAGGTTAGGTTAGGTTAGGTTAGGTTAGGTTAGGTTAGGTTAGGTTAGGTTAGGTTAGGTTAGGTTAGGTTAGGTTAGGTTAGGTTAGGTTAGGTTAGGTTAGGTTAGGTTAGGTTAGGTTAGGTTAGGTTAGGTTAGGTTAGGTTAGGTTAGGTTAGGTTAGGTTAGGTTAGGTTAGGTTAGGTTAGGTTAGGTTAGGTTAGGTTAGGTTAGGTTAGGTTAGGTTAGGTTAGGTTAGGTTAGGTTAGGTTAGGTTAGGTTAGGTTAGGTTAGGTTAGGTTAGGTTAGGTTAGGTTAGGTTAGGTTAGGTTAGGTTAGGTTAGGTTAGGTTAGGTTAGGTTAGGTTAGGTTAGGTTAGGTTAGGTTAGGTTAGGTTAGGTTAGGTTAGGTTAGGTTAGGTTAGGTTAGGTTAGGTTAGGTTAGGTTAGGTTAGGTTAGGTTAGGTTAGGTTAGGTTAGGTTAGGTTAGGTTAGGTTAGGTTAGGTTAGGTTAGGTTAGGTTAGGTTAGGTTAGGTTAGGTTAGGTTAGGTTAGGTTAGGTTAGGTTAGGTTAGGTTAGGTTAGGTTAGGTTAGGTTAGGTTAGGTTAGGTTAGGTTAGGTTAGGTTAGGTTAGGTTAGGTTAGGTTAGGTTAGGTTAGGTTAGGTTAGGTTAGGTTAGGTTAGGTTAGGTTAGGTTAGGTTAGGTTAGGTTAGGTTAGGTTAGGTTAGGTTAGGTTAGGTTAGGTTAGGTTAGGTTAGGTTAGGTTAGGTTAGGTTAGGTTAGGTTAGGTTAGGTTAGGTTAGGTTAGGTTAGGTTAGGTTAGGTTAGGTTAGGTTAGGTTAGGTTAGGTTAGGTTAGGTTAGGTTAGGTTAGGTTAGGTTAGGTTAGGTTAGGTTAGGTTAGGTTAGGTTAGGTTAGGTTAGGTTAGGTTAGGTTAGGTTAGGTTAGGTTAGGTTAGGTTAGGTTAGGTTAGGTTAGGTTAGGTTAGGTTAGGTTAGGTTAGGTTAGGTTAGGTTAGGTTAGGTTAGGTTAGGTTAGGTTAGGTTAGGTTAGGTTAGGTTAGGTTAGGTTAGGTTAGGTTAGGTTAGGTTAGGTTAGGTTAGGTTAGGTTAGGTTAGGTTAGGTTAGGTTAGGTTAGGTTAGGTTAGGTTAGGTTAGGTTAGGTTAGGTTAGGTTAGGTTAGGTTAGGTTAGGTTAGGTTAGGTTAGGTTAGGTTAGGTTAGGTTAGGTTAGGTTAGGTTAGGTTAGGTTAGGTTAGGTTAGGTTAGGTTAGGTTAGGTTAGGTTAGGTTAGGTTAGGTTAGGTTAGGTTAGGTTAGGTTAGGTTAGGTTAGGTTAGGTTAGGTTAGGTTAGGTTAGGTTAGGTTAGGTTAGGTTAGGTTAGGTTAGGTTAGGTTAGGTTAGGTTAGGTTAGGTTAGGTTAGGTTAGGTTAGGTTAGGTTAGGTTAGGTTAGGTTAGGTTAGGTTAGGTTAGGTTAGGTTAGGTTAGGTTAGGTTAGGTTAGGTTAGGTTAGGTTAGGTTAGGTTAGGTTAGGTTAGGTTAGGTTAGGTTAGGTTAGGTTAGGTTAGGTTAGGTTAGGTTAGGTTAGGTTAGGTTAGGTTAGGTTAGGTTAGGTTAGGTTAGGTTAGGTTAGGTTAGGTTAGGTTAGGTTAGGTTAGGTTAGGTTAGGTTAGGTTAGGTTAGGTTAGGTTAGGTTAGGTTAGGTTAGGTTAGGTTAGGTTAGGTTAGGTTAGGTTAGGTTAGGTTAGGTTAGGTTAGGTTAGGTTAGGTTAGGTTAGGTTAGGTTAGGTTAGGTTAGGTTAGGTTAGGTTAGGTTAGGTTAGGTTAGGTTAGGTTAGGTTAGGTTAGGTTAGGTTAGGTTAGGTTAGGTTAGGTTAGGTTAGGTTAGGTTAGGTTAGGTTAGGTTAGGTTAGGTTAGGTTAGGTTAGGTTAGGTTAGGTTAGGTTAGGTTAGGTTAGGTTAGGTTAGGTTAGGTTAGGTTAGGTTAGGTTAGGTTAGGTTAGGTTAGGTTAGGTTAGGTTAGGTTAGGTTAGGTTAGGTTAGGTTAGGTTAGGTTAGGTTAGGTTAGGTTAGGTTAGGTTAGGTTAGGTTAGGTTAGGTTAGGTTAGGTTAGGTTAGGTTAGGTTAGGTTAGGTTAGGTTAGGTTAGGTTAGGTTAGGTTAG
This sequence comes from Pseudeuparius sepicola, assembly GCA_963920635.1. Taxonomy (NCBI): domain Eukaryota; kingdom Metazoa; phylum Arthropoda; class Insecta; order Coleoptera; family Anthribidae; genus Pseudeuparius; species Pseudeuparius sepicola. The sequence goes on from OY987302.1 coordinate 63,915,414, forward strand.
GTTAGGTTAGGTTAGGTTAGGTTAGGTTAGGTTAGGTTAGGTTAGGTTAGGTTAGGTTAGGTTAGGTTAGGTTAGGTTAGGTTAGGTTAGGTTAGGTTAGGTTAGGTTAGGTTAGGTTAGGTTAGGTTAGGTTAGGTTAGGTTAGGTTAGGTTAGGTTAGGTTAGGTTAGGTTAGGTTAGGTTAGGTTAGGTTAGGTTAGGTTAGGTTAGGTTAGGTTAGGTTAGGTTAGGTTAGGTTAGGTTAGGTTAGGTTAGGTTAGGTTAGGTTAGGTTAGGTTAGGTTAGGTTAGGTTAGGTTAGGTTAGGTTAGGTTAGGTTAGGTTAGGTTAGGTTAGGTTAGGTTAGGTTAGGTTAGGTTAGGTTAGGTTAGGTTAGGTTAGGTTAGGTTAGGTTAGGTTAGGTTAGGTTAGGTTAGGTTAGGTTAGGTTAGGTTAGGTTAGGTTAGGTTAGGTTAGGTTAGGTTAGGTTAGGTTAGGTTAGGTTAGGTTAGGTTAGGTTAGGTTAGGTTAGGTTAGGTTAGGTTAGGTTAGGTTAGGTTAGGTTAGGTTAGGTTAGGTTAGGTTAGGTTAGGTTAGGTTAGGTTAGGTTAGGTTAGGTTAGGTTAGGTTAGGTTAGGTTAGGTTAGGTTAGGTTAGGTTAGGTTAGGTTAGGTTAGGTTAGGTTAGGTTAGGTTAGGTTAGGTTAGGTTAGGTTAGGTTAGGTTAGGTTAGGTTAGGTTAGGTTAGGTTAGGTTAGGTTAGGTTAGGTTAGGTTAGGTTAGGTTAGGTTAGGTTAGGTTAGGTTAGGTTAGGTTAGGTTAGGTTAGGTTAGGTTAGGTTAGGTTAGGTTAGGTTAGGTTAGGTTAGGTTAGGTTAGGTTAGGTTAGGTTAGGTTAGGTTAGGTTAGGTTAGGTTAGGTTAGGTTAGGTTAGGTTAGGTTAGGTTAGGTTAGGTTAGGTTAGGTTAGGTTAGGTTAGGTTAGGTTAGGTTAGGTTAGGTTAGGTTAGGTTAGGTTAGGTTAGGTTAGGTTAGGTTAGGTTAGGTTAGGTTAGGTTAGGTTAGGTTAGGTTAGGTTAGGTTAGGTTAGGTTAGGTTAGGTTAGGTTAGGTTAGGTTAGGTTAGGTTAGGTTAGGTTAGGTTAGGTTAGGTTAGGTTAGGTTAGGTTAGGTTAGGTTAGGTTAGGTTAGGTTAGGTTAGGTTAGGTTAGGTTAGGTTAGGTTAGGTTAGGTTAGGTTAGGTTAGGTTAGGTTAGGTTAGGTTAGGTTAGGTTAGGTTAGGTTAGGTTAGGTTAGGTTAGGTTAGGTTAGGTTAGGTTAGGTTAGGTTAGGTTAGGTTAGGTTAGGTTAGGTTAGGTTAGGTTAGGTTAGGTTAGGTTAGGTTAGGTTAGGTTAGGTTAGGTTAGGTTAGGTTAGGTTAGGTTAGGTTAGGTTAGGTTAGGTTAGGTTAGGTTAGGTTAGGTTAGGTTAGGTTAGGTTAGGTTAGGTTAGGTTAGGTTAGGTTAGGTTAGGTTAGGTTAGGTTAGGTTAGGTTAGGTTAGGTTAGGTTAGGTTAGGTTAGGTTAGGTTAGGTTAGGTTAGGTTAGGTTAGGTTAGGTTAGGTTAGGTTAGGTTAGGTTAGGTTAGGTTAGGTTAGGTTAGGTTAGGTTAGGTTAGGTTAGGTTAGGTTAGGTTAGGTTAGGTTAGGTTAGGTTAGGTTAGGTTAGGTTAGGTTAGGTTAGGTTAGGTTAGGTTAGGTTAGGTTAGGTTAGGTTAGGTTAGGTTAGGTTAGGTTAGGTTAGGTTAGGTTAGGTTAGGTTAGGTTAGGTTAGGTTAGGTTAGGTTAGGTTAGGTTAGGTTAGGTTAGGTTAGGTTAGGTTAGGTTAGGTTAGGTTAGGTTAGGTTAGGTTAGGTTAGGTTAGGTTAGGTTAGGTTAGGTTAGGTTAGGTTAGGTTAGGTTAGGTTAGGTTAGGTTAGGTTAGGTTAGGTTAGGTTAGGTTAGGTTAGGTTAGGTTAGGTTAGGTTAGGTTAGGTTAGGTTAGGTTAGGTTAGGTTAGGTTAGGTTAGGTTAGGTTAGGTTAGGTTAGGTTAGGTTAGGTTAGGTTAGGTTAGGTTAGGTTAGGTTAGGTTAGGTTAGGTTAGGTTAGGTTAGGTTAGGTTAGGTTAGGTTAGGTTAGGTTAGGTTAGGTTAGGTTAGGTTAGGTTAGGTTAGGTTAGGTTAGGTTAGGTTAGGTTAGGTTAGGTTAGGTTAGGTTAGGTTAGGTTAGGTTAGGTTAGGTTAGGTTAGGTTAGGTTAGGTTAGGTTAGGTTAGGTTAGGTTAGGTTAGGTTAGGTTAGGTTAGGTTAGGTTAGGTTAGGTTAGGTTAGGTTAGGTTAGGTTAGGTTAGGTTAGGTTAGGTTAGGTTAGGTTAGGTTAGGTTAGGTTAGGTTAGGTTAGGTTAGGTTAGGTTAGGTTAGGTTAGGTTAGGTTAGGTTAGGTTAGGTTAGGTTAGGTTAGGTTAGGTTAGGTTAGGTTAGGTTAGGTTAGGTTAGGTTAGGTTAGGTTAGGTTAGGTTAGGTTAGGTTAGGTTAGGTTAGGTTAGGTTAGGTTAGGTTAGGTTAGGTTAGGTTAGGTTAGGTTAGGTTAGGTTAGGTTAGGTTAGGTTAGGTTAGGTTAGGTTAGGTTAGGTTAGGTTAGGTTAGGTTAGGTTAGGTTAGGTTAGGTTAGGTTAGGTTAGGTTAGGTTAGGTTAGGTTAGGTTAGGTTAGGTTAGGTTAGGTTAGGTTAGGTTAGGTTAGGTTAGGTTAGGTTAGGTTAGGTTAGGTTAGGTTAGGTTAGGTTAGGTTAGGTTAGGTTAGGTTAGGTTAGGTTAGGTTAGGTTAGGTTAGGTTAGGTTAGGTTAGGTTAGGTTAGGTTAGGTTAGGTTAGGTTAGGTTAGGTTAGGTTAGGTTAGGTTAGGTTAGGTTAGGTTAGGTTAGGTTAGGTTAGGTTAGGTTAGGTTAGGTTAGGTTAGGTTAGGTTAGGTTAGGTTAGGTTAGGTTAGGTTAGGTTAGGTTAGGTTAGGTTAGGTTAGGTTAGGTTAGGTTAGGTTAGGTTAGGTTAGGTTAGGTTAGGTTAGGTTAGGTTAGGTTAGGTTAGGTTAGGTTAGGTTAGGTTAGGTTAGGTTAGGTTAGGTTAGGTTAGGTTAGGTTAGGTTAGGTTAGGTTAGGTTAGGTTAGGTTAGGTTAGGTTAGGTTAGGTTAGGTTAGGTTAGGTTAGGTTAGGTTAGGTTAGGTTAGGTTAGGTTAGGTTAGGTTAGGTTAGGTTAGGTTAGGTTAGGTTAGGTTAGGTTAGGTTAGGTTAGGTTAGGTTAGGTTAGGTTAGGTTAGGTTAGGTTAGGTTAGGTTAGGTTAGGTTAGGTTAGGTTAGGTTAGGTTAGGTTAGGTTAGGTTAGGTTAGGTTAGGTTAGGTTAGGTTAGGTTAGGTTAGGTTAGGTTAGGTTAGGTTAGGTTAGGTTAGGTTAGGTTAGGTTAGGTTAGGTTAGGTTAGGTTAGGTTAGGTTAGGTTAGGTTAGGTTAGGTTAGGTTAGGTTAGGTTAGGTTAGGTTAGGTTAGGTTAGGTTAGGTTAGGTTAGGTTAGGTTAGGTTAGGTTAGGTTAGGTTAGGTTAGGTTAGGTTAGGTTAGGTTAGGTTAGGTTAGGTTAGGTTAGGTTAGGTTAGGTTAGGTTAGGTTAGGTTAGGTTAGGTTAGGTTAGGTTAGGTTAGGTTAGGTTAGGTTAGGTTAGGTTAGGTTAGGTTAGGTTAGGTTAGGTTAGGTTAGGTTAGGTTAGGTTAGGTTAGGTTAGGTTAGGTTAGGTTAGGTTAGGTTAGGTTAGGTTAGGTTAGGTTAGGTTAGGTTAGGTTAGGTTAGGTTAGGTTAGGTTAGGTTAGGTTAGGTTAGGTTAGGTTAGGTTAGGTTAGGTTAGGTTAGGTTAGGTTAGGTTAGGTTAGGTTAGGTTAGGTTAGGTTAGGTTAGGTTAGGTTAGGTTAGGTTAGGTTAGGTTAGGTTAGGTTAGGTTAGGTTAGGTTAGGTTAGGTTAGGTTAGGTTAGGTTAGGTTAGGTTAGGTTAGGTTAGGTTAGGTTAGGTTAGGTTAGGTTAGGTTAGGTTAGGTTAGGTTAGGTTAGGTTAGGTTAGGTTAGGTTAGGTTAGGTTAGGTTAGGTTAGGTTAGGTTAGGTTAGGTTAGGTTAGGTTAGGTTAGGTTAGGTTAGGTTAGGTTAGGTTAGGTTAGGTTAGGTTAGGTTAGGTTAGGTTAGGTTAGGTTAGGTTAGGTTAGGTTAGGTTAGGTTAGGTTAGGTTAGGTTAGGTTAGGTTAGGTTAGGTTAGGTTAGGTTAGGTTAGGTTAGGTTAGGTTAGGTTAGGTTAGGTTAGGTTAGGTTAGGTTAGGTTAGGTTAGGTTAGGTTAGGTTAGGTTAGGTTAGGTTAGGTTAGGTTAGGTTAGGTTAGGTTAGGTTAGGTTAGGTTAGGTTAGGTTAGGTTAGGTTAGGTTAGGTTGGTTAGGTTAGGTTAGGTTAGGTTAGGTTAGGTTAGGTTAGGTTAGGTTAGGTTAGGTTAGGTTAGGTTAGGTTAGGTTAGGTTAGGTTAGGTTAGGTTAGGTTAGGTTAGGTTAGGTTAGGTTAGGTTAGGTTAGGTTAGGTTAGGTTAGGTTAGGTTAGGTTAGGTTAGGTTAGGTTAGGTTAGGTTAGGTTAGGTTAGGTTAGGTTAGGTTAGGTTAGGTTAGGTTAGGTTAGGTTAGGTTAGGTTAGGTTAGGTTAGGTTAGGTTAGGTTAGGTTAGGTTAGGTTAGGTTAGGTTAGGTTAGGTTAGGTTAGGTTAGGTTAGGTTAGGTTAGGTTAGGTTAGGTTAGGTTAGGTTAGGTTAGGTTAGGTTAGGTTAGGTTAGGTTAGGTTAGGTTAGGTTAGGTTAGGTTAGGTTAGGTTAGGTTAGGTTAGGTTAGGTTAGGTTAGGTTAGGTTAGGTTAGGTTAGGTTAGGTTAGGTTAGGTTAGGTTAGGTTAGGTTAGGTTAGGTTAGGTTAGGTTAGGTTAGGTTAGGTTAGGTTAGGTTAGGTTAGGTTAGGTTAGGTTAGGTTAGGTTAGGTTAGGTTAGGTTAGGTTAGGTTAGGTTAGGTTAGGTTAGGTTAGGTTAGGTTAGGTTAGGTTAGGTTAGGTTAGGTTAGGTTAGGTTAGGTTAGGTTAGGTTAGGTTAGGTTAGGTTAGGTTAGGTTAGGTTAGGTTAGGTTAGGTTAGGTTAG
>OY987303.1:0-7500 GCA_963920635.1 Pseudeuparius sepicola
CTAACCTAACCTAACCTAACCTAACCTAACCTAACCTAACCTAACCTAACCTAACCTAACCTAACCTAACCTAACCTAACCTAACCTAACCTAACCTAACCTAACCTAACCTAACCTAACCTAACCTAACCTAACCTAACCTAACCTAACCTAACCTAACCTAACCTAACCTAACCTAACCTAACCTAACCTAACCTAACCTAACCTAACCTAACCTAACCTAACCTAACCTAACCTAACCTAACCTAACCTAACCTAACCTAACCTAACCTAACCTAACCTAACCTAACCTAACCTAACCTAACCTAACCTAACCTAACCTAACCTAACCTAACCTAACCTAACCTAACCTAACCTAACCTAACCTAACCTAACCTAACCTAACCTAACCTAACCTAACCTAACCTAACCTAACCTAACCTAACCTAACCTAACCTAACCTAACCTAACCTAACCTAACCTAACCTAACCTAACCTAACCTAACCTAACCTAACCTAACCTAACCTAACCTAACCTAACCTAACCTAACCTAACCTAACCTAACCTAACCTAACCTAACCTAACCTAACCTAACCTAACCTAACCTAACCTAACCTAACCTAACCTAACCTAACCTAACCTAACCTAACCTAACCTAACCTAACCTAACCTAACCTAACCTAACCTAACCTAACCTAACCTAACCTAACCTAACCTAACCTAACCTAACCTAACCTAACCTAACCTAACCTAACCTAACCTAACCTAACCTAACCTAACCTAACCTAACCTAACCTAACCTAACCTAACCTAACCTAACCTAACCTAACCTAACCTAACCTAACCTAACCTAACCTAACCTAACCTAACCTAACCTAACCTAACCTAACCTAACCTAACCTAACCTAACCTAACCTAACCTAACCTAACCTAACCTAACCTAACCTAACCTAACCTAACCTAACCTAACCTAACCTAACCTAACCTAACCTAACCTAACCTAACCTAACCTAACCTAACCTAACCTAACCTAACCTAACCTAACCTAACCTAACCTAACCTAACCTAACCTAACCTAACCTAACCTAACCTAACCTAACCTAACCTAACCTAACCTAACCTAACCTAACCTAACCTAACCTAACCTAACCTAACCTAACCTAACCTAACCTAACCTAACCTAACCTAACCTAACCTAACCTAACCTAACCTAACCTAACCTAACCTAACCTAACCTAACCTAACCTAACCTAACCTAACCTAACCTAACCTAACCTAACCTAACCTAACCTAACCTAACCTAACCTAACCTAACCTAACCTAACCTAACCTAACCTAACCTAACCTAACCTAACCTAACCTAACCTAACCTAACCTAACCTAACCTAACCTAACCTAACCTAACCTAACCTAACCTAACCTAACCTAACCTAACCTAACCTAACCTAACCTAACCTAACCTAACCTAACCTAACCTAACCTAACCTAACCTAACCTAACCTAACCTAACCTAACCTAACCTAACCTAACCTAACCTAACCTAACCTAACCTAACCTAACCTAACCTAACCTAACCTAACCTAACCTAACCTAACCTAACCTAACCTAACCTAACCTAACCTAACCTAACCTAACCTAACCTAACCTAACCTAACCTAACCTAACCTAACCTAACCTAACCTAACCTAACCTAACCTAACCTAACCTAACCTAACCTAACCTAACCTAACCTAACCTAACCTAACCTAACCTAACCTAACCTAACCTAACCTAACCTAACCTAACCTAACCTAACCTAACCTAACCTAACCTAACCTAACCTAACCTAACCTAACCTAACCTAACCTAACCTAACCTAACCTAACCTAACCTAACCTAACCTAACCTAACCTAACCTAACCTAACCTAACCTAACCTAACCTAACCTAACCTAACCTAACCTAACCTAACCTAACCTAACCTAACCTAACCTAACCTAACCTAACCTAACCTAACCTAACCTAACCTAACCTAACCTAACCTAACCTAACCTAACCTAACCTAACCTAACCTAACCTAACCTAACCTAACCTAACCTAACCTAACCTAACCTAACCTAACCTAACCTAACCTAACCTAACCTAACCTAACCTAACCTAACCTAACCTAACCTAACCTAACCTAACCTAACCTAACCTAACCTAACCTAACCTAACCTAACCTAACCTAACCTAACCTAACCTAACCTAACCTAACCTAACCTAACCTAACCTAACCTAACCTAACCTAACCTAACCTAACCTAACCTAACCTAACCTAACCTAACCTAACCTAACCTAACCTAACCTAACCTAACCTAACCTAACCTAACCTAACCTAACCTAACCTAACCTAACCTAACCTAACCTAACCTAACCTAACCTAACCTAACCTAACCTAACCTAACCTAACCTAACCTAACCTAACCTAACCTAACCTAACCTAACCTAACCTAACCTAACCTAACCTAACCTAACCTAACCTAACCTAACCTAACCTAACCTAACCTAACCTAACCTAACCTAACCTAACCTAACCTAACCTAACCTAACCTAACCTAACCTAACCTAACCTAACCTAACCTAACCTAACCTAACCTAACCTAACCTAACCTAACCTAACCTAACCTAACCTAACCTAACCTAACCTAACCTAACCTAACCTAACCTAACCTAACCTAACCTAACCTAACCTAACCTAACCTAACCTAACCTAACCTAACCTAACCTAACCTAACCTAACCTAACCTAACCTAACCTAACCTAACCTAACCTAACCTAACCTAACCTAACCTAACCTAACCTAACCTAACCTAACCTAACCTAACCTAACCTAACCTAACCTAACCTAACCTAACCTAACCTAACCTAACCTAACCTAACCTAACCTAACCTAACCTAACCTAACCTAACCTAACCTAACCTAACCTAACCTAACCTAACCTAACCTAACCTAACCTAACCTAACCTAACCTAACCTAACCTAACCTAACCTAACCTAACCTAACCTAACCTAACCTAACCTAACCTAACCTAACCTAACCTAACCTAACCTAACCTAACCTAACCTAACCTAACCTAACCTAACCTAACCTAACCTAACCTAACCTAACCTAACCTAACCTAACCTAACCTAACCTAACCTAACCTAACCTAACCTAACCTAACCTAACCTAACCTAACCTAACCTAACCTAACCTAACCTAACCTAACCTAACCTAACCTAACCTAACCTAACCTAACCTAACCTAACCTAACCTAACCTAACCTAACCTAACCTAACCTAACCTAACCTAACCTAACCTAACCTAACCTAACCTAACCTAACCTAACCTAACCTAACCTAACCTAACCTAACCTAACCTAACCTAACCTAACCTAACCTAACCTAACCTAACCTAACCTAACCTAACCTAACCTAACCTAACCTAACCTAACCTAACCTAACCTAACCTAACCTAACCTAACCTAACCTAACCTAACCTAACCTAACCTAACCTAACCTAACCAACCTAACCTAACCTAACCTAACCTAACCTAACCTAACCTAACCTAACCTAACCTAACCTAACCTAACCTAACCTAACCTAACCTAACCTAACCTAACCTAACCTAACCTAACCTAACCTAACCTAACCTAACCTAACCTAACCTAACCTAACCTAACCTAACCTAACCTAACCTAACCTAACCTAACCTAACCTAACCTAACCTAACCTAACCTAACCTAACCTAACCTAACCTAACCTAACCTAACCTAACCTAACCTAACCTAACCTAACCTAACCTAACCTAACCTAACCTAACCTAACCTAACCTAACCTAACCTAACCTAACCTAACCTAACCTAACCTAACCTAACCTAACCTAACCTAACCTAACCTAACCTAACCTAACCTAACCTAACCTAACCTAACCTAACCTAACCTAACCTAACCTAACCTAACCTAACCTAACCTAACCTAACCTAACCTAACCTAACCTAACCTAACCTAACCTAACCTAACCTAACCTAACCTAACCTAACCTAACCTAACCTAACCTAACCTAACCTAACCTAACCTAACCTAACCTAACCTAACCTAACCTAACCTAACCTAACCTAACCTAACCTAACCTAACCTAACCTAACCTAACCTAACCTAACCTAACCTAACCTAACCTAACCTAACCTAACCTAACCTAACCTAACCTAACCTAACCTAACCTAACCTAACCTAACCTAACCTAACCTAACCTAACCTAACCTAACCTAACCTAACCTAACCTAACCTAACCTAACCTAACCTAACCTAACCTAACCTAACCTAACCTAACCTAACCTAACCTAACCTAACCTAACCTAACCTAACCTAACCTAACCTAACCTAACCTAACCTAACCTAACCTAACCTAACCTAACCTAACCTAACCTAACCTAACCTAACCTAACCTAACCTAACCTAACCTAACCTAACCTAACCTAACCTAACCTAACCTAACCTAACCTAACCTAACCTAACCTAACCTAACCTAACCTAACCTAACCTAACCTAACCTAACCTAACCTAACCTAACCTAACCTAACCTAACCTAACCTAACCTAACCTAACCTAACCTAACCTAACCTAACCTAACCTAACCTAACCTAACCTAACCTAACCTAACCTAACCTAACCTAACCTAACCTAACCTAACCTAACCTAACCTAACCTAACCTAACCTAACCTAACCTAACCTAACCTAACCTAACCTAACCTAACCTAACCTAACCTAACCTAACCTAACCTAACCTAACCTAACCTAACCTAACCTAACCTAACCTAACCTAACCTAACCTAACCTAACCTAACCTAACCTAACCTAACCTAACCTAACCTAACCTAACCTAACCTAACCTAACCTAACCTAACCTAACCTAACCTAACCTAACCTAACCTAACCTAACCTAACCTAACCTAACCTAACCTAACCTAACCTAACCTAACCTAACCTAACCTAACCTAACCTAACCTAACCTAACCTAACCTAACCTAACCTAACCTAACCTAACCTAACCTAACCTAACCTAACCTAACCTAACCTAACCTAACCTAACCTAACCTAACCTAACCTAACCTAACCTAACCTAACCTAACCTAACCTAACCTAACCTAACCTAACCTAACCTAACCTAACCTAACCTAACCTAACCTAACCTAACCTAACCTAACCTAACCTAACCTAACCTAACCTAACCTAACCTAACCTAACCTAACCTAACCTAACCTAACCTAACCTAACCTAACCTAACCTAACCTAACCTAACCTAACCTAACCTAACCTAACCTAACCTAACCTAACCTAACCTAACCTAACCTAACCTAACCTAACCTAACCTAACCTAACCTAACCTAACCTAACCTAACCTAACCTAACCTAACCTAACCTAACCTAACCTAACCTAACCTAACCTAACCTAACCTAACCTAACCTAACCTAACCTAACCTAACCTAACCTAACCTAACCTAACCTAACCTAACCTAACCTAACCTAACCTAACCTAACCTAACCTAACCTAACCTAACCTAACCTAACCTAACCTAACCTAACCTAACCTAACCTAACCTAACCTAACCTAACCTAACCTAACCTAACCTAACCTAACCTAACCTAACCTAACCTAACCTAACCTAACCTAACCTAACCTAACCTAACCTAACCTAACCTAACCTAACCTAACCTAACCTAACCTAACCTAACCTAACCTAACCTAACCTAACCTAACCTAACCTAACCTAACCTAACCTAACCTAACCTAACCTAACCTAACCTAACCTAACCTAACCTAACCTAACCTAACCTAACCTAACCTAACCTAACCTAACCTAACCTAACCTAACCTAACCTAACCTAACCTAACCTAACCTAACCTAACCTAACCTAACCTAACCTAACCTAACCTAACCTAACCTAACCTAACCTAACCTAACCTAACCTAACCTAACCTAACCTAACCTAACCTAACCTAACCTAACCTAACCTAACCTAACCTAACCTAACCTAACCTAACCTAACCTAACCTAACCTAACCTAACCTAACCTAACCTAACCTAACCTAACCTAACCTAACCTAACCTAACCTAACCTAACCTAACCTAACCTAACCTAACCTAACCTAACCTAACCTAACCTAACCTAACCTAACCTAACCTAACCTAACCTAACCTAACCTAACCTAACCTAACCTAACCTAACCTAACCTAACCTAACCTAACCTAACCTAACCTAACCTAACCTAACCTAACCTAACCTAACCTAACCTAACCTAACCTAACCTAACCTAACCTAACCTAACCTAACCTAACCTAACCTAACCTAACCTAACCTAACCTAACCTAACCTAACCTAACCTAACCTAACCTAACCTAACCTAACCTAACCTAACCTAACCTAACCTAACCTAACCTAACCTAACCTAACCTAACCTAACCTAACCTAACCTAACCTAACCTAACCTAACCTAACCTAACCTAACCTAACCTAACCTAACCTAACCTAACCTAACCTAACCTAACCTAACCTAACCTAACCTAACCTAACCTAACCTAACCTAACCTAACCTAACCTAACCTAACCTAACCTAACCTAACCTAACCTAACCTAACCTAACCTAACCTAACCTAACCTAACCTAACCTAACCTAACCTAACCTAACCTAACCTAACCTAACCTAACCTAACCTAACCTAACCTAACCTAACCTAACCTAACCTAACCTAACCTAACCTAACCTAACCTAACCTAACCTAACCTAACCTAACCTAACCTAACCTAACCTAACCTAACCTAACCTAACCTAACCTAACCTAACCTAACCTAACCTAACCTAACCTAACCTAACCTAACCTAACCTAACCTAACCTAACCTAACCTAACCTAACCTAACCTAACCTAACCTAACCTAACCTAACCTAACCTAACCTAACCTAACCTAACCTAACCTAACCTAACCTAACCTAACCTAACCTAACCTAACCTAACCTAACCTAACCTAACCTAACCTAACCTAACCTAACCTAACCTAACCTAACCTAACCTAACCTAACCTAACCTAACCTAACCTAACCTAACCTAACCTAACCTAACCTAACCTAACCTAACCTAACCTAACCTAACCTAACCTAACCTAACCTAACCTAACCTAACCTAACCTAACCTAACCTAACCTAACCTAACCTAACCTAACCTAACCTAACCTAACCTAACCTAACCTAACCTAACCTAACCTAACCTAACCTAACCTAACCTAACCTAACCTAACCTAACCTAACCTAACCTAACCTAACCTAACCTAACCTAACCTAACCTAACCTAACCTAACCTAACCTAACCTAACCTAACCTAACCTAACCTAACCTAACCTAACCTAACCTAACCTAACCTAACCTAACCTAACCTAACCTAACCTAACCTAACCTAACCTAACCTAACCTAACCTAACCTAACCTAACCTAACCTAACCTAACCTAACCTAACCTAACC